>ML675618.1:16266483-16281500 GCA_007922155.1 Mesoclemmys tuberculata | reverse complement strand
TTTTCCAAGACCTTACACACGACAGACGTCAAGCTAACAGGCCTATATACATCAGGAAGAATGGAGGGGATAAGGGGAAAGTACACTCTAAAAGATCAAGTAATACAGTGAGAGAGGGAGAGAGAGATTTTCAAAGGCACATGCTTAAATGCCCGGCAGCCAAATCCCATTGTGCCTTTGGAAATCTCCTTCATAGTACTGTATCTCCATCATTCAGAAGAGTCACAAGACCAAGGTCCTGACCACTTTTTGTTAAAGTTCCCATGATACTTTTGGAAGGAGGCTGTTAACCCTGATGATCTGTCAAAATTGCATTTGCACTTTTTGCACTTGCAGAATGGCTTTTCCTACAGCATAATTGGATATGGTCATCTTCATCACTTCATGTCATAAATCTAGTGGATTGTGTTGCTGTTGATTGTGACCTGATTTGCCCGTCACTTTATTAGGGTTACCTTCCTGGAAGAGGGGGTCTGATTCTGTTAATGTGCTGCTTGTGTTACTGGTGTGTCCATATGGCTACAAGTCCCCTCCCAATGGAGCTAGCCTGCAGGACCTAAGGTTTTCAGGGTTGGGTTCCTCCAGATTCAAATAAACCCCTCACAGATACACACACACACATTCCCAATTAACTGAGTGCGTCTGAGTGGCCCGGGCTATCAGCACTCTCAGCTGACCCCTTATATGACCCTGAACTCAGCCGGCTGGGTGACACAGCACCTTCAGCTGCCACCCTCATGTGCCTCTTGCACTGCACCAGAATGGAGCACACTTATGAGCAGGCTGGGTCCAAACAGCACTTTTCAGCTGCTCCTCTTATATGCGCGTGCCCCCCCGACTCAATCAGGCTGGGTCAAACAGCACTTTCAGCTGCCACCCTTATATGTGCCTGGACTCCATAGGCTAGGCAGAGCAGCACTTCTCAGCTGCTGCCCTCCTCACTCTACAATTGTTCTAGCAGTAACGCAGTTGATGAGCAAACCCATAGGATTTTGGGCACTCGCGGGATCTTTGGCTTAGGTAAAAGAAGCGTTGCTGCAGAGCAAGATAGGGACACCAAGAACACAAAGGAGTAAATGCATTTGGAGAGAGAGAGAAACTGGCAACCAGCTTGATTATAATAGTTAGTTTATTGCCAGGTATATAAAAGTTATGATACTAATAGTGATGCCATACAAGGAGAGAAAAACAATCTAACACTTACAATACTACACAATTACAGTAGGAGTATTGGAGAAGACTAGCCCAGGTTTGATTACAAAAGTAGAAAGTTATACCTGGACTAAAGGGAGAGAGAGAGAGTGTATTGGGGAAAGATTGGGGGGGAAGAAGTGGGTAAGCTCAGAAGTTCCCAGGAGAAGGGCTGTTCAGCTTAGGGTCAGGAGCACTTGAGAGAGAGGCAAAGCCCACAACAGGATCAGTCAGGAAATGGGGAAGCATGCAGCCTTTGGGTCCAGGCATCAGAACAAGGGTTTGAACTTGGGTAGGGGTTTTTGTAGAACCAGGTTTGTTTGTGGGTAAACAATGTCTCAATGAAGTACCCCGGAGTGGTTTTCTCTATGCTGGACAGTAGGAGTTGATCACTCCCAGCTATGGTCAGTGTTCCTTCGGGGAGCTCACAATGCAACCAGACAGATTCAGTGTTTTACATGTCAATAACTAGAATGTTCTGATAACTGCCGAGCTGGATGGGTGTAGGTGTGAGCTCATTTACATCAAGAGCAGAGATCTCCCATCATGCAGTGCGATCCCTGATTTGGATTTGGATTCTCCATTCTCCATGCTAATTCTTGTTCCATCTTCTATATAGATGAGGCTTCTGTTCTCCATTCAGTGTGCTAATTGAGATGCCTCTTTTTACATCTTCAATGTAGATGAGGCATGGGGAGTTGTCTCAATCCTATCACCCTTGTTTGGAGGGTTTTAGGTGTCTCACAGCCTTTTCATTGCTTTTGTTTCTGGTTCAAGCAGAGGTTGGGGGGGATTCAGGTGAGCCAGAGAGAGTAAGGGGTTTGTGCCCTGGTTCCCCAAGAACACAGAGCTCCCAGGTAACCTGATTGTAAAATAGCTGCCATGACTCATTTCAGCTGTGGCTGCATTGTAGTGAAGGGCTGAGACATCCCTCACATAGAGCTGATTGACTAGTATTCTGCAATTATTCTTTTTCCATTGTGAAGCAGTCCTAGTTTTGTAAATAATGGCCATGATTCAGCAAAGCATATGAGTGTGCCTAACCTTCAGCATGGGAGAAGTCCTGTTGAAGAAACAGTGTCTTTGAAAGCAGTTTTCTGTCTTCTTGCATTTTTACCTTGTTTTATGTCAGCTTGTTCTATTTTCATGTCTTTCTTTCTCTCCTTTCTGCCCTCCCCACTCTCCTACACCTTTTTCTTTCCTTCCTCCCGCCTCCCTCCCTCTCTCCCTCCCTGTAATGCTCTAACTGCTAACAGTATTAGAGATAGTACATAATAGAGTATCTTGTTTCTAACATGAGTACTGCTGTTAGTAATTCCAGGTGGGACAACATGCTATTCTGTTCTAAAAGAATTAGAGAGTATGGACAATGGATTCAGAGTGCTCATGCAGGTCTTAAATCCTTAAATTTATCCTGGAAACTAAAATCATCCTTAAATCATGCCTGGAAACTAAATGTTTTGGTGTGCAAAAACTTAGGTATTGTATGGAAAGCTGAGACTATCAGATATTTAGTAAACAGTACTTAAAATACAATAACTTAATTAAACTAAAATTTTTATCACGTCATAAAATTAATGGGAGTTTTTTATGCAATAATATGGTTGCTTACCTTGCCTCCAGTTTGTTTTGTTAGTTTTATTGCAACTGGAATAAAATCATTAAATAGAGCAGCCTTAGACCAGACAGTGAAAAGGTAAGTGAAGAGACTGAAGCAATTTTTTTCCAGTATTAATCAGCAGTTGTGCACTTGATCCCTCCTAGGAACTGATTCCATGATTGCTGTTGGGAAAATCTTAACTATAAGAGACTACTCTATAAAAGAATATTTTTTCAGCTTGCGTTGTGCCTGTTTATGTATGATATAGCATCTTCCCTTCAGCTGGATGAAGGGTGTGAAGCACTTAGTAGAACATCTTGGGTGAAACTTTGACCTTATTGAAGTCAATGGGAGTTTTGGTAGTGACTACAATGCAGCCAGGATTTCACTCTTGATCTCTAATATGAATAATGCTACTAATAATCCTAAATGCATTGCCTGACTGTGTAACTGCTGTGGAGGTGATTTGGTGAGCAGAAGATAGTGTTCATGTAGAAGATTATCACACTGTTTACAGAGAGCTACAACATCTTTGGTGGCTTTCATTATCATAGGTTCACCCACTGATCTAAATCTTGATTTTGTAACAATGCCCTGGTTTCAGGTTGTTACTAAATTTCACACATCTGTCTGACTTATCATTATTGCTTGTTATTTGTATTGCGGTACCCCATTGTGCTAGGCATTGTACAAGCACATAACTGAAAGATTGTATGACTTATCATATGGTATATTGGGACCTTTGCTTTCAATTGTCTTCTCTAACTTTGAAGTTCCAGAGATCACTGGCATGCCATGGCACACAGGCTAATAGAGTGTATTTCTTCTGGTAGATTATTCCCAGTATATTTACAGTTAGGCTTTTAAATGCAAGTGTCTGAACTTTCCTTTTGAGACCAACATCAATGAGTAACCCTATTTTACTTTTATCTGTGAAGTTTTACTCAAATTGAGGTTCTAAAACCTGAAAGAAGAGCACATTAATCTCGAATCACTGAACCCTGTAGCTGGCCCTAGGCTAGGCGCCGACATGGATAAACCTTCATTCTGCGTCTCCTTTGCTTCCACCTTGGCGCTTGGCAATGTCAAATGCAGCGCAGCCTTTACATCCCTCCCTTTGTACCCGTCTCTAACCTGCCATTTCATGGCTGTGTTAAACCTTCCGAACTCGGCTGAGACTTCTTAATGCTGAGAACTTCATTGTGTGCTGGACGCTGCAGGTGACTGTGTGAAACGGGCAAACGCCTACCAAGAACTGCTCAACAGCCAGCAAACTTTGTAACCTGTGAAACCATAGTTCACTCCCTTCATCCCACTGTGTAAAATAAAGATCATAGAACTGGTCTTGCTATAAATACAGCATAAGACCCATTTTAAATTGTTCCATGTTCTTACATGCCTGACCCCGTGAAGATGACGACTGAAGGCTGGCATGTGCCCATTAAAATCACTGCCAGAAGTACCGTTGACCTTGATGGTGCAGAATCAGTCCCTTCTTACTCAGTGACCGCCCAAGTAGGAAAAAGGCAAGAGTTTTTTAAAAAATTGCAGCAAAATGGCCTGTGTATCGAGCTGGCCTGTTCATTGACAATGAGCCTAACCATGTTCTCATGGCAGAGAATTTTGCCATTGACTTCCATAGAAGCAGGCCATAGTTGGTGGTTGTGGTCGTTGGGTTTTTGTTTGTTTGTTTATTTTTACAGTATTTCTTTGACTTTTCTGTTAGCTGATACCACTTTAATTATAGATTTTTCAAGTGAGGGCTCTATCGTACCCTAAATTATATATTGCTTTTTAACCTTGCTGAATGGCTTATAAAGTTGTAATTAAATAAAACAATTCAAGTCAAAAACTAGGAAGCAGCCTGTTCCTTTAGCAGATGTTGGCATTGTTGTGTCATTGAAAACAAGGCTTTTGAAGATCAATATTATTTCTGCTTTTCTTTATTTGTCAGTTATAATGCATCACCCAGATCTCTGGTCAAACCAAAATGCACATGTTCCTTTTGTGCGCCTTTCTTGCTTTTATGGCTGTGGAAGTGCCACTTATTCCAGCAAATTACCTTTGCAGCATATGCACCTACTTGTTAGACAGCTTGCAGTTACCTGTAGGCTGAGCACAATTCATCGCCACCTTTATTCTTTGTGCACCTGCACAAGTCTTCTCTGCAGATAGCAAGCTCTAGAGTAGTTACCACAATTAAGCCGAACTTTCTCCCTTTGAAAGATGTTAAAGACCTGCTCTTAATGGTATTGTTACCATTAACTACAGCTGCTTACTAATTAAGAACAGGAGGAGGGAGACTGGCTACCTATGTGGTATTATGTTTTTATTTGCAATACACTGTGCCCTTATGTGCCTCATTATATTTATATGTTTCAGATTTGAGCAAACAGAAGTATTCCAATTAAACATGGCTAAATACCAGGACATTGTTTTGTTTTGCCTGCTATTGCTTGGTCTGTTTTGAATTGTACTTGCTTTTCCTTTAGCCTGTGTGCTCTGAGGACCAGGAGTTTGTGTTCTTTCCTCAGCACTGCCTGCAGTTATGACACTGTATAACACTGTTAATGAGAGCTAGTTAAAAACATTGAAATCTTCATACAAAAATTGGGCACATTTTGCAAAAATGTTCCCATTCTTCAATTAGCTGTGTTGCTGAACAATCCTCTGCTGTGGGATGGGGAGAGCAGCTGAGTGAGAATTGCATGGGCTTTGTCATTTATTAAATTTCACTAATATGAAATAAGCAGGGCAAATGTTTTTTTTACACATTTAAAGTGCTTGTAAAATTAAATTAAACCAAACTTACATTTGAAATATTATAGTATTTGATGGGGTTAGGTAGGTTTAATTGCTCTTCCTATTCACAGAAGTTCATGCACAGTCTTTTTCCTCCTCTAGCGTGTCTCTTTGTATTTTAGGAAATTAAGGCCTCAATCCCGTAAACACTTCTATGACTAACTGTATAGATGTGAATAGTCCCGCTGGCCTCAGTGGGACATGTGTGAAATAAAGCACATGTGTGTTAGCAGGATCACCTCTGACTCAGCGAATCTGAGTTATTGCTTTTAACCTTACGGTGTTTTCCTAATTCCTTCTCAAGAAGATCTTATCAGATATGTACATGTTCCCAGAAGGAATTTCTGGTGTGGTGAGGGCAAGAAACAATCTGTTGATAACATATCTAATCTGCATTTCCCCATTAAAAACTGGAGTGTCAGGAATCGAACTCTGGCCACACAGCAGGTCACTTGACTGTGTTCCATTATGAGGTAATTTTAACTGGGCTTTTAGTTAAAACACTTACTTTTACATCTGCCATTTAAGTATGGATTTGCCTATAAATGTAAGCAAAAGAGTGATGAAAGTGATGCATTAGATCACTGTAACATATTGACATTATCAATTATATGTTATTAAACAGCTTAGCTAACTGAATGATTTACCTTGTGTTTAACTGCCTTTTTCAATTAAAGGTTGCAAATGCCGGGGATCTGGGGCACAACAGTAGAAACCATATATTTTCTCCTGTTAACACCAGCACTGCTGACATGCCAGTGATGGGAGTGTTGGCGTTTTGCTGCAGGCTGTAATGGGCTAGTTTAAATGGTCTAAAAAAAAAGTGATTAATGATTAGGAACAGGGCTGTTACACAGCTTCACAGCTCTTTTCCTCAATGCGTTTCCATTTATGTCAACTACCTGTGCACTTGGGAGGTGTTATTTCCAAGTAGTCAACACAGGGTTTTTTGCTGCCATTTGTTTTCATTTCATAGGTCCCTTTGGTTGTCTAGATAGAGCTAATGTTTCTTTACAGTTGTAAGCTTCACTGATAAAAGAGGATTATCCACAGGCTTTATTAGTCTAGTGACCAAAAGCTAAACAGTTGAATCTGAGTGTCACTTTAAACACAGGGGAACTCCTTTCCTGATATCACACTATACTTGCTATTATTTGAGATATAGTGTAGCAGAAATTTTATAGAATATCCTGAAATTAACCAAACAACTAACTTTGTCAACCAATAGACAGTTTTCTTATAACCATGTCAACTTCCTTGTACTAGCATTAGCAGCAATTTGCACATTAGTACTGCTTTCTTATAAATAAATTTGCAAAAATGCTACCCATACTATACATGCATATGTATGTCTATTTGTGTGTGTGTGTTCCTTCGGGAACTGAGACAAATACAATTTTTCTGAAGCTATTACTAGACATAACGCATTCCCTTTGCCCTATGATGCAAAGTGAAATCAGACACAGTGGAGTAGTGTGATTGAAATAGCTTATGTCTCTGTACCCGTGGCTTAGAGTTCACGCCTGATATTGGCTGTATCCACTGGGCTGCCATAAGTTTCTTGTTTTAAAAGTATAGTGGTATCATCTTGTCCTGTTAATTCAAGATAGTCCATTGCGGGTTAAGGGCACACTCTTGCCAGGCAAATCTTAATATGGCTCTAAAAGAAGCCACACCACTGGATAGGGCAGGTTGTTGACTGGAAGCATGAACATGCCACAGAGTTTTCTGGGACAGGAAGCGTTGAAAAGCTAGTAGCCAGCCTCCTTTTTGGAATGGTCTTGTTATGTTTGAGGAATGCTGCTCATCCAATTCCTCCTGATTTTTCTATTCAGGTGCGTGCTGCCAGAATACCACTGAGAAAGAACATCACAGTAGGGCAGTGATACCAAAATGGACTAAGTTTTAAAAAAAAAATTAAGAAAAGTAACACTGATCATGATTTTCAAACACCTTCTGCATACCTCAGTGCACAGAAGGAACACAGCTTTAAGATACCACGTAATGTTCTTGCAACCATAATGATGCAAGTTGTATGTGTTTGTAATAATTTTGCAAGACTAGATATAATACGTTGTAACTTTCAGGTGGCTTGCACAGCACATGAGGAGGGACTCCCAGAATTTTGTCCTTAATATATACATACATTAACTGAACTGAATATTATACTCTACACTTTATTGTCGTAGCACTTAAGACGCCCAAGCTTCTATCTTCGTTTTGCCTAATTAAAGTCTATAACTTATCAGCAACAACTTGGATTTTATTTTTTAAAACAGAACCTTTTGTGCATTGGAAGAATTTGTATTTCTGTTCTGTGAATGGGTCAGCAAAACACCTGCTATGGATAGTGTGCAAGTGTTACTTATTCATTCAGGCCCCCAACACCCAAAGAGAATGTTGTGACCAATCACAAGTCATGCTCTCCCAATTAGTTTCCTTTTAGAAGCATCTGTCAAGATTCATTACATGTATTTTTTTAGTTTTCTGTTTAGCTCAATCACTCTATTGTAGGGTCTGCTCTTAAATCATGATGTAAAAATTATTTTTTCCTACACATCAGTACAGCACTTTTTTTCTGTAGTTTAAGAAGTACTGCTCATGGGTATGTTTCAAAGGAACCTCATCTCCATATGGTTTTACTCGATAATCCTTTATCCACCATCTTCAGCTCTCATTCCGTTGCTTTCTTGCCTGTGGCTACTTTTCTATCTCTGCATCAATTAGCACAGTGATTTATACAACAAGCAAGCAGTTTAGAGGTAATGGTACACAATTAACATCTCATTCCACCATAAAGGGTATGCTAAATACCCCAGTCACTGCTTTCTCTGCCTGGAATTGAAATAAGTGTTTGTCCTAATTCATATGCTATCTGATGTGAAGTGGGCCTGCTTTGTACTGCACTACACCATTAATCTAATTATAGATAGCTGCAAATGAAGTGCTGTCTGAGCACAGAGACTAAAGAAAATAGCGCTTTTGTCATTTAGCATGACTCTGTAAAGCAAGATCGCACTTTACATGGCACTGTGGCAAAATGGAAATCTGAATAATATTGCTGCCTGTTGCATCTTTTCTAATTACAACAGCATTGTAAACACAACTGGGCGCTGATATAAATAGAGCTGTAGATATGCTGTCATGTGGGTTGTAGGAGAAAATCCTCAGAGTGCTGTTGTATTAAATGATGCATCCTGATTGACAGCTACCTTGAGACTGCGCTGATGGAGTTGTCAAAGCATTATGCTAACAGGCTGCTCCAGTGACTGCAGATGTACAAAGCTCTGTGGCTCATAGAGCTTTTTAACTGCTATCTGTTCATTTCACCTTGTTCATCTGGGTTGTAACTCCAAGAGAAGGACATCTACAAGCTTTAATTCTGTATGTTTTTTTTATACTGACTGTTTAGTCTTAGCCAAAAGTGAAGGGAATGTATTTTGCATGGCTTTAACCCTTGTTAGGTTTTTCTAGAGTGTTAATTATGTATCACACAATGAATTGAAAGTGGGAAGCATGGCTGAACTGCAATTCTAATTAAGTTTTTGCTGCTGAAGTGTGTACTGTATGATGGTGATTTTCTCCTCCTTTCTCCTCCCCACTCTTGCTGCTGTTAAAGGCTCATGATTTTTGTGGCTATTCATTTTTACTGTCATTTTCTAGCACATGGAGTGTTTTGCTCCTGTACTTGATTAGGGATGTAGTTGTTTGTGCGGAGATCTTAATATTAGCCCTTACTAGCACAACATGGAAGTAAATTAACTCCAGAACTCAGAGCTCAAGATCTCTGTTATTTGAGACTTACTTTAAATCTCCTTGTTGAGTAAAAGTCCTTGTCTCTAAAAGAAGACTGCCATCTTCAAGTAGTATTGAATAAATACATAAGCTTTTTATTTTTCATGGTGAAAATATAAATAAGGACATGGTTGCTGCTTTGAAATGTAAAAGAGATTAACGACCAAGACAATGTGCTGATTAGCAGTTCAGCATTGAACATTGCTTATTATTGACTCGGATGATTACTGAAAAACTCATGACTCCTGATAGCCAATTGACACCTGTTAAATGACTTGAGACAGAGAAGGAAGCTAAGAGTGTTAAAGGGAAATTACATAGCTAATAAAGTTGATTAATTCAGACCTTATTAATGACATTCTTTTATTGTATGCAGTGTAGTTGTTTTACTGAAAATAATCAAGTTGCACAGCTGATGATTTTTGCTTGAAGCTGAACAATTTAGGTTTTTTAACCTTCCTACCAGAAAAATGACAGAGTTTTTAAAAACGTGGCTGAATATACTGTAAATCTACGTCTGGTCAGTAATCCAAATAGCTACATAAGTTACATATGTATATTGGTATGTTAGATTGCTCTATAAAATATCCAGTGGAGCTTGAGCGTTTTCAACTCATGAGAACATGAGGTTAAGCTATGTAGGGAAGATCATATTTAATGAACTAATGCAAGATGTAACAGGATGCAGTTTGAGCATCATATTTAGGGCATATTATATTCTGTCACACTGAATAAGATAACCTGTATAGTCTACTGAGCTTTTCTTTAAGAGGAGATGTATTTTAGATATGTGCTTATGGCCACCTTTTAACCACAAATGGTTGCCTACATTTTTTTCTCTCTCTCTTCTTACCACTTATTCTACTTAGGAGATTTATACACTAGGTTTAAAATATATACTTTTCAATGTATTGCCATCTCTTTACAGCTTTATCCCTGCACATCTGTTGTTCTGATGCCCTTTTCTCTAGTCACAGAGATTTGGTTATCAGAGGTGGCTTTGCATTATATATACCATAAAATTAATTTACCAAGAGACCTAGGATAGCATACTGTTACATTAAACAGACTGTTAGCTAATGTCCCCTTTCCCTACCATCATTTTTATTTACTGATTGTGGACTTCAACAGTCCTGTGAAAAAGAAACATTTGTTTTCTCTCCAATCAGGCATGTATGACTCCATTCAGGTACTTTTTTATTAACTGTACTTTGACTGGCAGAATTGCTCTCTGAAACCCCGCAGAGTGGAGCAATGACCAGAGACAACTGCTAATGAGTTCAGATCTACTCAATAGTAGACTTTTCTGCTGCTAAAGTCCATTGACAACCTGCTTATGACTCCAGCAGATATTTCTTCTGTTTTAGACCAATAGAAACCTTTTGGTCTCCACTTGTAATCCAACCTGTGCAACGTTCCCCTTTTACACCCTTTCTCTCCCTCACCACCCCAACCAAAAAACACCTTAAGTAACATCTGGCAACTTCCACGTCATATTTTAGATTTAATTCAGTAAAACAAAAGTGCAACGGTATTATTTGTGTGATATAGGCACTTTGGTATGTTCTTAATTGCCTTTGTCTTAGAGGCATCTGTAGGCATTGTTTGATTGCTTTGGTTTCTAAGGCCTTTGCAGTTCTCATCAAGCCACATGTTTACGTCTCAGGTTAGGATCAAGAGCTCACTGACCCCCTCTCTGTAACATGGTTCCTGAAAGCTAAGAAATAGCTTTACAAAGGAATGCTTATGTGGGGATTTAGTGGGGTCCAGTAGAAATACATCAAAGGTAACCTTAAAGAAGGAACCTTCTCTCTGGTGCTTTGTCTTTTTTATATTCCAAAAGGTCATTTGTTAGCCAGCTGTGCCAAAAAAGGCCTTTCCTGAGAAGTTTACTGTTGTTATTTTTTACTTTTTGATTACAATAACTCTCTTATCCCCAAAACAACAGACTAAAGAACAATAAACAAATACAAAAGGAAAAGGAACAGCTCATCAATAACAAAGACCTGCATTTGAAAGCTGTTAGTTTACTGACTCTCACATCTCATTCCAAGCAAAGCAGGAGTCCTGCAGAGAAAGGAATGCAAAAGATATGAATATTATAAAGATTGTAAAAACTCAGTATTTGGTTGGTAGGGACACTATAACTTGGCATGGAAAATCGAGCTATAAAGTGCAACATACAGGAGGACAGTCTCCGTCCCTCCCCTCTTGCCCATTTCTGCCTGTTATGATGTGCAGGGGGAATTACTTCAAGTATTTCAACCTCAGTGAAATGTTGTAAGACAGATTTTTTCTTGGAATTAAAGCAGAATATTTTCCTGTATTTAAAGTTTAAATTTTGAGGTTGGGCACTGCAGATGAATTGATCTAGATAACACTTAGAAAACCAAATAGAGGGTAGGCATAATCTTTGAACACCATATCAAGGTAATCTCTAACACCAGTAGTGCCAGTCCAGAAAGCTAACTTATTTTTGTTTTCTTCCAAGATCTAGTATTTTTTATTATTATTTTCAAACTATGAGTGCAAAGCAGACACTAACCATAGATACTGAAACTGTGCAATTTGGTGTAATTATATTCCCCCCCCATAGATTTAATGAAGGACTTTTAAGTACAATTTATCTTTGATAAATAGTCCCTCTGCACAGAATGTTTATTAGATTGACAGCAGAATGCACTCTGCTAGCTTTTTTTCCATGCCACTTATGACTCAGACGAATTTTAATAGGAGCAAAAAGCTTTTATTTGCTCTGTAATTTCACTTAAGGATCATATCCTTCAGAAACTGGCAGACACTTGTATGTCTTGATTGCAACACACACACTCAAGAGTAAAGAAACATGCATAAGATGTTATTATTTGACCTGTCACATTGTCGCAATTCTACTTGCAACTTATGTTATCAAATCTCCTCTAGGCATCCTTTCCCACCCCACAAGTGTGCATATGCGCGCGTGCACAATTTTTTTTAAGGGAGCCTGCAAGTAGCACAGTACAGTAAATTTAGTCATTTGTGCAGTAAGGTAAATAACTTACCTTATTTTGTTTTTGAAAATGTACACTCGACACTCTAATTGACATCATAATGCTAGCAGGATGCTTTGAGTTAAAGCAGCTTTTTATATACAAAGTAAGTGCAGGCTCATGTGCAGTATCAGTCATACTCAAGGCATACATAATTTGGTGAGAGTCTGAAAATCTCCCTGTGATGGCTATGGCTTCCCTTATTGCTACAGCACATGACGAAATTTAGAAGTTTTATTTGTTTCATGTAATGTTTGTTTCATGTTTTTGGTAAGTTGCAAATATTTTCCAACCAAATGGTTAAGCTGTTCACTGCACATGTTCCATGTATCTGGACAGCATTTATGCAGGATGATAACCCTCTGTTAAAACTAGACAATATGTACCTTCAGAAAGCTGCTTTTTAAAGATTTCACTGAAGTTCTTTAGCTCCCTGTAGAAGCGGAAGTTAGATTCCCCTTTACCTTCAACCGTAAGATCATCTTTGTTCTTTTGTATAAAAATGAAAAGTAGAGAGACTCCATTTAACAAATAATTATTTCAGTAGACAATATACTTTTTAAAAGTGAGGTGTTCAACTTTATCTCATCAAAATACAAATTTGAATTTTAAATGCACTTCAGCCTACAACACTTATTATTCAGACCTTGGTTTCAATTATTGATGAAGTGCAATGCTGTTCTTCACTCTGAGTTGCTGTTGGGAGATTAGAGTTTCACACAGAGACCTGCTGCCATCTACTGGATTTCTACATTTATTTTCACATGCACTGCATGCAGCAGATTTGAAAAACTCCCACAACTTAGTGAAGTGTCCATGAAAGTGTACACGGGTTTTTGAGAACTAAAGTAAAAAGGGAAATTGACCTTCAAATGTACATAGCTCCAGAAGTGTTTAATTTAAAGGGATGCTGTTAGATAGTTCAGGCCCAGGTGTGTTTGGTTTTTGTTTGTTTTTTTAATTTATCAAACATAATAGATTTTTTTTCTTTTTAAATTAGACAAAAACAATTAAATAGTTTAAGTTGGCACATGACTGTTATCCTAGGGGTTTCCATTCTTTCTTACCCCACACAGAACTACAAAAAGGACATTTCCATGCCTTGTTTGTAACTCAAACATTGCAGCATTATACTTGTACATGATGATATGGAAATTACATTGTCTGATCTGTTTTGTTTGCAAAAACTGAATGAAGTGTAAAATGCAAACATTGAAAAAAAAATAGTGCAAAGTAAAGTAATGTTTAAAATTCATTCGTTGTCAATAGTCTGAGGAGACTTCGGTAGTACAGGGCCAAGTTCTAATTCTGCTAATTTACACTGGTTTGTATCTGCAATTATTTCATTTAATCCAGATGTAAACCAGGGTAACTCAAAGTAGGATTTGGTGAGAAAAAGGATTTTTGTCGTTTTAAAATTATTTTAAAATTTTAATCTTTTTTCCCCCTTTTGGGAAAAAAAGAATCTGAAATGTGTTAACCTGATTTTTAATTTATTATTGCCCTTTTACTCAGTGCTGCTATCTTGGATTGTCCTGTATTTTTACTTTTTTTCCTATACCCAGGTAGTGAAAATTGTGACCAAAATTCCAAACTTTAGACAATTCTATACAGTATAGACAATGTGTGTATAATATAAAAACATCTGGTAAGTCATAATAAAAATAGTATATCAATGTGAATCTTTTAGATCATTACAAAGAATACAAAAGAGAGACAAAATTAAATATTTAAAACATTTTTCTTTTTGTCCTTAAGTACAAGTTACGAATACTGACCAAGCTTGCTGCAGAGTTGAGTAAGTACATGCCAGAGAAAGCAGTGGAGGATACAACCAGTATTTTGAGATCACCAATGCCTGGAGCAGTGGTGGCAGTTTCCGTTAAGCCTGGAGACTTGGTAAGAAAGGCACTTTTGCTATATATAATTTTATACTATATTTGACAGTTTCCTCCCCTGTATGATTGAAAGCCTGAGCCTCCTGTATAGGACTTTCTTTTGTAACGTTGTCTGTAGGATATGATTAAGTGTGTGTGCATTATTTGCTTCTTTTTAATGATCAGTTTATTCCTCTATTTAAGCTGTAATCTCAAAAAGCACATTTCAAATTACATTGGGTTGGGGGAACTGTTAGAGTTGGGTAAGGGCAAAAGCTCATCTAAATAACATACTATCCTGTAACAAATGCCCTGGCAGGAAGAAACTTTTGTTGATTGTGGTGGGGGAGTTTGCTTGATTTTCTGCCATGGATCAGTTATTTTCCTGTCATCGACCTATTCATGACCTTCATGTTTAGGTGAAACAAAATCGATGTTAATGTGTCCTGAGGAAGAGTTACATGCTTCAAAAAAAACAAAAAAAGGCAAGCCTGTGTTGTCATTTAGTGTCATGACAGGAATGCTGTGATTTACGTATTCTTTAAGGGAGCATTCCATGCTAGATAAGGAATATCTATAGGGGATTCCCTAACCCTGAGTACGGAGCAAACGTCTAGAGAGAGGAGGGTAACAGGACACATCACCATAATCTAGGGCAGGTCCGCTAATGGGGGAGGGGGAATTTTCCCAGCGGCCTGGCGATTTTTAAAAGGGGCCAGGGCA
>ML675618.1:16180136-16266473 GCA_007922155.1 Mesoclemmys tuberculata | reverse complement strand
GCAGGGCCTGGGGTGGACTCTGAGCGAGGCTGTGGGTGGAAGAGGAGAGGCCCAGAATTTCTGTTGACAGGCCTGTTTCAGAGTGTTTCCATTCTTTACTGCATCACATGCAACTAGTAAAGAACACAAAGATGCTGTTTTAGAGTTACATATAGGTGCTTTGCGTTACTCGGTTCTGTGTGGCCTTCGAGCACAATCACATTACATAAAATTCTGTTTTGGAAAGGCCTTGAATCTCATCCAGTTTACAGCATTGAAGGTAGTGGTGTTATACTGGCTTAGGGGACATTAGAGTTCAGCAACACAGGCCTGAGTCTAAAGTGCTTAGTACTGTTGTTGTTCAGACAGTGCCAATAAATATATATGTGGCACTTTATGGACAAATACAAAATCATGGTCCCTGAATGTATAATATAAGGGTACATTTATACAGGGGGGAAAAGAGACCAGCAGCAAGTTTCAGAGCCTGGGTCAACTGACTTGGGTTTGTAGGGCTTGCACTGCTGGGCTCAAAATTGCAATATAGACACTCAAGTGGGGGCCTGGACTCTAAAACATGGTGAGGGAGGTAGGTCTCAGAGACCAGGCTCCATCCTGAGCCCAAACATCTACATTGCTATTTGTAGCCCCACAGCATGAGCCCCGTGACCCCCGTCAGTTGACCTGGACTCTGAGACATCTGCCATGATTGGTTGGTTTTGTTTGTGTAGGTGTAGCCCCAGTATAGAATTGTCACTTCAGTGAGAGGTTGAGTAGAAACTGAATAAGAACCTAAAATGACTACATGCTTAATCTGGCTGTAAAATCGGGGTGAAGCACCATATAGTGATTTGTTTGTTTACACATTCCATGCTGCTTTCTCTGCTTTTACAAAGCATACATATGGATTTTTCTCTCTGTTGAAAGGAGAGGAAGTAAAAGCTCCAGATACAGAGATTGAGAAAACTGATCTCTATATATTGAATATTATTATCTTATGTTAATTAGTGTGTACACAAAATCTGAATTAATTCCAGTTTGGTAAAAATGCAACTGAAAGGAAAACTCCACTGTCATGTGGAAGAGGTATGAATATTTCTTGACTGTTGTAATTACTTTTTTATGTACACTTTTAAAAACTGTTGAATTAATTTAAAATGAACCCATTTCACCACTAAATCTTAACAAACTGTTAAGCCTGGGGAGTAACTTTATGCACAGGAATAGCTCCATGGAATTGAGCTGGATTACTCACTTGCGTAAAGGGACTCGTGTGGGAGTGTCTGCAGGATGAGGTCTTGAAACACTCAGATGCCTTTCTCGCAAGCTGTCAAAAAAGCTTATTAGTAAATCATGTGTTTACAGAAAAATATTAGCAATCTGTCAAGAATAAAAATGGTCAGTTGTGAATAGTTAACAAAACAGTTAGTCTTGAGATCTGCCTAAAATCTGGTTAGAAAACTGACTGCTTACAACTGATTCATCTCATCATATGGAGCGTGAAACTGTCTGCTTCTGTACAGAGTGGTAAGAGTTGCATAGTGAGTAAGGTACTAAGTAAATATTTGTTTTTCTGGGAGGAAAGATAATGTTTTCAAGGTAGTTCAATATTTCAAGACTGAAATGTTTTTATTTTACACTTTTGATTGATAATATAAATGGAATGGATTTTAAAAAAGTTAATTTTGCTAGATGTTATAAAATGTTTTCCTTGCCTCTGACAAATATTTTGTGGTCTGGAAGGAATAGAACCATGGGGGGATGGGGCCATGGCCAAGGAATTAAAACCTCCCTGTACAAATCCACAAATGGTGCAGTGCAATGGAGTACAAGTTGTTAAATAATGTGTGGGGATTTTTTTCTTTTCTGCTCTCCTGCCGCTTTTGCTGGAGGCATTGAGTGGCAGAGCACTTGAACAGCATAATCTCTGTTCTGCCGACCTGAGCTTGTCAATGCTAATTGTGTGGCTTTAATTACAAAAACACATTTGCGTTATTGGAAAGGATTTAACTTAAATCCTTCCTTTCCAGGACTAGTGTCAAAAACTTGAAAAAGGAGCTGAGGTGGTATCAGCTATCTGCATTGAATAAGCAGTGGGATGGTGCGATTCAGATTACATGTCTTGGCTGTCCATCAGAACTAGGTTCACTCACTACAGCTGTTCAAGGCACGATGAACGGGGAACTGTAGCTCTCTGATAAATACAAACCTTTTTGTCGCACTGCTTGAATGTGTTCTTATTTTCCCTGTTTTTCAGGCTGGCTACAGAATTTAAGTCATCTTTGTATTTTCAGCTGTATTTACCAGTTAAAATTGTAATCGTGTCTGAAAACAATGCAACTGGAAAACAGGGGAAATGAGATGCTGTTCCTTGTTTCATTTACGTTATAGCTATTCTGAATAAAACGACATTGTTATTAGTTTTTCCAAGACTTTTTTTAACTTGTGAGCTATGCTAAATATTATTGGAAGATCATATAACAATCTCTACACCAGTACAGCACTCACAAAGAGATTATTTGAGACTTTAATAACATTGGGAGCCAGTCTACATTAGCCATGCTCCAGAGGTAACTTTACAATAGAAAAGAAACTCCGAGTGAGGGGGCACATCATCTTTGTTTGAATGGCTGCATTTACAACCGTCTTTATTATCAGCCATTTAGTTATGGGCCATTTTAGTTGGCCAGGTAAAACATATGGTGTTTTTTAGTTTCTCTCTGTGCATCCTTAGCCAAATGAGAAGCCAACTATGGTCTCTTCATTAGCTTTCCTCAGATTTATTTCATTGTCTTTCAATAAAACAATGTTCTCTTGTGGCTGCTGTTTATGAAAAAATGCTTTGAGCTGCTGAAGCATGATAGAAGGCTGTGTGAGTGTGCTCCAGCGAGTCTGATAACCAGTTTTCACTTCTGCCAAAAAAGTAGTGCATATGCAAGAAATTCATTTTCTGTTGGCCAGAAGTCAGTCGTCTGCTCTGCTCAGTTCCCGCTACTTGTCATACAGAGAGGAGTAGGATTTCTGCTGAATTTTTTAGCTTTATCATCATCATCTTTCCTAACCATTTCCCCATGTTATCTGAGGAATGTAATTAAATGTCACTTGCTTGTCACTGGAAACAGTTAAAAACCAAAGTAATGTTAACAACAAAAGTGTTATGAATTTAAAAACTCCTTGAATGAGAAAAAGATAGTATTATTTAGGAGATGAGTCTTCAATTTAGCCTTAACTTTTATATCTTATTTGTAATGATAGCACTGTCTCTAGTAAAGCACATCCATTTAAATTTTCTGTGAAGGGGGTTATTGTAAAGAAGTACATATGATAATGAAGTCTGTTGTTAAGAGGTCATTTGATATAGTCAAGATTCAGGACATTGGCAGTGTTAAGTGAGACAGGAGAGGTTATACACAGTCCAAATCATAGACTAGGGCTTGATCCTGCTTGCATTAATTTCTGTGGGAGCACAGTTAGCCCCCCCCAAGATACGGATTGTGTACATTGCCATCTTCATAAATCTCCAGTAAACTGCTACATATTGGCCCTCTGAAAATATTAATATTTTTACTTCCTCGATTTTGCATGTATTTGAAATACAAACTTTAAAAAAATGCAGTAATTAGAAACATGTGGCATTACTAAGACAGACACTCTTTAGTAAGCTAAGGCCTGCAGAGTTGGATAAATCCGTTTAATTCTTTTCTTTGGGCATATACAAGTATATACAAAGAAAAGTGACTGTGGATAAAATATCCAGTCACTACATGTATTTAGTTTTTATTTTATTTGTTTGTATATTATTATAGCCATAAGATCACTGTTACAGGTTTCTTAGTTTTTTTAATGGACATTTCTCATTTAACAATATTACCATGGCTTTCAAAGTGAGGCTGTAACTTCAACTTCTGCTTGAATAGCAGAAGTCTGTCAATTGAGAATGCACCAAACTGCTCTTTTTTTACTAAAATATTATGGAATAATAAATATGGAATATCCATAAATATGGAATATTTATGGAATTTAACTGACTTGAGTAATTTCAGAATTAAGATAATATCCCAAGGATCATTTAAAACTGTTAAAGTGAGATGTGTTGAGTAAATCGTTCTGCAAACTTCTTAATGCTGCTAGGCTAGAAACAAATTGGGAGATTTTATTTTAAATTGAATTCAAATCCTCTGCCAGTTAAGTTGTAGATAGCTCCCTTTTGTTTTATAATAAAGCATTCAGCTCTGTAACTTAAAATTTAAGTCTAGAAAAAAACTTGCGTGGATTACAAACATGTCTAGTCAAAGGTTTAACTTTAAAATATTTACAAGTGAAAGCACAAAACCTCAACAGTTCTGCCCCCCATGAACATACACCCCTCATTACATTGTAAATTCTTGTAAAAGAAGAGATTGGGTTTTTTGTGTTACCTGTTGCTTTTCACCACTTCACTTGTAGTTTCAAACCTTATTTGCAATTCAGCCCCAAAAATTTAAATAAAGTAGTTTTTTTTTTTTTTTTACTTTGCCCATAATAATGCTAGCTGGGGCAACAACCAAAATGGAAAACAGAAGGAATGGGATTCATTATTTAATTTATATCTTTTACAAAGAAATGTTTTATGTTATTCAGTAGACCAGAATATTTCATAAACCATATACATTCTCCACTCCAGGTGTGAATAAACTAAAGGTTGTCCTGAGTTTGTGGGTATAATTATTCCTTTCTGTGTTCAGTTTCTCCTTTTTTCTTGTGCAGTGTTCTTAATGTGGATGTTAGCTGATAGTTCTGTAAAATATAAGTTATGAACTTGATCAAACGTGATCAGGAATCTCACTTGCTCTTTATGATTCTGTACATTTCATTGTAATTGCTTTGTGTCTTCTTGTAAGAAAAATTATTGGTAAACTGAAGCTGAAACCATTTTTACAATTTCAGAAAAACTGTAACTTTTAAATAGCAAAAACCCTCCAATATTCCCACCATTCTGAGATCACGAGGTTGAAGGCAATAGTTAGAGTAACTGATTTTTATTTTCTGATTTGTGCTAATGTGTCTACCATTTCAAAATATATAACTTGTTAAAAGTTTGTTGTTTTATGTAATATTTATATTGACTTAAGATTGCATTCCTCTATATACATTTGAGTTTAATAATTTTATTTATATTTCTTTATGTAAACACATAGATTGAAGATAGTTTCTGAGAGAGTTTTATTAAAGGTGAAATTCTATTGTAACAATAAGAAACAATTCATAAATAATTAGAATAGCTTACCAGAGAAAAATGTGTAGATGCCTCTAAAATAATTGTGGATATTTTTTATTTGTTTTGAAATTGCATATGACTTTTACCAAATGCATAAGCATTTTTAAAAGATCCACTGATAAATCAAAATATTTGTGTCTAAAACAGAAACTGCCCTTTGTCTTAGGCTGTCAAGTCCATGTGTGTAGCATAACTGCTACCACCAAAATACATATGTAGCACATCAGGTTCCCTCAAAAAGTTTAAGAAATTTCTGAAATGTTTGGGAAAACTAGTATTTTGGGTAAGTGGAGGTGCAATGACCAGTGCTAACTGCTGTCAGGAGGACATCACTGACCTTCTGTTAATCAGAGGTCAGAAAATCTGGGATGTGCTATACCTATGTTCATTCATTAAAGGAGTGTGGCATAAAAAGTTTAATAATCATCTGTCAAGCACTGTTAATTGCTGCTAATTATATTTTCAACTCTATAGTTTCTGTTTCCAAGTTAATTTGGAAGGAAGGGAAAACCTGCACTAATTATTTTACACAGATTTGGACAACATCAAGGAATTTCAATTGCTGCTCACCCAATTCCTCCTGATTTGTTTTCTACTCAAGTGCTTGCTGCCAGAATGCCAACAAGTCATAGAGAAAGAACATTAAGGAAGGGCAATGATACCAAAATGGACTATGTTAAGAAAATAAAAATAAGAAAAGTAACAGTGAGCATTATTTTCAAGCAGTTTCTGATACCTCAGTACACAAAATTGTACTTTATTGTGCCATATAATGCTCTTGCAACCATAATGATTACAAGTTGTATGTGTTTGTAATAATTTTGCAAGAATATATACAATAATTTGTAACTTTAAGGTTGCTTGCGTGTTGCTTTATTATTGCATAGTCTCCCATTGTCTGCTCTCAGTATACATAAGTATGTGGGGATGTGAGTGTGAAAATGATGGGAATATTGAGGGATATTTAGCAGCCTCTCTCTCTGTCTCAGAAAGGAAACAGGATTAAAATCAGATTCTGACTGCGCTTTTAAGCAAATCAGAGATGTTTTTTGCTTATGGCTGTTACTGGGCTTTTCTTCAGATCTAAGAGCCTTAAAATGTATTGCCTTCAAGCACCTGTGTTCTAAATATAATGGTATTAAAAATTTTAATTGAAGGATTTTCACTTTTGTAGACAAATCAGCAGGGTTGATATTGATCCATCTTTTTAGGGAGCCACAGTGCACCAGAAGGTGATACTGTAGAGGGCCCTGCAAGCCCTCAGAGCCTTCTGTCTAATTTGGCAGAAAAACACAGAATGTAGGACAACAAAAGAACTATCCTGTTCCATAAAAAATCTTCATCCATCCACCCCCTTCTCTTAAAGAAAAACAAACAAACAAAAAACCCCAACAATTTTTCATCTGCACACAATGATTTGGTGCTCACTGTTGCATTGAACACAGTTGCTGTCAGAACAGGCAGGAAACAGTTTTCTTTTAATTGCTGAAATCATTCGGAAATGCTTCATGCACTGCTTCTATACAGCAGATGCTGTGCATTAATTGGCCTGTGTAGGACTGACCCAGGGTTCCTTGCAGTGGGCCCAATTTTAGGCAGAGGGTTTAAATAGCTTATTTATTATTTTGTATAACCTGGCATACATTATGTGTGCTTGCACGTGTTGTATTCATGGTCTGCAGTTTCTAATGTCATGTGGGTTTCAAAACCTGTGTTTCTTTGGTAATGTATGAGCAGCGGTAAGCTCTAAATACCATCCATCAGAAGCTAATTTTTTATCCAGATACACCAATGACTGATGAACCTGTCTTTTGTATGAATGTTTAGCACAGTAGAAAGCCATATGCCACTGGCACTGGTTCCTACGCATCTTTTACAGTTGCTAGAGAGTTGATTTAAAAAAAAATCTCCTGTATTTACATCCCTTTAGTCTTTTATTTGTTTATCAGTTAGCACTTTCTAATGCAGCTCTATATTTTAACAACACAAGGGTATTTTGGGTCTCTTAAAAGCAATCTGACTACTACTCTCATTTTCTTGATCAGGAATATTACTGCTCATCCTTAATAGGGAACCTTGTTTTGTTACTCCCCGTCTGTTCAAAACAGACCTTAGCCCATTAGAAGGTCCTCCCTTGTGTGGGAAGACCACAGCTGTTACTGTAAATCTCATCCAGTAACTGTATCACCCCCATTTTGTGGCTCTGAAGGATGAAATTGAGAAATGGAATACTGTGCAGTCATCCTTTACATCTCCAATTTTAGGCCTTTGCACATCATTTTCATGCTTTTATTCCAAATCAAACAACATTAGTGAGCAAAACCACCTTCTGCTAAATGTCTAACATGAAAGGTAGCTTCTACAATCTTAATTTTTTGAAAATAGGGAAATCCAAAAAAGTAAACACCCACCCCCAAAAAATCTTTGTGAGCTCAAGTTAATTCATGGTTTGAAATCCAAAAGGAAGGTAGATGCACAAGATGCAGCACAGTCTATTAACTTTCCACAGAGGAAACAAGAGCTGAGCTTATGTCGCAAACACAACTTAAAAAGGGTTCTGTTTCTTTAAATCTTTGTGAAAGAAGTGGATCTAACTTCTTATGAAGGATATTGGGGGCTTTCATCAAAAATAAGAAGTGGTTTAAATCATTAGCACAACAAAGCAAACTATAAGCTTGAAGATAAAAGTCTCTGGGGAAAGAGTCCTCTGAAAATAAATGGGACTTGATAGATTTCCATATCATTTATAACTTCCCTTAATTACACTTGGAAGACTTGCCAGTAAAACTGGAAAATTGGCAGCCTATATCCATTATAGTAATTTTGCCGACCATGGCAAGCAGCTGGCTTTACTGGATTTTATTTCCCATCACTTACAATTAATCATCAGCTGGAGATGTCTGAAACTCTTCAAAATGTAGCAATACTGTGTGACATTCAGGCCTCCTTAAAATGCTAAAATGTGCTGAGTAAATGGGGCTGAGTTTTCCTTCAAGCTAACTCATTTTGGTGCAAGGCAGGCTGCTGCTTAATGAGTGCCACTTTGATAATCGGATGCGAATGTGAACCTTGACCCTATGTCAAAGGAGAGGACGCAGTAAGCTGGATGAAAGATACAAGATTCAGATCTACAAACTTTACACCAATTAGACATAGAGTGGAGAAATACATCAGTGCTGATTGGGTTTATCAAAAAGACTTGTGGGACTTGTGACCATTTCGTAAGCCTAACATTGAAGACATCCTGTCACAATCATTAAGTCTTTATCAAATGATTCACAAAAGTCTTAGAGGCATGCACTATACTCACAAAGATCTCTCAGTAGTAATGCCCTCAGATGTGAGTTGTCTTATTGTACCTCTGAATTTTAAAGAGCTATCTCTGGGAGTACAATTAATCCTTATGTTACTCCTGTATGCATAATGAAAATAGTTTAAGGCTGCTACTTTTCAAGTTCCACTTCCACTTCTCATCATGAATTATTTGGTTAGAAAAACACTAAGACAGTTCCACCTATTGTGCGTAATCTTCCTTAAAGATTGGATAAATAAGACCATGAAGTCCCTAAATTATAAAAAGAGTTAAAATGGTATTTGCTATTCCTAAATTTCATATTGTTAGAAGCAGTTGGATATTAGGTTCCCTTCTCTTTTTAATTCTTTTCATTTTTGAATCTGCTTACAAAATAAAAATGAATTTGAAAAAGTAAACCATTGAAATAGTCAGTGTTCCACTAAACATGCATTCTAGAAATTAAATCTGATCTGTTCATTTTCGTATTCACATTAATCCAAGCAATTTAAAGGTAGATTTTATATAGCATAAGTCTATTAAAACAAAACAAAGAAACTCTTTAGTTTTTGTTTCTTTTAAGAAAAGGAACAAATTCATCTGAGCTAGTGCAAACTAATCAGGATTTGGGGTTTTATTGGTTTGTTTTGACAGATTTGGGGCATCATTGCTCCCTCCCTATACATTTAAAATGTGAAGATGATTGTGAATGAGAATTGGATTTCATTGGTTTAACATACATAGGAAGAAACAGCATATAAAAAAATAGTACTTTAAAAAGTCCAGATTAATCCTTAAATAAGTGAGGAAGGAAGAAATTGTACACACCACTAAGATCTTCATTTACAGGCTACATAATACGGACAGGCTAAAGGACACACAATTATGTAATAATGAAAGAAACTGGACAAAGCCCAAAAGAATGAAAGAGAAAATAGAGGGATACAAATGCCTAATTTTAGGATTGTACAATGAAAGGAATCATTAAGATTTAACATAAGAACAGTGATTAAACTTCTGTGCTGAAGTGACATTTTCACCCAAATAGTTTTAAATTGCACATTATCCAAAGTATTGTCACAGCATTTTAACTTTGGGTACCTACCAAAGTGCACTGCTTTCTAAATGAATAAGAATATATATGTTGACTAAGTTACTTTGTGTGTTGGATTTTTTTTCTTTATAAAGACTAATTCTTTTATTGTAATCCCTTGTAACACATATCTGTATCAAGCACAAAAATTCTACATTAAATTTGAGGCACCAAAACAGAAGCCAAGAAATTCAGAACATAGATTCACTCATTTCCATCCTTTTGCACTGCAGTACCTGAGGTGCACAGAGACAACTCTACTTAGCATTTATATAGTAAATACATTTTTAAAGCTGTGTTTAAACATTAACTGATGAATGTGGAGATCATTTGACCAACTGCTCCATTTTGCAGACTGGGAAACTGAATCGTGTAGGGTTCGGGACAATTTGTGTGCCTGTAGTTAGGCACCAAATCCAGATTTAGGCCCTTAAAATGTCCAGTTTTTCAGAGCTCAAGTAGCCACAGCTCTCATTGACTTCACTGATTTAGATGTCTAACTTTGAGAACTCAGGTTTGAAAATTGTGGTCTAAGCAATTTGCTCATGGGCACACTGTGAGTCAGTTGTAGAGCTGGGATTAGCATTTACAAATTCCTGGAGCCTAGTCCTCAGTTCACAGTCATTGACTGCACTACTTTTCTAAGAGTGCAGTAGTGTAATGGTCTTAAATCTTTGAATTTTCTTTAATAGGTTGGTGTCTCAACTATAACTAAACTGTAATGTGGGTGGGTTTGGTTTTGATTTCTCGTTTGTATTCCCACAAAATCTTCCATGAGTAACTTGTCAAAATCACAACTAGTTTTGTTGTTGTTTTTTTTAAACTGAAGTATATGTTAATAGCTTCCACAACCCTAATAAGTTCACTAATAACTCTAGAATTGGCTGGAACGTCCAGAGCAGAGGAAGGGAATAATAAAGAGGAGGAGCAGGAAGCAGAGAGAGCTGCTACAAAAAACTAGATAGGGAGAGTGGACGACAAAAGTTAGATGGAGATAGGATAGAGAAGAAATAACTGGTAATAAATAGCAAGTGTTTGATACCATATGTAGAATCTCAGGGCGTTAAAGACTTAAGCTGGTAGCTGACTCTCAGATGGAATTTCTGTATTTGCAATGTTTCATAGTCATTGTTTAGCACATTGGTCAGAGGGTTCTTAGAGGAAACATTATCTGCCCTTATTCCAAAGATCCAGTACTGCTAAGTCAAGTCTGACAGAGAGAGTGCAGAAGCTTCTTTTAGTCTAGAAGTAATGAGTATCTCTCTGGCTTGCCTCAGGATCCTGACTGTTTCAGCATAGGACTGAGTTGATGCTTTGTAGCCATTGTTTAAAAATATAGTTAATTACAGCCAAGAACAGAGTTGGGAGATGCATACCTTCAGTACATAATTTGATAAGAAAAGTCTCAGACAGTAAAAATGTATTCACATATATGGTCTCTTTGATGGCTGCCCTGCTACCTGTCTGTTGGATGGTACAGCCTCACTAACTGGTCCTAGGATATAGACCAGGTGAGACAAGCAATGTGCCCAACACGGCACCACTGTCAATTGTGTGACTACTGGAGCTTCATCCAAAGTGTAAATCTGTTGACTGCCATCTCCAATAATCATCATCAAAAGGTTTCCAAAACAATTCTGGTAGTCTGTGGATTGTGCCAGAGATGAATTTGGACCACACTCTTCTCCCCCCCCCCCCCAACCCCTTTTGCCCTCCATAAATGGGTAATCTGCATATCAAGGATAAAACCTCAAGTGGTTTATTTTCTTTGTGCAGCATAGATAAAGGTACTGAAGAGAGAATCTGACTCCTGGCCACAGTCAGCCCAGAAGTAGAGCTACACAGTGGGTTGCTTATGACCTTGAGCTTGCATATGTCTGTTAGCAGAGTGCAAATAAGCAGAAAGAGGAAACCTGAGTTTCCCTTTAAGACCCATCAGCTGTGGAGAAAATTGTCATTTTGCCTCCAAGAGCCCTCAGATAAAAATTGGTGTTTCCCTCTAAGAAGTCCAAAGTCATCAGCTACCATCCATATAATGACATGTGGAAATATGTACCTTCTTGCTCTGCACTAGTCAGCTGGGTATTGTCAAAGGTCCTTGTCCGTGCTCCATAGGACTAGTGCCAAAAAACGTATTGGCTCCTGAATCAGGATTAGTATCCATATGGATCTGAGCCAGGGAAATACAGCAATGGCTCCACAGTCAAAAACCACACAAATTAAATTTTGTTCTGGCCTTTATTGATGGCAGAGTGTGATGGCTGTTGTAAAGTGTGAGTTTGGAAAGTTCAAGTTGCAAATGTAGGATTGGAGAGGATCACTTTTGGTTTTGGTTTTTTTTTTCTTCCCCCCACTACATAATTGATTCTTTTCCTCTGTTTTAATTTTGATTAGCTAAAGGTAACCATGACATGTCACACTTTTTGTGGACTTGTGTGTGGCAGCTTGGTTTCGGTTCTGTGTTAAACTTTGTCTAAGGAATGAATCACTTTATTCTGCAGAAAGATGGTGTAAGTTTAGAGCTTTTTAAAGTCTTCTATCCTCATTTTTGTATTGCTTTAATTTTACCAGGTCTCAGAAGGGCAGGAGATTTGTGTAATTGAAGCTATGAAAATGCAGAACAGTATGATCGCTGCTAAAAGTGGCAAGGTATGCTTCGTCTCATCTTTTTAAACTGCATGTAACTTGTCAAATTGGACAGAATTTACAACAGCAACAATAAAAGAGAGAAGGGTTGTGGTAGAAGTGCAACTGTTCTTCCTTTTCTAGATCTTTCAAAATGAGGTGCCTTTAATTTTGAATGTTTACATCTGCCTGGAAAGCTGTTAAATAGTTACAAGTCTTAGATGAGACAGTATGAAGTGATTTTACAGGCTGCAAAAATTAATGTAAATGTGTTTTCCAAAATGATTTGTTCCGTAAGAGAGAGCTATTCAGACTGGATCAAAGATGCTGCAGCCAGTTCTCCAAATTCCATATTTTCATAGAGCAGTTAAAAGATGTAAGATTTTTATGCAATTAAATGCAAGGAATTTCACATTGTCTTGCTACTTGGAACAAGGTATGGAAAATACTTCAGCGTTGTAGATGAACAGCATTTACCCTAGAAGAGAATATTGCTTTAAAAAAAGTAACATAGGATTGGGAACAAGCATTTTTTTGATGAGGTTGTTAAACGTGTAGTGTCCAGAATTGTTCTAAGCTCTTTACGGACATATATTACGACAGATCCTGCCTGCAAATTGTAAACAATCTAAGACATCACTCCTGCAAACACATACATGATCAACTTCATGCCCTGTGATACTAGCAGTTCCAGATGCGGGTAAAGAATATACAGGCAAGAGAGCAACATGAACGGCGCTCTCATTCTTTCTTGTTTGCCTATTACTGTAATGCTGTCCCTTGATTATTATCCTCTTGGTATTAATTCTTTTGCTAGAAGAGCGTGATTTTTTTTTACATTTATTTTTTCTTTTTAATATTTGTTACAGTTTTAGTCTTGATCTTTACTTATTTGTTTCCCCTTAATTCTCATTTCTTTCCTCATTGTTTTTAACCATTTCTCAAATTGCGGTTGTTCCATAAACCCTATTGTTCCTCTCAGTTTAATTTAATCTTTACGTGTTCACACCCTTGCCTTTGCTGATTTTTTCACATTGTGGCCCCCATAGCCTATAGCTTAGCTGCCTCCTTGCACACCTCCTGCTAGTAATAATCTTCTGTTCCCTATGTCCAGATGCCCTTCCCCTTTGCATATGGGTAAAATTGGGCCTGTACAATGGCCCTATATGTCATTTATGTCCCTTTTATGTCTTTAAAGTAGGATTTAATTACGGCATAAGCTCTAAGTGGTCTCCTTGTATACCCCACAGCATCATTTTGCTATTAGAAGTTTCCGTTTTATAATAAAATGATGTAATTCGAGAAAAATTAAAAAATGTGGGATGTGGATAGCCTGTTTTACCAAGTCATTTTATTAAAGCTATTAGATGAATATAACTAATCATATTCTAATGTGGAAAAAGACATGGTCAAACATTCTACAATTCAGAGTTATGGTTCCCACAGCAAATGCAACTTGGCTCCTTTGTGGAGATGGAGTGTTTTGGTAGTGTTGGTGCTTGACTAGGTTTTGTCCATTTGAATGTAGTTCATGCAGTTCAGTTTCATTGTCTTCAGCTGGAAGATGTTCAGTCTCCCTTCTTGCCAATGAATTTTCTTCCACATCTGAAACCTGCTTTTACATTCTTACCTGCTAAAACAAGTAATGGTTTGGTTTTATCTACTTTTAAAATTGAAGAAAACCGATTTAGAAATAAAGATATGTTTAAAAAAAATGCCATAGTGTTCTTGTTAGTGTAGGGTCTTCAACTACTACAACATGTTGAACTGCTCATATTGAAATAAAACATTCTCTATACTCTGCAATCCCACATGCTGGGTATGTAGGACTGGTAAAAAACAAACAAACAGGTAAAATTAAAAACATTCCAGGAACTATGACTTTGTGAACATGGGTCTACTTAAATCTACAATTGCATTTATTTGACAACTATGGTTCCTTGACTTTTTAACCTTTTTATTTTTACTTATGACACTTTTTTTTAGGAACGGTTAAGAGACAGTGATGTTCTGAGTTGTTCCTGACATCCTTCTGTAGTAGAGTGAAGGTTGTGTGGGTGTCTAGCATAAAATGTCACCTTAAGATTGTGAAGCCCTTTGAAATCTACTGATAAAGTGTTAGGTGGTGATATAGTAGTATTACTGACTTGGCAAGCCATCATTTATTCTGTGTATGTACTGTATGTTTTGGCATATGCCTTAATATAAGTGGTGCAAGCTAAAGAACTTACAAAGCCATGTTTTCAGGGAAGATTTAATAATTATTTCCACCTTCACACTGTAGGTGAAAGCTGTGCACTGTAAAACTGGTGAGACTGTTGGGGAAGGAGATCTACTCGTGGAACTGGAATGAAACCTGCTTTCTTCCTGTCATCATACAGTTCAATTAACTTTTTATTTCCATCCATAATGTAAAATAAAAATAATACAGAGAAATGTGTAAAATACACATTCCTGTGCAGCAAATTTTATACAGTCTTATTTATTGCATAAGTGGGCAAGAGTGACATTCTCTATCCAGCCGACAGATATTAAGACTGCCAGTGGATCTCAAATTTTTATTTCTATAAATACTTGTACATATAACATTTGTAATTCTCTTCTGATTTCAAGTATCAAATACAAATCAATAAAAATTGAACATTTCTGCTTAAATACCAAAAGCCTCTTTGAATATATATTTTAAAGTAGATAACATTCAACTTCAGCAACTGTAATTTCAAATGTTGCATGAGCCCCATTGTATAAAATAGTTAATAAAAATAAACGAGTAATCAGTGAGCCAGAGTAATTTCCCCTATACAATAACTACTGAGTGCTTGATTTGTGTTCAAATGCATTGTAACTAGTAGAATTCCTTAGAATTTGAAGCCTCTAGATTTAGAACATTTGCTGCATTTTTTTCTCTTGGTGGTGTAGACTTGTTACACATTTTCCAATTTGCAGATGTGTAGACATTTTCTGTTATTGATCAATGCTATAAAGGAAAAGAATCAAGTCTATATTCCAAACTGCTAACAAATAAATTTATGTATGTCTCCAGTAATCTTCTCAGCTTCTTACAATGCTGAAAGAATTGTGAAGAACCCCACATTTCCCCCATTACCTCTAGAGCATCAGGCCAGATGAGGTGGTATTCAAGTGTATTTCGTGTACAACATTTTCAATTTGTTTAAAATGAAAAGAGTATTTGCTTCAGGTCTGTGATTACCTTCTACTAAACGGCTAAAGGCATTGTGATCGACTGCTTACTCAACGTTATTACCAAATAATGTATACTGCAGCTTTACAAGCACAAGAATTGCATTAGTCTAGTCACTGCAAATAACCAGAAGCAAAGACAGTTCTACATCATCTGAAACTACTTTGAATTATCATTTGGAGTTGGATCTTTGTTTAGTTTGTCTGGAATACAGCATAATTTATCCAGAATCCTAACACGCCACTGTACATAGTGGCTACTGACCCTTTACCAGCAGCATCCCTGCTCTCTTGAATGGCAGAGATCACTCTGAAAGTAAACAGGTCCCACATTTAGACTTATCTGCCCCCCACATGGTTACAAGAATGCATTAAACTCTATGCCTGCTGTGTACAGCTCCCACAAACCTGGTTGTTGCATTCTTAATCTGTGTTTAATCCCATGGGCCTAATTCTGTCATCAACCATGTTCTAGACTGTACCGCTACCTAAGAATAAGTTCCTAGGAGGGGATTAGAGGTTTCTTTGTTTTGGTAAGAATGCCACCAGTTTCTCTCATGGTGTCTACAGTAGTTAACCATGATAATTACCAGGACGATCTCATGCACCTAGCCAGCATGCCAGGGGCCCTTCCATAATGTGGATGAAGGATAAAATTTTTTAAATGATTTAGTACCTTAATTCCATTAACTGAGATTTTCCCCAAAGGCCCACTTTGCTTAAAATATTTGATCCAGGAAGTATTTTCATTTCAGGCTGAAAGTGTAGTTAGAGCCTCACTAGTGGGCTATTTCCACTCACTTATTAGCCCACATGGCCGAACTGGAGATATTCTGGTAGAGAGTACTTCCTTGATTTCTGAGTTCCTTCTACCTCAAGCCCTTAGTGATTTGCCCAAGACCACAGGAACCTAAGTCACTTAAATGGTTTTGAAAATTTTACCCTTCATCCTATTCTCAGACCACTTTACTTTGATTCAGTATTCCACAGTGTATCCATTCCAGTGTCTTAGTTTTAGAGCAGTATGTGATAAAGCTCCCTACCTGCTTTATATATTTAGCAAGAAACCCATGTGAGAATCTTCAGATTTCTGGTAAAAATGTTTTCAGCCCTTACCATGTTGAAAAAACCTTTTAAGTGTGAATCAGTGTAGATCTGTGTCAGACAACCTGAAATAAAAGCCCCATATCTTAGTGGCATATTTAGAAGTACCTTGTATAATTTTCCCAAGTGATGCTGCATGCAACAATGTTGCAACTAAAAATTTAGTTGTTATTCTTTCCTTGATCAGTGTGCAAATCTCCATTGTCTTCAGTGGGATATTGGCAGTGGAGCGCAAGTTGGATAGCCTTGATGTTACATCCCCATGCAAGGAACCTCACTGAAAATGTAATTGGGCTTATTCTATAGACCACACTACACACACGCATCCTCCCCCCTTTTCTAGGTTTGTACAAATAATGTAGCATTTGCTCTGTGAATGATACATGCAAAGTAAAGGACCTACTAGGTTTCAAGCAGCAAAAGGAAAAAAAGAGGATAATCCTTTAACAAACTAAAATGTTACAAGGCCTTAGGGTATTTTGAAAAACAAAATTAAAGGTTTTTGCTTAGAACAAGCAGTTTCGTTTTCATATATTTGTGACTTTTGCATTAAAGATTTCCTAGGAACTATTAGCAAAGTACTTACTGATACAACAGCTCCTATCTGCTATGAGGTAGCGGGTGGCTTTTTTAAGTCTCTAAGCACAGATTTACTCAGATTGTAATGGCATCAAACGTGCTGGTATGATCTTCTGGGACAAAATAAATCACAATTTCAAATTTAACTCCTATGCATTCTCAAGATTTTATCCTAATATTTTATAAGCCCAGTGGATCTTACAATTATTACAGTCAAGTTGGCTTTAATAGACAAAATTCAGAACAGTCTGCTACATCACACAGTGAGAAGATTATTCTATTTTCAGTCTCATCTAATTCTCTTTACTACTTTTTCCTAACAGCACTTGACATTGATAGAGTTGTTTTCTTTTGAGACATTTGCTGACAGCATTGTCATGCAGTAATCTGAGCTGTTTTTCCAATGTACTGAAAATCAGCCACATTTCATTATGTACTGTTGCAGTAGCATTACTGTTTTACCAGTCTTAGAAAACTGACATGAGAATTTACCAATTAGGATGAAAAATCCTCCTACTCAGTTGCCCTTTTACCTTGATTTTACTAAAAAACAAAACAACAAAGCATTGTACTCACCCATCAAAAACAATTATTCAGCTTGGCTGAGGGAAAAAGTAAGATTTTGTCAGGCATGGTGTCAGAGTCTGTATCTCTATGGTAATGGTGTTCAAATCCATGATTTTGCAGTTGAAAAGGTTACAAAAGGTCTTGTTTCAATAAAAGTATTATAGATTTACTTCAGAGGCTTGTGATCAACGTGTGTGTAGTGCATTTTCTTAAAATGCAGTGTGTGATCTTCCATTTTTAATCTCTACTTTCACGTAGCACATAACAAAGACCATGTTTCCCGAAGGAATCATAATTGTCATAGTAAGGGAGATTTAGCCACTCGGGCTGATAGGTAGTTGTGCTGTACACAAAGCATTCCATAATGCTGTTAACAGCTGGCCTCTCTTCAGGTGCACTGCTTTTACCTTCCCACTCTACTACTTCAATTCTCACTGGAGTACGTTGATACATGTCTGGGCAACCTTCAAATTCATCAAGGAATTGCAGCATCTGGTTATCAACAAAATAAATCTCTCCAGTAACATTATGTCCTCTTCCTGGGATGTTCAGCAAAAAAGGAATGTTATATTTTCCTGCAATCACCAAAGGGTATTTCTCCATGGTGTGTCCCCTGCCTTGGAATTTTCCTATCCCATTGGTACCATTTATCATGCGCTGGTAGTTGGGCTGACCTTTTTTGAGAGTTCCATACACAAAGACATGGGCCATTCTACCTACAGAAGAAACTGAAAGACAAAAATAAGTAGTAAGAATTATTTCATGAAATATATGATGTTGAAAATTCAGTGTACAATGTGCACTAAGGGTACATGTACAAACAACTATTTGGACACATAACTGAGCAAGGGAATTTTCTTACGATTCTCCTTACAACAAACTGCAGCAGCAGCATCTATCTGTTTTGTGCAAATACAGCATAAAATCTGTGTGGGAAAATTCTATTTATCTTTTAATTTTCTTTCCTGTAATCAGATTAATGCCCATTCTTTCACTACAACGACCAAATTTATTTCTGAACCGTAATGAAATTATATCATGTGAAAGAAAGAACCAAGACATGAGTACATGACCCTTGCTACTGCAGTGCTAATGTTACTGAGGTGTGATGCTTACTGACAAACCCAAAGCAACACAGGGAGCCATTTCAGCTACCAAAACAATTGAGCTACAATTCCCATGTCCTATATCAAAAACAACATCAAAATCCTTTAGTTCTGTTCTTGTACTATACAGTAGCAGTCACATTTTTAGAGGGGGGGTGTAGGAAGGTTTAAGATAGCATTTGATTTATTGGGGTACTGATAGAGATGACTGAGTCATGGCCACTTGAGTACTTTCCACATCAACTGCAGAAAAAAGTGTGTGGCTACCCTCACACCACATTTAAGAATCCTTATTTCTACAGCAGTATTTCAGGTTGCGGAAAGTGCATGTCTGCTCTACAACAGCAGCGATACATTTCACTATGACTGTTTGCACAGCGAGTTGTCACACAGTCATAGAGTTAGTAAAGTAAAAGCAAAATCCAAGTGTTTGAACACATCACCATATCAGGCTATGTTGTCTGACTGCATTTAGATGAGGAAATAACCATAAGGCTTTTTTCCCGTATGGTGCTGTAAGTTTGGTCCCACCATTAAAGCAAGAGCAGATCCTTGAAAATATTTATAGAAGCAGTAACCTCAATATACAGCCTGAGCTCTGGCCTTAGGAAACAGAGGATGAGTAAGTAGCACCAGTGACTTTGAGAAGCTTTTACAAATGTGTGCCACTATGCTCAGCAACAGGAGGAAATGTCTCAAAGTGCGGCACCTCACACGTGTAGTGGCAAAAGCATAGCATGAAATGGGGTTGTTTCATGTAATGTGCTGAAAAAATAGTCTGTAATCTCAGTTTTGTGAGCCAGCATTTGTGAATTCCAACAGTGAAAATAAGAATACCAAATCTGTAGGGGGAATGCAGGGAAAAATTAGATCACAGATAAGTCACTGCTATTTGAAAGTGCAAAGACATGGTGGACTCATATATTTAGAGAAAAAAGTGCTCTGGGATGCTTGTAACAACAATTAAATGACAACCAAGTACTGGAAAGTACTAGAAGACTGTGTTCTCACGGACAGATTCAGCAGAAGTCTTTTTTTTTTTAATTTAAGAGTGAACAGTACAAATGGTATGATTTACACCCATTGTTTGGAGGAAAAAACCATGAATTTCAGTGCTCGTGAAGGCGCAACGGCCTGACTTCAGCTGGTGTAGGTACAGTATGTGTTGTTCAAGCCCTTCCCAACCCCCCAAATCCAGTTTGGCCAATGCATGACATCCTTCACTCATATTACCAGTCCCAACTGGCACTCAGACACAGGGGGGGGGGGTGAGAGAGAGAGAGAGAAAAGCAGTTTCAAACTGTTTGATTTTCTTCCAGATTTCACCATCAGTCACTAAACTGCCTTGAGACTGTCTCATTTTTACCCAACACAGCAGTCTGGCAGCTAAGTGCCAGACACAGAGAAGAGAGAGCCTCACACACCTTTCTGAAAGAGGTTTATTAAACAAAACTCAAATAGTAAGAAAACTTTGAAAAACAAAATTGAACTAACATGTTTTCTGGTAATTGTTCTTATTGTACTGAGCTATCAAATATTTATGGCAGATGGCATAGAGCTGGATTATTCAGAAGGGCACATTATTGGTCTACAGGACTGTCATTTAAAATGGCCAGCAGCCCTTTTGCCGTGATGGTTTTATGTCAGTGAGGGGAAAAAATTACTACTTCCACAATATCATATTGTTTGCCCTAAACAAAACACACACACACAAAGTCCCCCCTCCCCACACACACACACTTGGGGGAAAAAAATCACACTGATTTGCTCTGTATTTGGTGAAAATACAGTATAATTTAGTTCAGTATAATTAACCATTCATGACATCAAATGAGTTTTGGGATATAGCTCATTCCCTCACAATAAAAAGAACATTAATATTCAGTTGCTCTGGCTCCCTTTTATAAGAAAAATCATTACCTTTCAGATTGTGTTTTGAATAACAAACACAGATCCTTCAGGAAGAAACTTGTCCCAGTGGGGATTGAGAAAGGATCAGAGTTAAGCACTGAAACATGCAATTAATTCCCATTAGGGGATTAGGGCACTCGTGTTCACTTTGAATCAGAAAAATGAATTGTGAATTAAATTGTTCACAACCAAGAGGTTACTTGTCAGAGTTAATAAGTTAAAATATAAAAGGGGAAACGAAAAGGCACACAAAAAGCTCAATAGTAAATGGTGCATCTGTAAGAAAAAGATATGCTTCATTTCCCATTAAACGAAAGGTTTTCCTTACTGTACATCTGAAACTACTCCTTGAAAAAGTTTCTAGTGGGAGGACTGTTAAAACTACTTGAAATGAGAAATATACACACCACCTTTATTAAAGTGTACTTGGATGTTTAATAATTCATTTTAATCTATTTAAAAATCAATAGGTGCCTCTAGTGTAGTCCCAGCACTGCTTACATTTCCCATTTTGATTTCTGTTAAAAGTTCCAGTTTGTGACATGTTTAAAAGAGTGAATTCATTATGCAGTGTGGATAAAAGATGAACTAGGAAATGAAAGTTTCAATCATTGTCCCTCAGTACACAGTATCTAAACGTAATGTATCTGTCTAGTGCAACAAGACCTGACCTGCTTTGCCTCAAAAATTGTAAGTTTTTTAAAAAAATACAACAATAAAAAGTTGTTACTCTCCTTTGCAATAAATTCATTTGAAAATTAATCATTAATCCTGGCCAAACTGAATTTTACTTCTGTTAAAAAAAATATTACCCACAATCCAACAAGAAGAGCAGAGAACATGCATACTTGATACTTGAAGATAGTTGCTGAATGCAGTTTCCTATAAGTAGGAGATATACAATTCTCTGCATAATAAACAATAAATCCATTCTCCCACCCTGTTTGTTGCTCACTGCATAGGGTGACCAGATGTCCCGTTATAAGGACATGTCCCGCTATTCAGAGCTTTTTCTTATATAGGTGCCTATTAACCCAGTCCCAATTTTTCACACCTGCTATCTGGTCACCCTATCACTGCATCACAGAAACAGTTACAAATTATTAGCATAATTTCTGATATTTATATTTTGTCTGATTGAAGAACATTTTTAGACACTTTGTGGCAGGATACTAAAGAGCAGAATTTAATTTTAGGAATTTCAACAAAGTGCCAAACCACACTCTAAAAATAGTTGTATGCTATGCCCTTAGACTGAATATTCAACAGTGAAAACAAAAAAAAAAGTGCCTCTTCAGGTAATCCAGTTTAACACTTCATACCTTTACTACTCTACCGTACAGAAAATCAGACCCTGTAATGTACACTAGCTTCCTAGGTAAAACAAACCCATTCAAAAGTACTTTCATGAAATATTCATACTATCGTCATTAAAATTTAATGACATGGGAAAATGTGAGTGAAATCTGTATGTTATCTCTTCAAACTATTTCTTTTAACTATGAGTGGCAGCCTGTCAAACTGTTGATACAACCTATCACTAGTTATTTTGTCAGGACTAGATTTAAAAAACTAGACGTTAAAGTACCTGGGTTTTAAGATCATGAATTTAGAAACTGTAATTGGGTTAGAGTAAAAACCAGCTATAAACAACGTTAGAAAAAAAAACAGGGTTGGAGCTGAACATTAGCAGTAACAAGGTTTAAATACTGTATTCACTTATAAGCCTGTCTAATGACTGAGTCTATGTTTAATGCGTCCCCACCTTACTGCCTAACTATTCAAACAGTATGTGAAAGTGATGGCCAGACCTATTGCTAAATGTTGGCTTAGTCAACCTGTAATTGCAGATTAGACTGAACTGTCACAATTAGACTCTGTTCCAACGTTGTCTCTAAAACAAGACCACTGCCTCATTTGCCCAACTGTAAATCCCATAATAAACATCCTTTCCATGATTATTCAGACAATTATTGCATCCTGCTAGGGGTTTTAAAAAGAGAGTGTGCTAGTGTGGCAGCACCATAGATGTTAAGGATCATGCTAACAGCGGTTTGGTTTTACTTTGTTGAAATATTTTCTTGCAACTAAGAAAAGTATCCATTTCTCTCCCTTTATACAGTAACATTATTTTCCCTTGAGAAAAATTCTTAGGGTTGGCTCAGTGACCAGATATAGTTACACATTAATTCTTCAGAAGTTTCTTAAAACTGTAGGAAACAGGTGAAAAAACAAAATGCCTTGAACTTTAAACTTGAGCTCAGTCTGTTTGAATGAAATGAGTTTTAAGGTCACTCTTCACTCAATGCTAACTTTCAAGAAGGACCAACATGCCAGAAAGGACTCTTGGGACTGCATCCTGTTGGTTCTTTGATGCTTTCATTTTGTTACTTGCTATTTTCTTTATAGCACAGACAAGGGCTTCCTGCTTGGGCCGACCTCTTTCCAACCTCACCGACTACCTCAGAAAAGTTTATGGCAAAGCACCTTTCTTACATTAACCACAGAGGCACCAGTGAAATGATGGTTCCTTTGAAATCAAGAGGTTATGGTCTCCTCTCAGCAGTTGTTCTCTCAAACTATGAAGTGCTGGTTTGTGAAAACAAACAACAGCATTATAGTAACCAATGCCATGTTGGATACTACTGGGAAGTACCTATAACACTGCACTAACCTAGTTTACAGATTCCTTTTCACTCCAGCATTAGATATTATAGCATATCTAAACCTAAGCATTGCTATCTTGAAGATATTTATAACTAGCAACTATAGCTAAAATGTCCCCTGTAATCGTCAGGAATCACAATGTTGTGAAAGTTCCTAGCATTAATTCATTACCATTGTTGTAATAGTCTGAAACATTTTTGTCACATTCAGTTATTTCACATTTCACATTTCAGATATTACAAAATGTGACTCTCTTCCCCGCCACTCCCCCCCAAGTTAACAGTGTATGCACAAATATGAAAGTGTACGGATGATCGTCAGTGAAGGTCGCCAAACAAAAGAAATGTCCATCTTGTGATCCTGCTATAATAAACATACCCGAGTAACCGGCCCAGAATCTAGAGAATATCAGGCTTCAGTTTTATATAGAGATGTATCTGCCCTAAAGGCGTAAGTGCCTAGGCATTGTTTTACTTTCAGCAGGAAAAAAGGTAGAGTGGGTTTAAAGCCAAATCAGTATTAAAGACAGAAAAGAACTTTGCACAGAGCACCACACTGTCCTTGTTCCCAGTGCAGACACAAACGCTCCTATGTGTATCTGCATGCAGTAGAGCATGCCACACATCCCACATTTGCCCACCACTCTAAAGGCAGAATACAGGCATTTTTAAACCTGGAAGAGAATTTTTGCAGCCAGGTCAGCACGAGTTTACATACCAATACCCAAAATGTTTCAGTTATTGTATAGAACTGTTAGCATTTCAGCTCTTGGAACAAAGCAAGTGTGCTGCATATGTCTGAAAAAAAGGGAAGGCAAGAGAAATGGAAAGGATATAGGTCATAGGAGCACAGCAGATTGAAAGATTCAGAGCCTGTCTACATGGCACATTAGTCCGCCCTAGAGAGGTGTAAATTCCAGTGTCACTGGCATGACACACAATACCTGACCTTTGTGGATCCCGCTGCTAAGCACTAAAAGTTTCCTAGTGCTCATTTATGTCTAATTTCAAATAATACTACATTAATCCAAATTAGGAAACTTTTAGTATGCACCAGCAGGGTCTCCATGGGCCAGAGAGTGTGCGACACAGTAGAATTTACATTTCTCAATTGCAGACTGATGCACCATGCAAACAAGCCCTCAGTGACCCAATCCAGCACTAAAAGAGACAAAGATAACTGTCTTATAGCACTTCAGAAAAGATTGGCGAGATGGCCAGGTCACAGCTCAGCAAAGTTCTCTCTGTATAAGAAGTTGAAACAGATCTCCTAGAATGTGCACTTAAGTGTTTTAACAGTTTCCTATAAGACTGAACAACAGCTGCCTATCCCACCACAAGACGGTTGCTTTGGATGCCTTCATACCTTTGTTCTTGCCAACATAAAAAGATGAACAAAGCATTTGATTGCCTGAGAGACTTTGTTCCATTCAGCTAAAATTGAACAACTCTGCAAGCGTTCATGTAGTGCCATCTTAAATCCTTAGTTTGAGGTTGATTGGGTCCAATGCAATGTAATGTCCTGATTTAACAGTGAAAAACAACTTTAAAAAGGTATTCTGTACTTGTTCATAAAACTATTTTGTCAGGAAAGAACTGTAGGAACAGTTTCTTGATTGGCAAAGTATTTAACTCACTGAATCATCCTGCAGAGAAGGTTGTCACAAGAGGGGCCACTTTAAACAGAGGAAATACAAAGAGCCGTAGGTTCAAAAGGCTGCTCTAGTAAATGTTTCAGAAATAAATTCAGCTTCCAGCTGGTACTGGGTAGTTTGAGAGGCTGGCAGAGTTTCACCATTGCTTTTACGATTCTAGAAATATGGGTATGGCATGCCAAACTCTTTTCCAGAAGAAGCCTATAGAATACCCAGCCGAGCCACATGATACTGAAATAATGTTCAGCAGTCCAGAAACTGAAGACATACCATGTAGTAACAGGCCTTACATTCTGGACTAATAGAATCAGCTGCTCAGGGTAGCCAAATTCATTAAAGTTAATTTCTATTTTCTGGGCCACCAATAAGAACTTGCCTGAATCTTGGCAGCAGTACTAGTAATCACATCATGTGATCTTTGATGAAGAAGCATCACTGTGGAAAATGGACTGACACCTCCTTTCGAGGGGAGAACCAAGGGTTGTGGAGCTACACAGAGCTCACTAGCCTTGATTTTCCTGGTCACCAGAACTAAACCTGAAATGGAAGAAAAGCATGTGTGTGACAGTTTGACATATTACATGAAAAGGTATCTAACTTCTATGTGTTTATTTGTTTTCCTCTCAATGCCTAGAGCACAAAATAGCAACTTTTTGTTGTCTGATGCCTGAAAGCCAAACTAGAAAGTCCCCTCTCCTTGAGAAAAATTGACTGAAGCACTGAAAATTGACTGTCCAGATCCCACTCCCCTGGAAAGGGTCCTGGGAATCAACAAGATAACCTAAGAATTGATCTTGTCATATATATAGGATGCCAAGATTGCAGGATTCCTCTCTTTTGCTCAAAAGAGGATCGTAAATGGTTTCGGTTCTCAGCTGTGAGTTTCACCTTGTTGATCAATGCAAATGACTAGAATGCAGCTTGAAGTGTTATTGTAGCCATGTTCATCCCAGGATAGTAGAAAGACACAGGGGTGAGGTAAAACCTTTTACTGGACCAACTTCAATTGGCAAAAGAGACAAGCTTTTGAACTACACAGAGCTCTACCTAGCAACATAAACCTCAACAGGTGTCTCTTTCACCAGCTGGCACACTGAATCAGACAGGAGGAGGCTGTCATGAAGGAAAACTAAGTATCTCATGACATTTCCAACTGCTCTCATCTTCAGCAGTTGAAGCTCATCTTGCATTCTGAGGGGGACCACTTCCCTTGGAAACAGTGGGATTCAAGGTGTTCCTCACAACCAGGAACTGATCATAATCCTAGAACCTCTGTCAGAAGCTTGGTGTGTATGTCAAATTTCTGGTCTGGTCCCACCATCTCAGAGGTTGGATGGGAGTTGAAGAGAAGGTGAAGTGGTCATTTGGGGACCTAGGTCAGTGATCCCATAATGACAGCAGCAGTCCCTCAGAGACCTCTTATATAGAGGAGCCCACTCTAGTGTCTGTATGGGAAATCATAATCGTAAAAAATGGTGTTCCTGACAGATGGTGGTCTTGGGATGTCAAAGTAAAGTCCTTACAAGCTCCCTGATCTTGGTTACTTGTTCCAGGGGAGGAACTTTGCTAATACGGAGCTAAAAACCTGGCTACCAGGCAAGTTAGGGCTTTCATGGGTCACCATCTTAGGCCAGATTCTCAGGTCTGGGTAAGCTAAGCTTGGAGAAGAATCCAACTAAAGGTAACTTTTAGCTCCCAGCACAAGTCAAAATATTCTCCAGACTGCTCTAATTTACACTGACAACACCAGCTCTGTCACTCCTCCTATATGAGGTGGAATGGTTGACAAGGAATGAAGTCAAGCTCATTTCATCAACAGTCAGAAGGGAGCCCAAGAGGGATGCAAAGCCTTTAGAATTAAAACCAGGCATGCTGGTAATGGGGTTAGTATCTGCTTCTTACGTCATGAAGGTTGGGGGGGATGACAGCAGAGAGAGACGGACACTTGCTCCTTCATGTGAGGTTTTAGCCACTCTTTAAAAAAACCAAGAAACTCTTTCCCATTCCCTGAGCCTGCAAAAGTAGCCACCAACATCAAAAGAGCTTTATATCTGCTGCAGTGGGCCCTTCATGCCCAATTGCCTCCTCCTTGTGCTGAGCTGGCTTGGCTGTTGTTTCTGTAGCTATGTCAGGATCTCCCCACCCCACAAGAATTCCTAAGGATCCCAGCACTGCATTTGCTATCTCCTCGCATCCCTAATTGTCCCAGTTTATGGACCCCTGCTGGTTCCCACTTCCTTTACATCCCTTGTGATTAAATTGCACAACGCTTCTGTGCTACTGAGTAGCAAGATGGTCTTGAGGGTGAAGAGCCAGTCCTAAGAATTCAATCCAGCTCTAAGTAAAATACAAGATCTTTGATCCTTTTACACTCACAGTACTGCTTACCGGTGATGCCTATCTTTGCCAGTCTCACCCACTGAGTCATACACTGATGTAGATATTGCTCATGACCATTGACATGATTTCCTCCTTCCAAGATACCCAAGGCCACACATTAACATCAGTCAAAGCAGCAGCAATATTGTAATATAGTTTTATCTAAGGCATGGCTATGGAATCTCTTTGGGTCAAAACGAGGATGATGTACATCATTGTGAAAATAGTGTGCAATTGAGCTCTAGGGTGTTTACAGCACAACTTGTACAGTTAAGAAACTTCCAGCAAACTTGACTCTCCTGCAGTGGAGTGAAGAAAGCCAACCACAGAGCCCACCTACACAGTGATGTAGAAAGAGTTCTATTTGCACCATGTGGCTGCTATGCTGACAGTTTTCTCTGCAATGGTTCTGCTCCACTGGAGGCTGGACCAATGAGGACCACGCAACAAATAGCTTTTCTTGAAGCATCCAAATGATGGCTGTTAAACATGTAGCACTTGTGTGTGGATGCAAGATGTGTAAAATTTATCTAGTGTAAGAACGGCTTATTAGCTACTGATTCAGGTAGAAAGCAATTCATCTACTCATAATAAGTTGGTTTTCTTCACAATCTTAAGGGCTAGAAACTTTTTATTTTAGTTTTGAATAAAAGCATACCCTGTGCAAAATCTTAATCTGCTAGAGATCTGATTAATTTATTGAGTGCTGGATCTGGCCCACAAAATAGGTGTTTCACATTATGAAGAGGGGGCATACGCCTCACACTGGACAAGGGCAAGAGGAGTTTAATGGTCTGTTTTAGAGGCAGATGGTGAAGCCAACCCCAGAGCACCTGACAACACTATGAAGCCTTAAGGAAAGGACCTCCAGCTTGCTGGTATAAAAATAAAAGCAGCCTGCTTCACAAAGCGGCTGCTTTAACCAAGGGCTCTTGGCTCTTAGGCACAGAGGACCTAAGGAATGGGCTGAGCAGCTGTGAACTAGGAACCTGAGGAGCAGCTGTGCCTGTAGAGGAGTGGACTGAACATTGTTGACGGATTGTTCATTTGTTTGTTACTAAACTCAAATGTCATGAAGGGGAATAGTTCTGATCCTAGTCAAGGTGTGTGAATTATATCTTACAGCAGGTGGTATCATTAGATCAGGTGAGCATTCATAGCCATTCATGCCAACATAATTTCACAATGGTCAGCAGGACTCTAAGAAACTGGAAGCAAAATACAATACTGATTTAGGTTTTACAACTATATTATTAAGCATATAAAATAACCTAACCAAAATAATTATACTATTTTGGACTGGAGAAATTAGTAACTGATCAAAATGAAGGATAATCATTCACTTTACCAAATACAACTGTCTAAATGGAGTACACAGTCAGACAATTTAGTGGAAAGGGACTTTACTCCCCTAATCAATTTACATTGGACTCTGATGCAATTAAGTAAACACATCACTGATAATATTCTACTTGGGGATGTGAAGGTTATGATAAAATCTTTAATAGAATTTGCTCTATATTTGACAACAATTATCTAGGGCTATTTATGAGCTTGTATTAATCTTATACCAGCATCTTCAGGCAAACATTTACTTATTGGTGCTAATTAACTAGAGAAAGAGAAAGCAAAATAGCACAAGGCAGCAGATCCTCACAGGGATTTAGATACCTAACTGCCAGTTAGGCAGTGAAAGTTTAGATAATCAAAAATCCCACTCAACTGCCACCTACCCCAGTAGGTGCCTAAATTTACAGGCACCTAAATTTCAATTAATGAAGTCCACCAGGTGCCTAAAAATCTGCCAGTGATCACTGCACAACCACCTAAGTCCTGACACCCAGTGCCTATCTTAGTGTGGGATCCCCAACCTAGGCATTTCCTGACTATCTCACTTGGGGAACGCAATCAGAGGCCACCTAACAGACTGGGCCTTGCATAAAAGAGAGGAGGTGGTGGTGGTGATTCTTTTATACACTTTAGTCTACTTGCTACATACCCAGGCTGTGGAAGACCTAAATTCCAGTCCCTTTTCCAAGTAGAACAGATTCAATAGGAGGGATAGAGAGATGCCCACCTCAGTATACCCCCATAATCAACTGGTTAGGGCACATCCCTGAGAGGTGGAAGATATCGTGTCAAACAGAGGTGTGATTTGAACCTCTGCCTTCCTCATCCTGGGGCATATTCCAACCATTGAGCTAAAAATTATAAAAGGGGCACCATCACCAGTTTGTTTTTTGGCAAACTGCATCTAACTGTAGGAGAGCATTCAAGGCAGTGAATTCCAAGCAGAGATAGGTGCCTTCTTCTGACCTGGACACCCCTCTCCTTGGCATTTCCTATGAGCTATCTTAGACAGCTTCCCACTTAGCATGTTGGCTTTTGTGGATCTCATTCTCAGGCACATAATATTCCCTATGTATTGTACAGGAAACATGGGTTCCTAACTCAGAGCTGTGGATTCCATTAGGTTGAAGAATACCAAAAGTTAGGTGTTGCAAGATTGAGCCTAAGTCCCCTTTGTGGATTTAGTCCAATGTAACCAGTGAGCTAAATTCAATTGAAAATAGAAAACCAGGCATAAAATTCAAGATACAGGGAAAAGAGAACCAATATAAAAATATTAAAGCCATTACAAAAAGAAAATATTTATAGTAAAATAGGTCATTAGTGTGAAAAGAGAGTAAATGACCATTTTGATTCTCTACCTTCTACCATTTTTTAAAAACAGATTGCTAAAAACATTAGTGAAATAGTTTGTCATTTCACAATTCAATATTTAATTCAGTATAACTGTCAAAAACAAAAATGCACATTTCTGAATATGGAATGCATTACATTTTTTTCTTTCAACACCTGGTGTCACCAGAAACACAGTACATTTCTATAAATGCTCTGCACTTGTATATGCCTTGATTTTAAAGCAGCTAGTACTTAAACACAAAAAAGCCCAAACTGATCAATAGAAAATTAAGAGGAATCATTCACGAACACAACTTTAGTAGCTAACAGGCCACATTACCACACAATTGTCCTTGGTAGGTCATTTAGCAATGAACTCTACATGTCTAAATGTTTTCAAGTGTCTTTGTTAGGGTCTGACTGATGTTAAGAAAGGTCGAAACCAACAAGACACAATTTGTCAAAACCTCCTATAATGATTAGGGCTAAATCCTGGTCCCATTAAAGGCAAAAGAAGCTTTATTATTGACTCCAGCTAAACTAAAATTTGGCCCAAAGTGATCAATCCTTGCTTTTTAAGTATGTGTCAATTATGACTTTTCTACTTAATCTGTGGCTATATTAGTCAGGTATCTTGAAAGATCTGTTAAGAATATAGAGGTAGGAGTATTTTTCTGCTTGTCTAGAGTTCCTTTGTCTTCAAAATAATAATTCTAAAGATCAGAATTCTAAAGAACACAACTTCCCTTAACTACTCTCTGCAAAGAAAATTGACAACCCTGTTGAAATAATGAAGAAAGAAAGGCAGAACTGGTGAACCTGTATTTCATTAACTAAAGAGGCAGAAGCTAGTAAACACGTGTACTTTTTATATTACTTTAATAGGTACAAGAGGTTGAAATCTTTCCCATGTTTCACTGATCATTTTAAAAACACAAACTGAAATTTGGCAGGCAATTTGGCCATAAAATGGTATAATCGGCTTGAATATCAAGAAAATATTTTTTTTAATAGCTTTTGAAAGAATCACTGCAAATGCCCATAACTTTGAAAATAAATTTCATAAAACTATTTACTGTATTTAAATTTTCATTGAAGACTGGAGACATTGTGGTGTAACAAGTGAAGGCTTGTTTTAGAACCTTCCAAAGAGACATTTTTCCTTTTTAAAAGAAAATAGCATACAAGAAAATCAAAAAGCTACAATTAAAGACATTGTTAAGATATTTTTGAACTCACTGTTTAGAACAATGTACATGTTCAAACTTTCATTGAAATCTGTTTCTCTGCTTATTTTTTTCTCCATTATGCGAACATTGGCTTGTTATTACAGGTTCTTCTCTTCTCAAGAGTACATGTAAGGTAGCACTGAACATTTAACCCAAGGATTTTTGATGTGGTGTGCCACAGGGTTTAATTCTCTCACCTCCTGTTCAGTATGTTTACCAGACTATTGGTGGAAATAAACCTAACAGCATCCCTACTCTGACATTCTTCTGAACAACACATGCGTTTAATTTTAAGTGATCTTACTGATATGTATTAATGAGGGATTTTCAAAATACAGATTTATATCTGATTTAAGAGTACATTTTATTGGCTTTACTGGTAGCGCCTTGTCAACTAGATTACAGTGATGTAGAACAGCAGTGAAAGACTAATAGAGGAAATCTGTACCAATAGTATAGAGGCTTTTCCCAACCAATTGATGTAATAAGTGTAAACAAGACATGCACTATTTTTTTATACCTTCAGCAAATTTAGGCCCCAATCCTACAAAAATACAATTGTAACTTTCTTCACATATGTAATCTCATTGAAATCAATGGAACTACTCATGTGAGTAAAGCTATACATGTACATGGGGGTAAGCAAGAGTAGAGCCATAGTTTCTAACAGAACAATGTAGGTCAACAAAGGTTTCCTAGACAGACAGTTAAATAAATGATTATATTGTTGCATCTCAGACAATATGCTACACAAATTGCATCAGCAGCAGTTCTCCCCACAACCCAGAAATAATTAGAAGTTCAGATCCAAGAACAGCTGCCCAACTAAACACTAAACTCTGTGCATGCTGCTCATACTGCTGTGTTTTTATAGATAACACAAGAACAAAATTACTGGGGAGTTTATTCCCCGTAAGAGATAAAATCATTAAGCTTAAAAATGTCTTCTCCATAGTCCCTGAAAATATTTATGAACACTTTTTTCCTTTCTGCAGGATGATGCTAGCCGATCAACTTGAACACATTAACACAGAATCACCATTATCTAAAGACTCCAACTGATTATGTGGTTTTAAAAGAAGCAGCAAAAGCTGTGGGGGGAAAATAGATTTTTTAAAACAGAAATAAACAGGTTACTTTCTAATCTCTAATCTAATCTCATGACAAAAACTATACCTGTGAAATAGTTGGTGAAGCCCGTAATTTATGGACTAGTCCCCTGATATCTAAAAATCAGATACACCTGATAGACTTTCATGATAAGCCTAGAAGTCCTGTGTTAAAATGAAACTACAAGTATTAAAGCTACTCTGACAAAACTGAAATGATCTTTGTGTAGGCAAATAAGCAGTATTTTCTTAATTCACATTTTATCATCAGTATTTTATTGTTGTGGAAATGTGATCATAACTAAAGTGTGAATTGTACACATCAAAAACAAATTACATTTGGACAGAAATTAGAGAGATTAAGTCATAATTTTTATAAGAAATTTAATTTAGAGAAACAGAAATTTGGCAGCAATAATTAGAAAAAAATTGCTGGGCATAAATAAATATAAAATATTAAAAAAAGTAGAAGGTATTTAATACCATAACTGAAAATATTGCTATTTGACACTAAGTACGCAATTAAAGATCAGTGAACTGCTAGTGGCAGAGACAGACTAGATGAACAGATGAACCCTGATAGGTTTTGTGAACTAAACTTCCTTATGCTCTTATGTGACAAATCACGATAAATATGGACAAAAATGGAAGGGGGAGGAAACAGTCAGTATATATCGTAGTCACAACAGAGTCCCACACTAAGAAAGATGGGACAATATCAGCTTTAACATCCTCATGACACACTGTCCATTGCACTATACCCATTTGTACTCTTCGGGAAAACAATGTGTTATTCTTTCCTTGAGTATATGTTATAAAGTGTTACATACCACTACAGACCTATGCTCCTATCTGACAAATGGAGTGCCCATCTGACAAATGGAGTGCTTTTATTTTAGCCATTCCTATTCCCTTCCCCCAAAACATTGTTTCCCAGTGTACAAAATTCAGAAGAATATAGTTTTATTATTTTTCATGGGTGCAATGAGCATCATAAAGCTTTAAGAATGTTTGGCTGCTGGCTGGCTTCACATTCTGAAAAATTCTCACAGTTGGTATATTTAAGCAGTCTCACAGTAAGCATTGCAACTGTGGAGCAAGTTCTGGTTTGATTGTGAAAAACTTCTTGTATGTATATGATAAATATCTTGCTGGGTTTTATTCCCTACATAATCTTCAGATAGGACAAAACTAAACCTGGAGTGATATTTTCATAAATGGTATCAAACTATTTCTCTCTCATTCATATAGTTTCACAGTCATTTATACATTTTCCTTATGTGGTACAACCGTATTCCTGTACAATCCCATCTAAATTTAATTTAGCTATTTTACTATCCTTCCCCAATATTTCAGTAGTTACCAAACAACATACCCACACTTCAGACAACAGGGGAGAAATAAAGCAGCACTCTGATGAAGCAGCATAGCACAAATAGGCAAGAGTACTTTGAAAACCATTAGTGTGAAAGTTCATGTTTACAAATCCCAAGTATCTTCTGTACTATGTCCCATTTTAGTGAACCTACTGTGCAATATGAAAGATTAGGTTTTTCATTTACGATAGACAAACTGTTACTTTTGGCCTTTCCTGTTGCAATTTAATCATAAAAGATCTCAGTGACAGAAGCCATGTCAATGACTGACCCTTCTATCTAACTTCTATTTTCCATTTCCTCTTAGTCTTATCAGCTCTTGCACCTATTCAAAGAATCATACCTTCAGTATATCACCATCAATCATCATCATCTTCTCAAAGTGCTTTGCTTTCTGTCTTTCTGACCCTCTTCAGGGGTGGTCACTTCCACCTCAGATTTGATTTTGCTCTACCCAGTCTAATACTTCCTTCTTTTATCATTTCCTAGAACACCCTATCCCCTCCCTCACTTCTCCCTGAACAATACATTTTTCCTGATCCCTCTTTTGATAACCATAGCCTTTTCATCCAACTGTTGCTGATTATAACTCTACCCATGCCTCAGCTCTCACTGATTTTTCCAAACACACATCAACATACACAGATCAGCTTCCTGAACTCAAGGCCTAATGCCAGCATAAACCTGAGCTTAAAGGTGGGCTCCAGTCCAATCAAGTTTCTGTCATCAATCATTGATAAGATGTCTTTGTTATCACCTTTATCTTCCTCACACTTTTCCTTTTTTTTCCACTGAACACAGTAAAGAATTTACAGTATTTTCAGTCTTCACATGGAATATCATAAAAGAACCTCCTGCTTCATTACCAGATAACTATTCACTACTGCTCAGCAGGGGGGGTGGAAGGATCTAGCCACTAGAAAGCACTGTTATTCTGTCTAACATATTGCCAGTGGAGAGCTTCATAACCCCTCGAATGCAAGGAAAGGAAGTAACATCTTGAGATAAGAAGGCGTCAATCTCAGACTAGTGCTAGTGGCTGTGTGAAAGGCAGGAACCGCAGGGCAGTGGCAGCAGCATGGGTGCTGACTGCAGAAGAAAGGCTACATAGGAAGCAGCCTGCACTGGCAGAGAGCCAGCATTAGCTGCAGTAGGGTGATGCTGTGAAGGGGTCTCAGTGAGGGGAACTTAAACCTTTTTAATGGACTGCCTCCAATGACTGAATTAGGAACTGTTGGTTTAATTAATTTTCTTGTATCTCAATCTTTTTGATACCAGGGACTGGCTTCCTATACTGTGTCAATGAGATCTCAGGGAACGGTGCCAGTACATGGACCAGTTGTTGAGAAACACCGTGCTCTGAGTTTGTAGTATACAGATCATGCTCCCAGACATCTAGAAAAAATAGGTGTGCCACAATACTTAATGATACCTTGCAATGGAATTGGTCACAATACACAAAATTCCATTACTGCTTCAAACCATGCTTATCCATCCTTGACCTACCTATAAAACACATGCCATTTATTTTTTCCTCTTCAACAAAACAATCCGCAAATTCACTTTGTCTATTAACAAAAGCACCTCCATATGGACTTGAACCTCATATCACAACCATCAGACACCACTTCATCAATAGCGTAGATTTATACCTCTGCTTGCCACAAACTAAGTATTCCTATAGATAGGCCCTTAGACTTTGCATAGAGCTATTTAAGCATACCATAGCACAGCAGCAGAAGGTATGCATAACCTTAAATAAAAAAAAGAAGTTGCAAAGACAGGGAAAAAACCTATTACTAATCTTCTGTAAGTGTTGTTCTTCGAGATGTGTTGCTCATGTCCATTCCATGATAGGTGTGTGCGTGCCGCGTGCACAGTTGCAGGCAATTTTTCCTTCAGTGGTATCCATTGGGCTGGGTCTAGTGCTCTCTGGAGTTGCACATGTGTGCACTGGTATAAGGGGTGCTGCCAGCCCCAAGTGCTGTCAGTTCCTTCTTGCCAGTTACTCCATCAGCAGGGTAAGGAGGGTGGGTCATGGAACAGACATGGGCAACACATCTCGAAGAACAATAGTTACGGAATGTTAGTAACTGTTTTTTCTTTTTCCAGTGCTTGCTCATGTCCATTCCAAGCAGTACTCTCAGTGGCAGGATCAGAATTCATGGACGTGCTTCTGAATCCAGCGTCTTGAGCCTGTTGGGTGGTGGCATAGTGGGATGTGAAGGTATGCACAGAATACCAGGTTGCAATCCCGCAGATGTCCTGGATTGGTACCTGCTCAAGAAATGCTGATGATGAAGCCTGGGTTCTTGTGGAATGAGCAGTCACAATGGCCACAGGCAGAAACTTCCCCTGCTCATAGCAAGCTCAGACACAGGCCGTTATCCAGAATTAGATTATTTGGGATGACACTAGTAGCCCTCCGATCCTTTCCACTACTGCTACAAAGAGCTGCATGGACTTACATAAGTTTTTTCAATATAAAAGGTGAGGGCCTGCCTAACATCCAATGTACAAAGCCAACGTTCCCTCAGTCTTATGAGGTTATGAGAAGAAGACAGGTAGAAAGATGTCCTGGCTGTTGTGGAATTGTGACACCACCTTTGGTAGGAAGGCCAGATGGGGGCGCAGCTGGACCTTGTCCTTGAAGAACACCATATAAGGGGGTTCCGACGTAATGGCTTTGATCTCAGAGATCCTTCTGGCCAAGGTGATTACCACCAGGAAGGCAACATTTCAAGAGGAAATCAGCAGGGGCACATTGCTAACAGCTCAAAGGGGGTCTCTATAAGTCTTGGCAGAACAAAGTTCAAGTCCCATGAAGGGATAGGTTCATGAACCTGAGGGTAGAGTCCAGATCCTTAAGAAACCTGACCATCATCTCATGGGAGAACACCGTTCTGCCATTCACTGGAGGGTGGAATGCTGAGATGGCTGTCAAGTGAACCTTAATAGATGAGAGAGCCAGAGCCTGATGTTTTCAGTGGAGCAGATAGAGTCCAAGATGAACTACACAGAAGCTCAGGATAGAGAGAGATTCCCTTTGGAAGCCCAACAACTGAAACATTTCTACTTGGTCAGGTACGTAGCCCTGGTGGAAGGCTTTCTCCTACCTAGCATGACCTGTCAAACCTGATCCAAGCAGGTCTTCTCTTGAGGTGTTCAGCCAAGCAGCAACCAGACAGTCAGGTGTAGTGAGGTAAGATTTGGGTGAAGCAACCACCCATGGTCTTGTGAGATCAAGTCCGGATGGAGTGAGAGCACGAGTGGCTGGAGGCTACACATCAAACAGTTCATATTGAATGAGAAAGGCTGCCACCACTACCATCCATAACAGTCTGCAGAGAGGAGAAGCATGTGGTCAACCAAATCCTCAGCTCAGAGAGTAAGAGGAAGTCACCAGTACCTGGTGGAGTGGGAAGGCTATGGTCTACATAAGTGGTCTTGGGAACCAGTAAAAACATCTACACTCCAGACCTATTATGAGAATTTCAGTGGAAGTACCTGGAGAACCCAGGCTCAAAGACCCTAGAAGGCAGGTGGGGAATCTTAGGAATCAAGCCCTGCAGCAAAGCCAGTCTCCAGGCAACCTAATGAGCACATCTGGCCTATAGTAGGCTGCTTGACTGGCTACATCACCTGACTGGCTCTTAAGCCCAGCAGCAGCAGTTCAGGAGCTGCTCAAAGCATCTGTCCATGGCTGTGATAGCTCCTGTGCCTGCTTCTTCCCCCCCTTGATCTAACCCTACTCCTGCCTTGCCTCATGCATCCCAGGTAACCTGGTCCTGACCAGGGGCTCCAACTCCTGGCTTGTGACTCTGACCCCTGCTTCTGGTACCTGGCCTCTGACTCCAGCAGTGACCCTGGGCTCTAAATCCTGACTATCGACTCCTGCTCTAACAATTAGACACAACTGCCCACCCCACCCCCATCACATGACACAGATAGACCCTGGAAAGCTGAGAAACCATGAAGGAAATGCTCGGATCTAAGAATATGAAGGAAGTCCAGCAATTTATAGGGATGGCCAACCATCTCCAGGTTCCGTGTACATTTATGAGAAGCCTGTGAACCCTTCAGATAGTTAACACACAATGATTCAGCAAGGGAATGGTCAGAGACCCCAAAGCATGTATTTGAAAACAAAGAAAATCGTAAGTGAAGTTCTAAAGTACTACAACCTCGAGAAAAAGCTAGAGCTACCGTGTGCATACTATCTTAGTGTGATAACTCACAAGGAGACAGAGGAGCAGCATGTTAGTGCTGCAAAGCCAGCAGACCAGAGCATTTGCTAGTACAGCCCTGACAGACACAGAAAGGGAATATACTCATATAGAAGTTTAACAATTCCATAGGTTAACCTCTGGGCACTGGGTGGCATGTAGTTCAGTCCCAAATGATTAGAAGGCATTGTGAAGAAGCCACTGCTGAGTGCACCCATATGACCAGAACATGTCACTGAAACTCCAACTATACGAGGAGAGAATACGACACTGCCTAGAAAAGTCAGATACACTGAGCAAGGCATACCTTCCAGAGTACAACACAAACGGCTCCGTGGAACAGGAATTAGAGTCTGTCAATATGCTACAATACATTTAGATCTCTTATGGGAGGCTCAAGACAACTCAAAAAAGCACAGAACAGAACAAGGTCTACAGGCATTAAAAGAGTTCATACTCCAGTCTAGATTACAAGAAGCAAGTGCAACAGACGGTTACCTCTGACTACCAAATGAGCTGTGTGTGCAAGCCAGGATTATGTTTAAAGGGGACCAAGCAGATCTAAATGCTCTTATCAAGAGATGGATACACCCGGATAAAGAGGCATGACTGTGATGAGCCAGGCTGTGTATCTGCTGGCCTGGAGAAAAGTCAGAACAGACCCTTTCACTTTTAATGACAGGAAGTGCATGGTTACAGTAGATTATTACTTTAATTTCTAGGAGGTGGACTATCTGGAGAATGCTCAGGCAAGAACAGTGATCAGGAAACTGAAGGCACATTTTATAAGGTATGTCATATCTGACATGCTATGTTCAGACAATTGGCCACAGGACACTGTGGCAAAATTCAAACAATTCAGCACCAAATGGGAGTTTGAGCAAGACATTTTCCCTGGGGCACCCACAAAGCAACAGGATGGCAGAATCTACAAGAAAGACAGCTAAGAGACTGATGGCAAAAGCAAAATAGAGAGGATGTTGGACCATCACACTACATCCTGCCAGGACTAGACAGCAGCCCAGCACAGAGGCTGGACAGAAAATCAGGTCTCTGTGTCTAGTGAGGGTTAGTCTGCTGCAGCCAAGGTCAGGAAAGACAGACAGTACACAAGAGCAGTTAACAGAACACCAAGCTAAGCAGGCAGCTCGCTACAATAAATAACCCAAGCCTCTGAGGATTCTACATACAGGTGAACAGATCTTAGTCCAACCACAAACAGCAGCACAAAACAATGACAAAAGCCTCAAACCAAGCTGCAGCAGGACACAGGTCCTATGAAGTAGTTATAGTGTCAGGACAGTTGGAGACAAAAACCAAAGACGACTGTGTAGTAATGACAGACAGACAGCACACCTGAAAAGATGGGGACAAGGTCAGGAAGACTTAGAACAAGTCTCAGCTGTCAGCTGGCCTAACATGGGAAAGTCAGAAGAAAGGAACTATATGAAAAATACAAAAGACCGTAGGATATCACCCAACGGTATAAGGCTGGGTCTACACTGATGGTGGCAAATTCGCTGCCATCAGATCGATTGCTCTGGATCAACTGAGCAGTCTGTGTAGACCCACTCAGTTGATCCAGCAAGCGACGCAGGAAAACCACCCCAGTAAGTGGTGTAGCACTGCGTCGAAGTGTTCCCTTCGATGCAGCACAGTGTGGACGGTGCGTGGAGGAGACGCCACAAAGTCGATGGAAGATACGCAAGTGATTTACGTCACTTGCGTATCTCCCGTCAACTGCCGCCGAATCCGGAAGATAAGTGTAGACCGGGCCTAAGGCAGCAATGGGGAGGGAAACAAGTCACCCATCAACAGCTATTGCCCAGACAAGAAGTGGGAGACTGGTTTGAAGATAAGTACACTTGAAGGACTATAAGGATTAACAGGCTACATTGGGCTGGTGGTAAAGGTTATGGTAAAGGGCATGTCTCAGGGTGGCTCACGTCCCAATAACCTCTAGCCCCAGACAGTCAGCAAGTGCTTATAGAATCGTAAGACTGGCAGGGCCCTCTATAAGTCATCTATTCCAGTTCCCTACACTTATGGCAGGACTAAGTATTATTTAGACCATCTCTGACAGGTATTTGTCTAACCTGCTCTTAAAAATATCCAATGATGGAGATTCCACAACCTCCCTAGGCAATTTATTTCAGGGCTTAACTACCCTGACAGGAAGTTTTTTCTAATGTCCAGCCTAAAATGCCCTTGCTGCAATTTAAGTTCATTAGCCTCTGACAATAGGACAGGAAGCAAAGAGAAAAATTTTCTCCCTCCTCCAACCTTTTGAACAACTTTTTATGTACTTGAAAATTATGTTCCCCCTCAGTCTTTTCATGTACTTGAAAATTATGTTCCCCCTCAGTCTTTTCTTCTCCAGACTAAACAAACCCAATTTTGTCAATCTTCCCTCAAAGGTCATGTTTTCTAGACCTTTAATAATTTTTTTTGCTCCTCTCTAGACTTGCTCCATTTTGTCCACATCTTTAATGAAATGTGCCCAGAACTGGACACAGTACTCCAATTGAGGTCTACTCAGTGCAGTGCAGAACAGAAGACTTTACTTCTCATGTCTTGTTTACAACACTCCTACTAATACATCCCAAAATATTTATTTTTTATGCAAGTGTTACACTGTTGACTGTAATTTAACTTGTGATCCACTGTGAGCTCCAGATCCCTTTCCACAGTATTCCTTCCCAGGCAATCATTTCCCATTTTGTATGTGTGCAAAGACAGTTCCTTCCTAAGTGGAGTACTTTGCATTTGTCTTTATTGAATTTCATCCTATTTACATCAGACCATTTCTCCAGTTTGTCCAGATCATTTTGAATTTTAATCCTATACTCCAAAGCACTTGCAATCTCTCCCCGCTTCGTATCATCCACAAACTTTATAAGTGTATTCTCTATGCCATTAACTAAATCAGTGATAAAGATATTGAACAGAAGCAGTCCCAAAACTGATCCCTGCAGGACCCCACTCGGTATGCCCTTCCATCATGACTGTGAATCACTGATATAGTCTCTGGGAACAGTTTTTCAACAAGTTATGCACCACCCTTATAGTAGCTCCATCTAGGTTGTATTTCCTTAGTTTATGAGAAGGTGAGATTAGTGCAGCAGCTGCAGTGATGTGGGCAGTATACCGATGGTGGTGAAGCAGAAGCTAAATTTTCAGACGAAGCTCTCGGTTTACAGGTCAGTCTATGTCCCCACCCTCACCTATGGTCATGAAGTTGGGGTAATGACTGAAAGGACGAATCATGGGTACAAGCGGTGGAAATTAGGTTTCTCCAAAGGGTGGCTAGGCTGACTCTCCAACACTGGAGGAAGAGCTTGGCTATTTGGGACAGCCTCGGAGTAGAGCTGCTAATCCTCCGGATTGAGAGGAGTCATCTGAGGTAGTTTGGACACCTGATAAGAATATCCCCTGGTAGGCTTCCTTTGGACTATACTGGGCACGTCCCACTGGAAGGAGGCCTGAGTCCCACCCAGGCATGCTGGAAATATTAGATCTCTCAGATGGCATGGGAATGCCTGGGAATCCCCAAGGAGCACCTGGAACCTGTTGCAGAAGAAAAGGAGGTCTGGTCCTTCCTGCTCTCTATGCTGCCGCCACGACTCTCAACAGGAAAAGCGGCACAAAGGTAAAGAGGTAGTAGTTTATGAGAGGGTCATGCGAGACATTATCAAAAGCCTTACTAAAGTCAAGATATACCGTATCCACAAGGCTTGTTATCCTGTCAAAGTAAGCGATCAGGTTGGTTTGACACAATTTGTTTCTGACAAACCCATGCCGTTGCTTATCACTTTATTATTGTCTAGGCATTTGCAAATTGATTGCTTAATTTTTTACTTCAGTATCTTTCTGGGTACTACAATTAAGTTGACTGGTCTATAATTTCCTGAGCTGATTTTATTCCCCTTTTTATAGATTAGCACTATGTTTGCCCTTTTCCAGTCCTCTGGAATCTCTCCCATCTTCCATGACTTTCAAAGACAATTGCTAATGACTCAGGTATCTCCTCAGTCAGCTTTTTGAGAATTCTAAGATGTATTTCATCAAGCCTGGTGATTTGAACACATCTCTCTTGTTTAACTAATTTTTAACTTTTCTTTCCCTATTTTAGCCTCATCTCCTATCTCATTTTCACTGGCATTCACTATGTTAGATGGCCAATCACTACTAACCTTTTCAGTGAAAAATGAAACAAAGAAGTCACTGAGCACTTCTGCCATTTCCACATTTACTGTTACAGTTTCTCCCCGCCCCCCGAATAATGGGCCTACCCTGTCCTTGGTCTTCCTCTTGCTTCTAACGTATTTGCAAAAGACACAACAGGAGTCATTAAAAGGAAAGACGTAACAGCTGGCATTGAACTCAGCAGCAGGAGCATAGGTTGTAGGCGGGTGTGAGCACCAGGGATTCAGTCTGTGTGCACAAGGCTGAAGCACAGCTTCCGCACCTCTGTGAGCAGTTCTCGTGTTTGGACAAGCACAGAGCCCACTCCCTCTGTCACCCAACCTGGGATATATGAATATCTCAGGGAACCAAATTTATTTTACCACCACAAGCAGGTGTGACAAGCTATACCCCATGTACACCCTTATATTGTAATTTGTGTATCATTCATGTTCACCCTTACAGTGTAACTATGTTTTGTCTAATGCAAAGTATGTCATGTAAGGTGTTTTTGGAATGCTCATGACATACTGAACATTATTGTTCTGGTACCACATTTCCTGCAATATCATACATATGTACAGATATAAAACCCTGTTATATCATATTGCCAGATGTGTCTCACATGGCTTGAATAGGTGCAGACAAACACAAAATTGCATTTCCACACCCAGCAGAGGCATGCATACAGAAGCAATGGACTAGCTTAAGCACCTGTGAGCACTCTGGCTCAAGTGGAAGACAAGTGCCAGACATGGCCGATCACCTGACCCCGGGGGGTTTGAGGAACTTGTTAAAAGCTGAGTTGTCTGTTTCAGGGATCTCCCCTGCAATCAATCTTCCAAGCAACACCAAAGACTGGCAAATGGGGGGAGGGGGAGAGCAGTGCCTGGTTGCAAGATGCATCACAACCAGGCTGTGGGGTAAACTAATGTCAGACAGAAAGAGACTGAAATAGTAATCTTAGTTGAGGATAAACGTTATTTTTTTAGTTAATTGTGATTAACTTCTTGACTCAGGAATCTTTTGATTTATATTAATCTGACTTAGATTCATTTAAAATCTTGCTGTAGTCAATAAACTTATCTAAAGCAGTGCATGTGGATTGAGTGCATGCAGAGAGGGTGACAGAGCTGCATTTCTATTTCTCGGATAAATTGACAGAGAAGTGCAAATGAGCGTGCAGGATGCAGTGTACAGCACTGAACCGTGCAAGACAGCCATTCTCAAGGTTGCACCTGGGACTGGGGGCATGTGCTGGGTGTCTAGCCCATGAGCAGTTAGCCAGACAAGCTCCTTCACTGGGCCAGGGACTGATTGCTGGCAGGAGGCTGGGCGTGGGCTGGCACAGAAACGGGTAAGGCCATGCCCGGGAGTGAGGGATCAGTGGGACACAGCTACACACCAGTGCAGACTGCAGGGATGTGGGGGGAAGGGCCCAGCACGTGCCGCCTTCCTCCCACCAAACCCCGCCCCCCCATCCCACGCAATGGGAAGAGACTGAGCAAGGCCCCACCGTAGGCAGCTCTGCCAGGACACCTGCCCTCACATTCGCCCTGGCCCCTCAGCACATGACACGTCCCCACCCTCCCTCCCGCCTATTTAAAACAGCCATCTTTGGGCTCGGGCAATTGGCTACAAGGCAGCACGTGATCTTCGGGGCGGGTCTGGCGTCAGGCAAGTGTGAGGGCTTTGGGCCAATAAGCTCCTCCGCACGACTCGGCTCCCTTGCTTGGGGAAGGTCGGTTGGGATGGGTCCGGGTCCCGCTTGTTAACGGTGGCAACGGCCCAACCGGCCCGCGAGCGCTCACCCGCCAGCCTCGCTGCCCTCGAAGCTTCTCGCCTGCGCGCAGCGTCCCTCCGCCGGGCTGGAGCCCGCGTCCCGCGGCTGCTTCCGGGTGCCCGTCCGTCCGTGCCCAGAGAGAGGCACCGCTCTCGGGACCGCGGGGGTGGTAGGCGGGGCTTGGGCGAGCTCTGGCCCCGCCCCGTAACGGTTGGGGAGAACCCGGAGCGCGCGCAGAGGGAGGGGCCGGCCTGCTGCGGGCGGCCCAGGTAGGAGGCGGAGCCCGGCGAGAAGCGCGTGGCTGTGGAAACGCCGTTGCTCCCTCCCCCCGCCCCGCCCGAGAGCGGCTGTGCGCGCGCAGAGCCGACGTCGTCTCAGCAGTCGCGGGGCAGGCGGGCGGGAGTCGCGTGTAGCAGCAGCGGCCACTGCCAAAGAGTCGCCGGGCCCCGGCCGCTCGGGTCCGCCCTGCCCCCGCCTGTGGGAGAGCGGGCGGGCTCTGCGCGCGGCCCACCAGGTGCGCGTTGCGCAGGCGAGGGCGGCGCGTGGCGGCGCACGGCCCGCTTTGCTCCGCTGCCCCGGCCCTTTGGCGGGCGAAGGGGCCTGGCTCCGGCTCCTCCTGGGCCGGGCGGGCCGAGTCCAGCGGGAGGTCCGCCTGGCGCCGCCCGCTGCGAGGAAACAGCCGCCCGAGCGGCGGGGGGGCGCAGAGGAAGGGCCCGTCTTACAGGAGAACACCTGGAGCAGCGACCGCGTCGGGCGGGGCCGGGCCGGTGTGAGCCCGAGTGAGCCGGGAGCAGAGGTCTGAAGAGAGGCTGTTCGGTCAGACGTTTGGTTGTGGGCGACGTTCTGCAGTTCAGCGCTTGAACTTCCAGGGCAGGTTTTAAACGTAGGAAAAACCTCCCGCCAAGAGTGTTCCAGATGTACCCCTTTCTGTGCGAGTACTTGTGAACGGTCGGTGAGGCAGTGGGCACAGTGAGAGAAGGGACGATTTTAGCAAAACACAGCATGATCATATAGCATCTAGCAAGAGGCAAAACTAATCCAGGAAACTGTCCTAAGCAGAACTTGTGATTCGTTCAGGTACCAGAGCTTTGAAGTTCAGATTACTTTATATGAACTGTAAAACCACTCCCCTTCTCTAAACTGCCAGCAAAAAACCAAAATAATCTAAACACACTGATTTCTTTTTCCCTTCACTTCTCTTTTACAGTCTTATTCCCTCAGTCAGTGATTGCTGCCATCTGACCTCACGCATACCTGCTGCTCATATCACATTCATCCTTAGCTCAGGACTTTTAGGATGTTTGATGCAAGAGACAAATGCTATAAGTATGTGTGCCCATAAAGCACCAGGAGTTTCAGGGTCCTCTGCAAGCCAATGTCATGTGATGCTCTCAGCATATGCCAATGATCCCATGGTCCAGGACCCAGGCAACCTGGTGCAGGTGGAGAACTCCCAGGCTGTCTACTTGGCAGCCTCCTTTGCCCGGGTCAACTGGGTCAAGGGCTCTGACCTGATGTTCAGAGCTAGGTGGCATGTGAGCACCATTCCAGCCATGTTTCAGGCCATCCAGTAGCAAGTGGGTCTATCTGGGTGTTTACCTTTCTACCATCCATCCTCTGCCAGAGAACTGACAAGACTTAGAGAGCAGGACATCTGAGCGGCTGCAGAACAGGACTGCTCCAGTGCCTCTCTGTGGCAGAGGGCACTGGTGCTTAATCATCTGGCCTTGTCCAGGGTCTGGCATGGGCTCAATACCTTGGTCCCACCCCTGAGGTTCCTGGTCCGCCTCCAGAAGTTAATGCTGGAGTTCTTTTGGCCAGGTCAGCAGTGGGTCTCTGCAGGGGTCTTGAATCTCCCCCTGGAGGAAGGAGCCAGGTTCACACCTTCAGCTTCCAGGCCCTGCAGAGACTCCTTTATAGTGCTGGAAGTCCAGTGTGGAGTAAGCTGGCACACACCTTCCTCTGCTGCCTCAGAGGGCTCTTATATGACTGGCAGCCCTTTTTTCTTCATCCAAGAAGTCTTCCGCAAGACTGCTCAGAGTTGCCAGTCTTCTACCAGTATCTCCTCTGGACCTGGTCCATGGTAGAGCAGATCTGCTAGCGGAGTCCCATATATTGTATATGCTATACAATACAGTGTGGCATACAGTGCTCCAGAGGTTGGGCCTGGCAGGAATCATCAAGATCAAAAATCTCCTGGACTATGACCAGGGAAGACTGGATGGATCTCCAATGGATCAGTGAATGGAGCTCTCCATCCTTCAAATCCCCCAGCAGGTATTTCAGGTTTTGGGCCTACCTCCTGCAGGAGGGACCCCCCAGGCCCTCCGGATCTTTTCATCAGGCACTTGCCCCATGAGTCCCCCAGCCCCTCCTCCACACACCCCGAGCTGGCTTCAAGCTCTGCAACCTTTTCATTTCCAAACTGCACCAATAGCACATCTGTACATGCTTGTGCTCCATGCTCCATTTCTTCACCCTTGTGTCCTGCGCTGATACTTAGTGGTGGAACCTTTTGCCACTTGTCAAGTGTGAGGAACCCTAGTGGGCCAGTCTGTATTCCACCTTGGTTCCACAGCCCGCCGGGGACATGAGCTAGCAGCTCTCTCCTGGAGCCATTAGCATAGGTTGGTACCTGGTGTGGTTCATCCCTTGGCCCAATACCTGTACCTTCTGTGCCCACCCATGTGCCAATACCTAAATGGACCAAGAGTTTCAGGAAGCCAGATCTCAGGCTTAAGGGACTAGTGAAAGAAGGGAAGAATAGTTAGGTCTGAAGAACCTTAACCAGTAGGGAATTTCTCTGGAAGGAAAGAAAGAACTGCATATGAAGATGGAAATTCACTTCATTTTATAGGTATAGTTGGCTGTGTGGGATGCTTTGATATGATTGATTCTTGAGGTTCATTCATTGTTACAATGAATTGTAGGAACTATATGTATCCTAAAGAGCGAGCCTGATGTAGCCTGGAGAAAATATGCACATAAAAGCCATTAATTTGGCTGATCATATTTTATATTAAATAGGTGGTTTAGATTACAACTATTTTTATAGAGGTGCCTAACAAATACTGGCTCCAATTTTACAGATGCATACTATATAGCAGAGAGACAATAAGGCTGAAGTTTTCAAAAGTTGAGTACTTTGCTTTCAGTGTGTCCAAACAGACACCTAGGACTTGACCTAAGTACTGACAACAGTAGTTAAAATCAACAGAAGCTGCAAGTGGTCAGGCCCTAAATATGACATGTTGGACACTCAAAAATTGAGGCTCCTATAGTGGATGCTTTTGGAAATGTTTTCTACAAGTGAATGTCAAAATTACAGTGATTGACAGTAACAGTTGGGAACAGACCCTAATCCCAATCTTGGACTTTATCCACTGGCGGATGCTGCCTATCTTTGCTTTTTCTTTGGAATTTTGTTTAAATAAGTGAACAGTGAGGTGATTTGATCATGTACTTGTGACATCAGAGTGTATTGCCATGGAAGTTAAGTCACAAATACAGCTTTGTGACTTCAATCCTTTCCTATGTGATTATGCAGTGGTCAGCTGGCAAGGAAAAAGCACTATCCTTCTGTAAAGTAGCAATGGTGTAAAAAAATAAAATGCATCTAGGCTTATAAAAATCCCTTTCCTATGAAATCTTGCTCTCTTTTTGTTTTACAGGCCATGTCCTCTATACTGACTGAGGAATTCATTATCAGGTTTGGAAAATTAAACATTTTTAAAAGGTAAAATTCATAAATATTTTAGTAGGCCTCACACGAGAGTTGTATTCCCAATCTGTTTGAGGGGATACAGTGAAAGATATGGGGTTATATTTAGTGTTCTTGAAAGATTTATCAAGTATTTTATATAAACAGAATCTTGCACTTTAGTTCTTCAAAAGCTAGTTGAGCTCTGACATTATAGTCTGCCATAAGTTTATAATTGCTATTGTGGTCATATAAGTGACCTTTCATTTTTATTGTCAAATAATTAATTATAAATTAAAGACCAATATAAAGTTGTCATGTTAAATAGTGTGAAAATAAATCAAGAAGAGATCAGGGGGTTAGTACTAGATGAATAAATCAACATTTTAAAATATTGACAAAGTACAAAATAGGAGGTCCAATCTTTTTTGGCATGTATTTTCCATCAGAAACTCAGGACAAGAGGATAAGTCAGCATCCCCAGAGGAGTGTGTGTAATGGGTTTGCTGCATAATGAACTGCAGAGATTTCATGCCCTAAATATAATATTGATCTATGGGATTAATACAGGAGTAACAATACATGCCAGTAAGGATGATCATACATGTGAATTGCATGACCAGAATAATAATTTAGAAATTACATCAGACAAGAATATAGAAATATGGCTTGTTTTTGTGAAAAGTCATTTCTTTTGCCTGTTAAACTGTTTCCATAGCAAAATCCAAGGGTTTTTTTAACGCACCTAGAGACCTATTTAACACAATGCCTTCTACATCTGATACACATTAGGCTGAATTGTAAAACAATAAAAAAAAATCTATAAAAACTTGCCACTTGTATTTTAGTTCCAAATGTAGCATTCTTCTTCCAAGCAAAATAACATTTAAAAAGTAGAGTACTGTAGATGTAAAACATTTGTGGTATTCAGATAAGCGAGGTCATGTAATATTCTGTATGATGGCAGATATTTGCCCTATATTTTAAACAGCTTCGTATTAAGAATATTCCAGAACTGCCTGTACGATATCACACAAATTAAAAAAGCTGCACATATTGCATCAATCAATTTCTTCCTATGGGGAAAAATAAGACTACAGGAACATGAGAGAGATCAAATCTTTCAATTCTTATATCCAATAAACTGTTTTCAGTTTTTTTTAAAAAGATAAATGTACTGAAGCAGCAAGATTGTTGAGCTACGTAAATAACATTTGACTTCGCAGTGCTGCTAATTAAAAGTTTAAAGGGCAGCATATTCCAAAAGAGGTGCTGTATGGATGGCATACTAAGCTCTTGCATCTCAATCATTTCCATATCCTATTTCCTCAGTTTATACATTTAAAAGATACTTTTTTTTTTTTTTAATTTCAACTTCAGCAGATTCATCCTGAGAGCTGAAAGCAACTCTGGGTTCCTTCTGACTCATGTGCCAGTAGCAAAGGATTCTGCATGCCAATTTCTGTCAGGTACACTTCTGCAAAGGCTTTGTGCTTGGTTCGGCTCTGATGCAAGAACTCCAAATTGATGTTTCCTGAACCAGTGGCAACTTCTATGCCCAAGGAGATAGGGATTAACCCATGGCAGAGCAGACTGTTTGCGCCCCACCATCCTGCCACAAGTGTTAAGGCAACTTTAAACTGCTTAGGGAGTGGTTTTAGGGGAATCCTGCCAGCAGAGGCTGACTGGGAAAAGGCTGCATCAGTTCATCTCCTGGAACGTACTGGCCACACTCCTTAGCCCGTGCTGCTGTCCTGTACCATTACACTGTCCTTGGGATCCTTCCACCCTAAGATACCTTGACGGCAGCATCACGTGGCTGATAAGCCTATGCTTGTCAAATTATGTCCTCATTTACACCTTTGCCAACCAATTGCCTTTAACGGGTTTGCCCTGGCATAAATGAGGACATAATTTGGACCTAAAATTGTAATGATTAACAATTCTATTGATGTGCTAGACAGACTCGAATCCATTTCACACTCTGAAGTGAAGAGCTATGATTCTGCATACATGTAGAGATCATATTTTCAACTAGGAAAGTGCCATTTCAGTCAGTTTTTGCATTTTAATATTCTATACTGCTACTAAGAGTCACATGAATAAGTCAACTTCATGTGAAAAGGATCTTTGCTATTTACTGATTGTGTTGTGGAGTACAGTTGTGAAACTGCACCATACGTTAATTTCACATACCCATCTGAGTGTATTTAATGGACTGTAAAAACAGTTAAATATTTTAAAAAACAAAACCAGAAAAGATATCTAATTCTTGAGCTGAAATTTTAAAATCTAGTTGAGTCAACTGAAAAAAAATAAATTTCCAATATAAGACCAAATTAAGCATTTGAGTGTGCATTAGAGGCATTGTAATTATTATTTTTAAAAACGTGACTGAATCAATTACATGGTTAAAAGTAGCCATGTAACAAAGGTATGCAGCAAGTGCTGACAGCCTGAAAAGAAACATCAAACATTGCTTTTCTTTTGCAATTGTTCCAGTTTTCTTTTTAAGAGACTGTAGTTTTCCTTGGTCCCGGGTGCGGCAGGGTCAAGCTTCAGAGAGACTTCATAGTGTTTCTTGGCTAATTCAAGATTTCCCCAGCGATGGTAAAGCACAGCTGAAACAGCAATGAGAAGTTTTCATTAGCAATATTGTTGAATAATGTGCAATCTTGCCAATCACTTGGAAAACAAAATTAAAGCATTTGTTTCCAATAAAGATTTTTTTTGCTGGCTAGTGGCACAGTAGTAGTTTGTTCTTCTGCCAGCTGCAGGAGCATAGCTTGGGGAAAACTGGCCATGGAATGATGGAGAAATGAATTATGTCGTAGCCATAAATTACTGTATTGATGTGAGCTCAGAGGTTTATAAGCATAGCTCAAATGAAGCAATTTGCAACCACTGAAGTTCAGCCATCTCTGGATTATGATATGCAGCCTGTTTGATTTATCACACCATGTGACAGCTTTTAGTTTTTGATGCCCCATTTCCTTGTTGATGGCTTTCTAGAAATTAGTCAGAAGAGAAATCCACCCAGCAAGAACAAGTCTCAAACACTGCTTTTTATACACAGTGAACATAAGGGAACAAACAGTGCATTTGATAAGTTTGCACTTGAGTTAGAAAGGCTCTTACCCAAATTACCATGATAACTCGCTGCATTTGGATTGGCTTTAATTGCCTTGAGGAACAAAGCTTCAGATTCCTGAATAATTTGGAAGAAGATATCAACAGGATAGGTTACTTTTGTAGTACATACAATGCAAAATGCACCAAAGACTTTACAAACTGTATTAAAGTTGTAGCTGTATTTTCTAATCTATACAATACATTACCTCCCCCTATAAAACACTACCTGCACTTGTTGCTCTCTGGTGATAGCAGCCTCCAGAAAATAGAAACTATAAAAGATGGTTATTTACCTTGTAATTGTTGTTTTTCGAGATGTTGCTCATGTTCATTCCCTTGTAGGTGTAGGCACACCTCTGTGCATGGTTACCTTTTTTTCCCCTTTAGCAGTACCTGTAGGGCCAGCTCTGGTGCCCCCTGGAGCCCTGCACACATGCTGTGGTATATGAGGCACTGCTGGCCCTACACCCCCTCAGTTCCTTCATGCCACCAACTCCAACAGCAGGGTTGGGTCATGGAATGGACATGAGCAACAACAGTTACAAGGTAAGTAACCACCTTTTCAAGTGCTTGCTCATGTCCATTCCATTGTAGATGACTCACAAGCAATACCTTGGAGGTGGGCTGGAGTTACAGATGAGCTGCCTGCAGCACTGCTCTGCCAAAGCCCAGGTCGTCCCGCACCTGCTGGACGATGGCGTAGTGGGACGTGAAGGTGTGTACAGATGACCAGGTAGCAGCCCTGCAGATGTCTTGCACAGGCACTCTCGCTTGGAAGGCTGTAGATGAAGCTTGAGCTCTGGTTGAGCAGGTTGTAATTATCCCCGGAATTATCCGATCAGCCACTGTGACGAACAGTTGTAGGTCTCCGAAATGGCCTTGTGCGCATGATGTAGGATGTTAATGCCCATCTAGCATGTGCCACCTCCTCTCCTCCAAACTATGCAGTTTGGGGGAAAATACAGGGAGAAAAATGTCTTGGTTATAACGAAACTGGGAAACCACCTTAGGCAGGAAGGCCAGGTGCAGCCACAACTGAACCTTGTCTTTGTAGAACATAGTATAAGGAAGCCCCGAGGTCAGTGCTATAATCTCAGAGACCCTCCTTGCCAAGGTAATGGTCACCAGGAAGGCCCCCTTCCAAGACAGCAGCAGTAAAAGGCATGTAGCCATGGGCTCGAAGGGGGTCCCCGTGAGCCGAAGGGGACCAGGTTGAGATCCCAAGGAGGCACTGGGTCACAGACCTGTAGATAGAGCCTCTCCACCCCTTTCAGGAAACTGATTGTCAGAGTGGGGGAAAACTGATCTTCCCTCCAAAGGCTGGTGGAACGCCGATAGAGCTGCTAGGTGGACCTTCAGGGAGGCCACAGCTAGCCCCTGAAGTTTTAGTTGCAACAAGTACTCCAGGATCACCTGCATCGGTGACAACCCTGGCAAAATCCTCTGGGATTCTGCCCAACAGGTAAATTGTTTCCCTTTAACCTGATATGCAAACTGCGTGGAAAGTTTCCTGCTACCCAGCAGGATTTGCTGAACTTGCGCCCAACAAGCTCGCTCATCTGCTCAGCCACAGAGGCTCCACGCCATGAGGTGTAGGAAGTCCAGGTCCAGGTACAATAAGCGATCATTATCCTGGGACAGGACATTGTGCCCGCTCAGAAGCTCCAGAGATGGATAGGTCCAGCAGCATACTGAACCAGTGCTGTTGTGGCCAGGTTGGTGCAATTAAGATAACGTCCCTCTTGATTTTCAGCAGGACTTTGTGAAGGAGAGGAATGGGTGGAAACGCGTACGTGAAGGTCCCCGACCATTGCAGAAGGAAGGCGTCAGAGAGACCTGGCCTCCAGACTGCGGAGGGAGCAGAACTGCAGGCATTTCTTGTTCCATGCTGATTAAAACATGTCCACCTGGGGAAAGCCCCACTGTTGGAGAATCAGAGACCACACCTGGATGCAGCGACCAGTCATGGCGTGGTAAGAACAACCTGCTGAGGCGGTCTGCTTCATCCATCGTTCTTCACTCCCGGGAGGTGAGGCTTTTGTGTGAAAATTGTGCCTCACTGCCACATCCCCCAGACAAATGGCTCCCTTGCAGAGGGCTGAGGAACAGGCTCCCCCCTGCCTATCAGTATCTGCACCACCTTGCCCACAATGAAGTGGAGGAACATTGCACATGCTAGTCAAATAGCACGTAACTCTTTCACATTGATATGCATGCATGCACCTCTCCTCCCTCGACCAAACCCCATCTGTGCCAAGGCTGGCGCTGATATGGGTCTCCCACCCTAAGTCCAAGGTGTCCAATATCAGGGTAACCGAGGGGACTAGCTCTACGAATGGCACACCCCTCAACACTGCCTGGGGACTCTACCACCAGTCTAGTATAGCCAGGATCTGAAAGGGGACCGTGACCACCCAGTCCAGGGAATGTCATGACAAACCCAAGCCAGCCATGACTGAAGTGGTCTGAGCCTTGGGTGAGCCAGCCTCACCACATAAGTGCAGGCCGCCATGTGGTTTAACAGCTGCAGACAGTGCCTGGCTGATGTTGTCGGGCAGAGGTGCAGGCAAGCAATGACAGCAGACATCACCTCGAAGTGTGGCTGGGGTAGGAAAGCTCTGGCTTGGGATGTGTTCAGGATCCCCTGATGAACTATCTGATGTACTGCGGCTAATGTGGACTTCTGCTCATTTATTAACAGGCCCAGCCAGCAGCAGATGGTACATGTCAGTTCTATACGGTTCTGGAGCTAGTCCCTGCATTTGCCCAATTAGCCAGTCCATGTAGGGGAATATTTGGACCCCTTTGCGCTTCATATGCGCCACCACCACTGCCATACATTTTGTAAACACCTTCGGGGCCAAGGAAAGGCCAAAGGGCAATGCTGCAAACTGGTAATGGGAGCCATCTACCATGAAATGGAGGAAATGCCTGTGGCTGAGGTAGATAGAAATGTGGAAGTATGCGTCCTTTAGGTTGAGGGCAGCATACCAGTCTCCTGGATCCAGGGAGGCAAGAGACCATGTGAAATATCAGCCTCTTGGGACACTTGTTGAGATGACGCAGGTCTAATATGGGTCTTAGACCCCCTTTCGCTTTGGGGATGAGGAAGTATCTCAAGTAAAACCCCTTTCCCCTCATGTCGGTGGAACCCCTTCCTGTGGCTCCCAGGCTGAGAAGGGTCTCTATCTCTTGCATGAAGAATTGCTTGTGAGAGGTGTCCCTGAAGAGGGATGGGGAGGGAGGGTTATTAGGAGGCATAGAAGCAAACTGGAGGGCATAGCCTGCTAAAATTATGCAAAAGACCCAGCGATCCAAAGTGACCTCGGCCCATTTGGGTTGAAAGGGAGCTAGGCAATTTAAGAAGGGATGAGATGGATCCAGGGAACAGGCTGGGATCCCACCCTCAGGTGCACCTTCAGAATGACCTAATTACCAGATCGCCTAGACAACACTTGCTGGGGGGCTGAGGTGGACAGTAGCATTGGTTGATGTCTCCTAGACCTCCTATTTCTGTTCCTCTCTCTGTAGTGTGAGAACCGCTGTGGCTGGTACCTCTGCTGTTGCTGGCCCTGGGGATGGAACTGATGTCTAGAGGTCTGGGGCATATACAGACCCAACGAGTGGAGCATGGCTCTCCCATCTTTCAGAATATGCAACTTCGCATCCCTCTGGTCCAAAAACAAGGCCAACCCGTCAAAGGGGATGTCATGGATGGACTGTAGGACCTCCTGGGACTGCCCTGAGGATTGCGGCCAGGAGCACCTGCGCATGCACATGGCAGAGGTCATGGCTCTGCCTACCAAGTCTGCTGTGTCTAAAGACACCTCCAGCACTGCCTGGGCCACTGAGACACCCTCCTCCAGGAGGATGCTAAGTCCAGCACCTGGTCCTGGGGCAGACCATCTGCAAAGTGCTTTAACGAGTCTCAGAGATTAAAGTTGAGAGGGGTGGGTGAAAAGGTACTCGAATCCTTTGGCCAGGACATATTTTTTCTCAGACCCCCCCACTTAGAGATTGGGGCCACTGATGAAGGGGTCTGCCACAGAGCCTTCAGTATTTTCAACACCCCTTCATGCACAGGGAGGGCAGCCCAGACCGGGGCAGCTGCTGCCAGGACATTGCCAACCCCAAGTTAGAAGCCACCCTCTTTAAAAGCTCCTGATGCATCTTGAAATCATCCACGGGCACTGAGTGTCCCTGGGTGACTACTTTATCTGGGGAAGAATTGGAGGACTGGAAGGGCACAGTGGGTCATGGCATCACTTCCCGCTGACAAGGGGCTTCCAGAGAGGTCCCAAATCATTGTCAGTGGCCAAACGATGGCCCTTCTCTGGTGCCTGTAGTGTGGACTGCACCCTAGATGACCCGAATGATCGATTGTGCACCTGGCCTGACTGGAAACTCCCAGGGTCCCCAATACAGCCATTGTAGAAGGGTGCTCCTGCATCTTATGCTGGTGGCGACGACTCGCCAGGTGGCCATCCTCTTGAGAGGACACCGACTCACTGTCAGATGACCATGGTGGGGATACCTCGGAGGCTCCTGTTGTACAGTGCCGAGTGATGGGAGAGTGATGATCCCAGCTGTGGGTGCTTCGGCACTCTGGAAACTAGCCCCTTGGAGGCATTGCTCATGATGACAAGACCTAGTGCGCCGGTTCCGCGACCCATGCAGAGACGGGAACAATGCTCTGACTGCGAACTAGAACAACCTGGGGCAGCGCTGGGGCACTGACAACTTATGGCGCTTCTTCCCTTTCAGGGCTGAGTCAGGCTCCGGTGACCAGGTTCTGCACTGCACCAGTGTGGGTGAACTCAGTGCAGGGGAGCAGCAGCGACTTCCATCTGGGGAGCGGTCTCCTGCAGGCAACCCTGACAGTTGCTGCCTCCTGGGATGAATCTTGCCCAGTGCTGGGGAGAGACTGGGGCCTGGAGAACGACCTCGCTCCATTTCTCACTGATGCGGAGTGCTCTGTCAACCGTGACCTGGAGCAACTTTTGAGGAAGCAGCACTGCAGCAACCCCTCCACCTGGGGCGACTGGGCTGTTGGGGATCTTCCTCCGCACTCCAGAGATAGCGTGAGCCAACCAGGGGGTCTCAACACCGGCTTCCCCGCCACACTGGCCCCTTCTCTCTGGGCAGAGGCCAGGGTGGAGCGGCACTGGGCAAGGCCAACAAGATCCATGCTGCTCTGGTGTTGATGGCACCAGAAGGTAGAGAGAAGCCCCCCCCACTCCCTGGAGTCAAGGGCTGCTCTCTGATCAGAGACATAGGCTTCAGTGATGACGAGCAAGACTCCAATACCTGGCTTTGCTGTGGCCCTGTGCTCGACCCCACTTTCTTGGACAGTGCAGGGGAGCGTCCCCACTCTGTGTGCTGCTTCTTCCTTGACAGAGGAAGAAGTCCAGTGCCAAGGCAGGGCCAGTGCCGACAGCATATTCTGCACTGATGCCATGTACCAAAGCAGAACGGGTTGGTTCGGAGGCCGGTCTAAGTGCTGCCTCTATCAGTAAGGCTTTTGAGCAGATTTCTTTGTCCTTTTGGGTTAGAGGTCTGAAAGCCTTATAAATTTTGCATTTGTCCTTATAATGAGCTTCCCCCAGGCACGTTAGGCAACTATCATGGAGGGTCGCTCAGCAGAAAGGCCTTCCCACAGGAGGCACAATGTTTGAAGCCCAGTGACTGAGGCATGGCAAAATCCCAGCCAGGACTATCTTAAGTGATTAACCACCACTGTTAACAACACTTAAGGTCTAATCTACTTAACTAAGACAAACAACAAATGATTAAGGAGAACAAAAGGGATTGAGCATCTGCGATGCAAGTGGAACCAGTTCCAGCAACTATCACAGGCAGAAAGAAGGAACTGGGCAGAGGGGTGTAGGGCCAGCAGTTCCTCATATACCCTGGCATGTGTGTAGGGCACCAGAGTCGGTCCTACAGGTACTGCTAAAGCGAAAAAAATTCTGGTAACTGCCTGGAGACGTGCACACACCTACAATGGAATGGACATGAGCAAGCACTTGAATGCTTGCTATGCAGGCACCAATGTTTCACAGGCTATTGCTATTATAACAAGCAACTAGCAGTACCCACTATGGTTAAGTTGATAAAACAGTTTATTTACATGTTAATAAAATGTTCACCTTTTAGATAAAAGATTTCCCTGGTTGTTCTTGGCAAAAGGTAATATTATATTTTGTATTGTTTTTAAGCTTTAAGCAAAAGCTTTTGGCCTTACGTTCTTCCCACTGTTATAAAATTAACCACTTCTTAAATTTTATTACGATACAATTACAGCAAACACTTCTGAAGCTGATGTCTGGATATAGTCCACGTTGAGGAACAGTACCTCTCTACTTTAAAATATAAAAACTACTAATCACTGAAAAATCACTTCTACAAGTGGCCTCTGAATATTGACTTTTTGCAACCTTTTATAAAAGCAAAGCCCTCTCATGGCACCAAACCTTCAGAGTTAAGATTATAAGAATCTGGTCAGTTTCTTAACCACTTGAATTTTTATCTTCCTAAAGCTAGTTACCACTGTAGAAACCTTTGCCCTCTGTCCACAGAATCTCTCCTTAAAAATCATATTAACTTGTTTGTTTAGGTGTCTTAGAAAGGTAATTTTAGGTAGTTTCTGTGCTGCTGCACATTTTAGCTTCTTGGACAGTCTCAAGCTCAGTTCCTAGGCAAAAGACTTAGAGACAAATGCCAGCTTTAAGTGGTATGTTTTGTGCTATTGAGTCTTTGGGTACATCCACACAGCAACTGGGAGGTGCGACTGCCAGTGTGAACAGACAAACATGCTAGCGCTGCTCAGGTTGGAGCATTCAAAATAGCAGTGTGGCCGCTGCAGCACAAGCAGTGGTTTGGGCTAGCCACAAGAGTATAATCCCGCCTGACTTCCTAGGTATATATTTGGCAGCTAGCCCAAGCTACCATCTGTGCCACCACAGCCACATTATTTATAGATGCTAGCTTAAACAGCGTTCGCATGTGTGTCTACGTCTACCCATGCTGGGAATCACACCTCCCAGCTGCTGTGTAGGCATTCCCTAATGCACACAGTCACTGTCTGATTCACCTCAGGAAAGGCCACTCCCCAGGTGATTGTCTAGTGTGCAAGCTCTTTACATTTTAGGTCCAAAAAACAAATATAGGCTATCCTGTGAAAGAAGTTCTATAAACCACAGCCATGAAGGCATACTATGCCTTTGCATAGGAACAAGCTACTGAACTCTCTAAAGTAGGGAAAACAGGCCTTTGGTGGCAGGATTGGCACCTCCATCCATCTCCAGGTTGATTACACATACACAGCAAAATACTCCAAACAAACCAGCCCTAACATCAGGAGCAGGAAAGAAGTAAAAGATTAATAAAATTACACTTCCCCAAATGTTGGAATCTCTTTGCAGTTTTTACTGCATTATATAATATTTTGGAGATTTTAGTTAAAAAGTAGACTCGCTTTTTCCATTGTGAAGATACAGCCATCAGAGTGCACAGATGTGCTGCTTCCAGTTAAGCCAGTCTTGCAATAAATTGTCACCAGCCACACAGTAGGAGCAGAAAGCATAGGAACTCATTCCTCCTCTGTCCAAGTATTATAGAGTACACTTACTATGCATGGTGTTCTCCAGAAGACTTAATAAAATATATGTTTGCAGCTGACTCCCATTACCATATGCCTTCTGGCATAGATTTATTGAAAAGATTTTATAGCCGTTGCTTTACTCAGCAGTTAGTAGACAAGAATCAGATGATTAAAGGCAGTTTGAAGAACATCACATTCATACCACCAGAGATGTGGATTAAATATACATTTCAGTTCCTCTGGATGGCCAAATCTTTAAATTAAAGTATTGTCAAGATACTGGTAGCACTGTGGGTAGCCAAGGTTTTGAAAAAGCATGCTGCATTCCATCTGCTGCCAGAGTTGCAGGATAAAACTCGAGTTTTTACCTCATATATGGAGTCCTACTGAATTAGCCAATAGGGCTAACATCTTGTATTTCTGGAACAAAAGCATTGTGGATACACACATAATATATGCGTACTTTCAAAGTGTTAGAGATAGCTTCCGAGATCTGTGGTTACTCTGTCTATTTCAAACAGGGAATACATTTAAGGAAGGAAACTAATTTGCTAAAATCAGATCTCAGTTAAGAAGTTCCATCTTTCATATGCTTAGGAGTTACATTTCTAACAAGTCATCTGTTTGGAAAAATGCAAAGTGAATTTGTAACTAAGGGAACGTTACTGCAGTCATATTGAAAGAAAACCTAGCTTTAAAGCTTCTGAATCAACAATGTTTCAAAAGGACTATGGATTGAAAAAGATATGCTTAGTGTGCATTTCAAGGGCAGAACTGACACCTTAGCAACTCTTATGCAGACACTTTTATGAGCATATCTATCCATTAAGTGCTGGAAGCCATATCATCTTTCAATCTTTCTCCCCAACACAAATTTAATTCCAGATGTCTAGGCACTCAACATGTCCTAATCTTGAATCTTTTTCCTTGAAGAGATTTCTGAGATACATCCCTTTCTCTCTGTCCTTATAGCTATAACTCTTGTCAAGGCTTTCATCATCTCCCATTTTTATTCCTATCATCTACTGCTCCCTAGCTTTCCTGATGTCTACATTCCTCCCTCCCCCAGTTCATACAAAATGCAGCTGCTAAGATCATTTTCCTTTCTCATTGTTCCTTACTGAACAAACCACATCAGTCCCTTCTTTGAATCCTTCCACTTGCTCTCCCTGCTACACCACCTCAAGTTCAAATTACCTGTTAGTGTCTTTTTATGCCCTGCATAAATCCACACTTCCCCACTGATCATATTGAGTTTCTCATCACATTCTCCCCCACTACCACTTTCTGGTTCCTTCCACTCCATAAATGGTGTCAACCTCAGAGCCCCATTTTCTCCCACAACCATCTCTGCAATTTCTTCCATACTACCCCCCTGCAAACAATGACTTTCCGGAGCTGGTCATCAAACCTATTCCCTTCTCCTCTTGCAAGTCCGAAGGTCCATTTCTTCTGTGACAACTACAGCAAACTTGCCAGTTAGTCTTCTACTTAATATTCTTTTCTTTTCTCATTGTAAAAAATTCTTTACTCAATCATACTGTACATTAGCCTTAACAGTAACCACACAATCCTATTGGTGTTGCCCCTGTTGTCTCTCATCCATGAGTCATGCCCAAAATTAAACTGCAACCTCCTCAGGGCAGGATTTTGTCTGTTACTGTATTGAAGGGTAATTAGCACCCTTTGGGACATGGTTAAAACAACTATTAAATATCTTATGATATACTCTCTTCTGGAGAAAAATCAGGGAGTATGGAAACAACCAACTAAAACTGCTGTGGCCATCCAGGTATTAGCAAGACTAGCAGCTAGTGCAATTATAGGTCAAATAAATAGCTTGGATACATGGCTAGGTTTCATCACCCTGGAACAGGACAAGAAAATGGAGATGAATATCACCTGACACTGTAATCAGTGAAAAAATATATTTATCTCCGGAAATTTCTAGAGGTGATAAAATCCTTATTCAAGATGTACTCTGGATGTTACCTCAATGCTATATTATTGCTACAAATCAAATGACTTAGGTGCAGCAAACATTGTTTACATGAGGAATCCCAAAAGATTCCCAGATTATACATCTCTTCCTATCACATACATTTCAGATGACGAGGATGAACACAGGCACTGAGGACAACTACATTTATTCACAATAGGTGACTTATTCTCAGTCAGTGATTCCACAAAACAAGTTTTAACTTTTGGCTCATTAACAAGCGAACAAAACTCAAACACCTTTGTGCCACATGTGCAAAGCTGTGTTGTGCCACTGCTGATCCAGATGCAAAACACTCCACAGACGCATGACTTGACTGACTCCTTGCTCCTAAACTACCCATTACAGAAGATGAGAGCAAATGGAACAGTTAATTGCATTTTTTTTCTCTCTGCCCTTCTATTATGTAGTCCCCTGTAATGTATGTTTTATTTCTCCTTCATTCTGTAGCAATGGTGACGAATATTGAAAATATTTAATCAAGAGATTAATTCTTTTTACCTCGGGTAGTCAATTACTTTCAGACACAAACGTCTAACACCAGATGAACTGTGTTTACCTCATTTGCAGAGGTTTTCTTTATGTCCAAATACAAGGACTGGTTTGTTCTTTCAATCCTGTCCTATTTACAGGCTTAACTACATTATCTAGCTTCTATTTTTCAAAATATTAACCATAGTGATTGGATGCCCCCAAGTATTTACAGATTTATTCTTGTGACCCAGTGGGTGTTAAGAAATCATAACCACCTCTCTTTTACTTTTAGGGAACTGAGGCACAGTGAGATTAAGTATCTTGCCCGATGTCACACAGGAGTTCTGTGACACAGCAAGGCACTGACTCCTGATCTGTTGAGTCACAGTCCAGTGCTTTCCTCCCACAGATTTCACTTTTAAATGCAAAAATTCAGATAACTTCCCTTCACATACCTTATATTTCTGTGATTTTCCCAATACATTTGCCAAAGAAAACATAAGAGAATGATCATTAGGTATCACTTCCAGGGCCTCTCTTCCAACTGCTTCAGCTTGTGCTAAATTGCCTAGAAGTGCATTGCATGAGGAAAGAGAGAGGGGAAAGAAAAGAAAACTTTTTACATAGCTAGTATTTTAGCTACTTTCCACACTGTGAGCATATGCATGTTCTAAATAATGCTGAATGCACAAATTACAAAGTGCCTGCTTTTCTTTAGTAAAGACCCATGTTGTGTATTTTCTGCTGACAAAATGAATTTGACAATTTGGCTAAAGTGAGACTTCAGAAACAAACCAATACACCTTCATGTTTCCAACATCTAACACTTTGATAGAAAGCATGCAGCTGAATTTCATCCATGTAATGCTTCTGAGTGTTGGTTTGTAGTATAGACATGTTCATACGACTCTGATCCAACTCAGGAAACACCAATATAATTTAAGGGCTTAATTTTCATCACTTAATTTACTTCAATGCACTTTAATAGTCATAATTTTGATTTGTACACACAAACAGGTACATCCAGTGCTACCAGTTGTCCGCACAGTTCACTGCAGATGCAAAATTATGCCTGCAAAATTAGAGGCCTGGCTGAAAATCAAGCTCCAAGCAGCAATGTTTTCTGGCTTCATACTGCTTCTAAAATGCAACTACATTTACTTTTTTTCTCCCATATACAAATGCATCATTCAAAGCTACCACTGTTTCAGGGCAGATTCTAAAGTGTATAGAGTTTTTAGTAGGTAAAGAGGAAGCAACAGCATGGATCTGCTTCAAAGGGCTACAAGGCTTTTTAACTGTTTTAGACTATGAAATTCAAGCTAGGCTAGGTCTACTTATAAAATTAAGCTACCAAATATTACTAATAAAATGCATATTGCAAAAGTATGGTGATGGCTGGAAATCCTTTTTGAAAAGAAGAGATTGCTTATTATTGTATCACACATGCTGTTTCTCTTTTTTAAGCATGTCTGGTATTTTATCAGGGTAACTGCCTTTCATATGATTAGTGGCCTTTCTTGACTGACCAGTCTCCCTAATGAAATTATCATCTGTAATTAACACATCTATACCTCAACAACTCTGTATTTTTCAAGGGTATCTTCAGATCCCCTATCTTCTGAAGGGTGCCACCTCACATAGTATTCAATTTTCATCTCAGCAAACTCCAACCCCTTTTTGTTCGGAAAAGGTGAAACTTTGTGACAAGTAAGTGCTGGATTGTTGGCTAAACAAAATCCAGGTGGCTAACACATTTTGAATTGAGCAAAAACATGTAGGTCTTTCCCCGTTATTTGTTTGGATCTCCTTTGTTCTCTCATGTAATTAACAAAAATGCTTTGAAAACACTGAACTTAAAAGGGAACTATAAAAAGGGAAGCCATCCCACTAGCAAGTGCGCTTCAAGACTGAGAAATCATTCCAGACACAGAACTGTTGTCTTGCCCAGCTGTTTTCCGAGACTACGGATCTAAGCTCTTGGAAAAGTTGTCAAGAATTGAAACCACCGCCTGCACTTGTGAGAAAAATTTCTTTCGCAGCTAGTATATACTGGACTTTGGGTTTGGGGGCTCATTTGTAAGTGTAGTAACTAAAGCCTTTCTCTCATTATTGAACAAGTATCATATCAACTCCTGAATGCATTAATATCAGATCCCAGTTAGTCAGGTAACGCTGTAAGCATGCACCGCAAGCCATACCAGCCAATATCTATGTTCTATAATTGTAGCTATATCCAGAGATGCCAACACGGTCCCTAAATTTTCCATAATCCTCCCAATTTGTACATGTAATTATGAATTTACTAATTCAGGCTTAAAGCTACTCACGTTGCTAGCGCTCACACATGAACAAAAATGCATGTCACTTACCACCACTCAGGTCCAACAAACATAGCAAAGAGTGCTGCGTCACAGGGAGCATTCTTCCCCAGCACCCCTATTGCACAAATCGTGCACGTGCCGTGAGGGTCTCATTGGAGGCAACCTGCGATTATTTTGAATGGGTTGGCGCTGCTGGATTCATCGCCCAAGCCACAGGCTGTGTGAGGCATTCTTATTGCCCCACATGGAGCCTGACTCACTAGGTACCTAGAGCATGCCAGCATATGGAGCAGTTAGAGAGCAACACACAGCCTATGGCTTGGATGGTGTGAAGCCAGCACCCGAAACCCCACTGACAATTGCTGTGACTTGCTGCCTATCAGACCCTCACTGCAGAGTCTGTGGGAGTGCGGAAGGCAGAGTAGGAGATAGAACATGACCGAGGAGGGAGAAGAAGAGGAGTATCATTCTGGGAAGGAGGTCCACACCTGGAACTGACCAAAATAATTAAGGCCCTAGGTGACATCGGAGGGCAACTTTCCTAGTGCTGAACCTCCCTTTCTGTTTGGGCACAATAGGGGAGACGGGGACACGACACAAGCCCCCACCTTGGCCAGAGAGACGCAGCGAGGGAGATATCCTTGTTTCTCTAGGGAGGAAAGAAAGGAAGGTTCTGGTTTCTGTGAGATGAGGGGAGAGGTCTCGATGTCCTATTATTTTCATAAACATCTCTAAAAGTCTCAGAGCAAGGCTGGCATCTCTGCAGTACCCCTCTATTTATAGCTTCAAGGTGTACAAGCACTGTTATGTAGATAACCATCAAAACCATTAATATACTGCACCTGTATTATCAAGCAATATAATCATGTTGTTCCAAGCCAAACTATGCTCTGGTTTCAGAACTGTAGCATTCCTCCATGCATTCAATGCATCTATGTGGCGATTCAAATCTGCATACTGAAAGTAAGACAATCCACAGTAATTACATCCTGATTTGCTTTTATCATACAGTTCATGCAAAAGATGTTAAAGAGATAACCATTTGTCTTGCTCAGTGTTCCCCACGTTCTTTTTACAAAAGAAACTAAAACTAGTATCAGAATATTATCTTATTCAGTAGACAGGGATGCCTTAAGGAGGGCATAAAGTGTTTAAGAGATTATGGTATTTTAAAATCTTTAGAATATAAAAAAGAATATGAAAAATTCATATTTTACTTTTGCTTTTCTTGTATGAATTGTGTATGGTTTTTAGATGTACGTGAGACAAGAGGAAAAGGATGGCTATATACATTTGTATTTAAAAGCTAAAGAAAAATATTGAGACCAATCTGTATTGAACTTTTTCTCTTCTTTTTGGTATAGCTCTGTTACACAACAGGTTGTTGAAATATACTAATATGTTTTAGAACTGAAGCCATTTTGAAAAGTGACTAGCAAATTATCTTCTGGAGGAAAAGGTAGCTTTGTGATGCACAGAAGCTAGATTGTTTTCCCCCATACTCTTTTATTCACGTTTTTATATGAAAAAGTAATGGCAAGTCAGGAAGTATGCTGCTTTTTGCATTTTTTGTAGGTAAGAGAGGAAGGTTGGGGACTGACAAGAGATGGTCTTAAAAATATGAGATCACCCCCAATCCACATTCAGGCAAATCTGAGTTACTGTCAGTGTTAAGTGATAAAGCAGTATTTACACTGAAAATCCAGCTATCACATTTTCGCTTCTTAATCACATGCACAATTTCATTAAAAAGAAAACACCACTTACCAACCGTCCTAAATTGTAGTAACAATCTGGATATTTTTTCCGGTGTTTAATTGCAGTCCAGTAGCTTTGCTCTGCCTCTGCAAACCTTCTTAAACTGTTCTGTACTATTCCTAGATTCATCCATGCAGCAGCGAAATCAGGCCTAGGCAAATTTTTAAAATACATTTTAGCCTTTGGAATACAAGATCCCATGGTATTGTTTGTGGTCAATTGATACAACAATGCTTGAGATTATTTTAACATACTGTATTTGCACAGCTAAAGACAGCAGCCCCTCTGCTTCCTGGAGCTCATTTCTTTCTTTCAAGATATTTCCAAGGTTGTTCATGGCATGTACATACTTGGGGTTCAGCCTAGAATATGAGATAAATTAGTTACTTGTAGGAAACAAGGTACTGTGGTCATTCCCTTTCCCTTCAGCTAGATGATTAGTTAGGCAACACAGCAACATTTTGTAGCTGAAATCCCAAAGTCCTCAACATTTTCTCACTCTTACTATGCCTGAGAAATTAAAGTACTTTTAGAATAGCTTAGTGAAACAATAAATTGGAAATACCTTACAGCTTCCCTGTAGTATTTGATTGCAGCTGTTTGGTTGCCTTTATCTGCCAAGTTTTTGCCAACATTGTAGTGCACCTGAAAATACAGATACAAATTTTACCCAAATGTTCCACACAGATAGATACGTTGTGGGGCCAAGTTGCTAAAGATTCTGGCTGCAAAATTAGTATTCAGATCTTTCAGTGCTAAACATTTTCAGGCTACTTTTCTTTTTTCATGTCATTAAGACTTCTTTTCCCCATGCTAGAAATCAGAATTAGGAAAGATTACAGCTAGTTCCTGAGATATGGACTCTATCATGAAGAGGTCACAAAATACCAGCTATGATTAACAAAGCTCTTTGCTTCCTGATATTGTAATTAGGGATGTAAAATACTTAACAGCTAACCGTTAAGTATTAGTCTTAATGGTAAGACTAATACTGATCGGTTAACTAGTGGTTCGGGCTCTCCATCTGCATGGCAACTGTGTTGGGTCATGGTGGAAACATTGTTATTCCCCTACTCAGGAGCAATGTTTTTTCAGCTGGGGCAATAAGTGGTGGCAATATACCAATTCTCTTTTTAAAAAAATGCACACCTCCTTCAATTGGAACATTGGTTATATGGTATATTACATTTAATTCCCTGTCCTACAAAGCATTGTCTGCTCATGAGTACTATCGTCTTTCCTTTCAGTTCTGAAAGAAAATCAATTATCAAATCTGATATTCAAGGGGACACTTCATTTATATTCTAAATAGATAAAGTCTGCAATGCTTTCCCCTTCTTTTAGGCTGTTTTTGACTACCCTGTAAACAAATATGAATATAAAGAAGGAGACAGCTGAAATCAGAGTGCAAGATTTTAGGGTCAAAGTGGATCATCAGCTAAAGATGAATTCCCAGTATGACAATGTGGTCAAACTGCGCAAATGGGAATCTCCAGTAGGATTAGAGAGGTTATTTTACTTCTGTATTTGGCACTGTAGCAACTGCTGCCAGAATACTGTGTCCAGTTCTGGTGTCCAAAATTCAAGAAGAGAGTTCAGAGAAGAGACTTTAGAATGATTAAAGGATTAGAAAACATGCCTTATAGTGATCAACTGAAGGAGCTCACTCTATTTAGCTTAAAGAGAAGATTAATGGGTTTTGATCACTGTCTAAGTACCTACATGGGGAACAAAGATTGACAATGGACTCTTCATTCTAGCAGACAAAGGTATAACAAGAGCCAATGGCTGGAAGTTGAAGCTAGACAAAGTTATACTGGAAATAATTTATACATTTATAAGTAAGGCTAATTAACCATTGGAACAATTTATCATGGGTTGTTGTGGATTCTCCATCACTGGAAATTTTTAACTCAGGACTAGATGTTTTCTAAAAGGCATGCTCTAATTCAGAAGAAGTTATTTTAGGAAAATTCTATGGTCTGCATTATACAGGAAATCGGATTAGGTGATCACGCTAGGCCCTTCTGGCCTTGGAACAAGTGTTGAAGTTTCAGCAATAAGAATACAAATGCTTCTGCTCAAAATTTCAGTATGCATTCTTAAAACATTTTCTAAATATTATACATGACAAAAAGACCCAGTTTTCATCCTGGCCTTACCCCAGGTTCCCTTTTTCTGTCTGCAATTAATGTCTTCTAGAAGTTTAACAACATGACTGTGACCACATATGTGAGAAAGTTAGACATCTAAACATCAACTGTGTCATACAATCATGGCCATGGAGTTTAGCTATTCCGTATAACATGGACAGTACATTTTTATTTCATGCGCAGCATAGATAAGATAAAAAAGTCAATAAAAGGAATGCTCTCTAGACCAGCTCTCTAAATCTTTAAACAGTTCATTGTAAAGCTTGTGCTGATCTGAAAAGAAATAGCCAAGCCATTTTAATAAGGAGAAGAAAACTAGTTTCTCCACTGTACATATTCATTGTTATCATAGCTTGCATTTGACAAGTATAATTTTAGCATAAACTAACACCAAGTACAGAGTTGCCTTTTCCGTTACATGTGTATCATGAGACGGATATATTACTAACATTTGTATAGTGCTTTGAAGAAATGGAGTGTCATGGTGAGCTTTGTTAGATATACTACAGTGAAGTCCTATAAAAATTCCAAAATCCCTAAGTGTCAGAAGATATGATTCTGACTTTGCAAATGATGATGACCTGAATATCTAATTTGGTTTGTTTTTCATTTTACTTTTGGAATGTGCATAGCCTCAAACGGGAATTGACATTCCATTCTGAGAAATTATAGATCATGGATGGTAATATATATCAAGCAGTATCTTCCTTTCATCAGTTGGGAGATCTGAGAGAGGATATTGTTATCTGACAGAGTAAGCATATTATGAACTTTATTTGGAATTGCTTCAACATACTTATTTTGTGCTTTAAAACTTTTATGGCACGGTGTGACACATTCTATTTGATTCTGTTAGGTTCTATACAACACACTATGGTATTTGAACTCTACAGTATTGCTTTGAAACATAGCAAGCTCAGCTTCTTCTCAACTTCTAGAATATAGAATGCTTTTGGTGTTACTCCATTCAGTCATGCTCTTTTCCTGCATATGCAATGAATAAAAAAAGATGGTTAGGATTATCCAAGAAATAGTTTAATTCTGATGCAAGAAGAAGAATATGTTACAACTTCTGACTTGGCCCAATCTACTCACGATGCTTAACATTAAAAATTGTTAATTATTTTTATATCTTGTAATTCCTTTAATAGTGCATAAAAGCAAGGTCTGACCAGGTTGCAAGACTGACATTATGTACTCCTGCCAACCCTAAGTGTTCAAATATCATGAGATTTGGTTTAAAAACATGAGATTTAAAGAAATAATAAAAGGATTCTTTTCTCTGTCTCCATGAGGATTAAGTAGTAAGCATCTTTTTAAAAATGAAAGCTCAGATTCTCATTTAATTACCTGATTCCAGGCCCTTGGACTTTAATTTGAAGATTTTTGTACAATAAAACTGGTAAGGTTGGAAGCTCTGCATAGCAACATACAGTTCTGCAACTGGCACTTAGACCAATGGTGATGGAGGCTTTGGAAAAGTTTAGAGATAGTTCACTATTATGAAAAACAGGAAAAAAAGTATAAAATAAATTAATCTTAAGGAAGCTAGTATAGATTCAACCATATTAACAAGTTGTTCTGATTTATATAAGAAGTTAAACAAATGATGAATCAGCAACAAGTTAAAAATGAATAATTCTAAGATGTATTTTTATTTAGTTTAATTAGTGAGAAATGCTGGAGTTGGATTAAAGTAATAAAGGAAGAACCAATGTTACTTTTTAAAGAAAATGAGAGATATAAACTACCACTGCTGCATTCAGAGCAGAAGTAGTAGAAAGGAATGTGTCAACATACAGTGACAAAACCATGCTAGACAGTGCTAAGAAACTGGCAAAGGAATTGGACTGGCTGAGATAAACAGTTGCTGATCATGTAAACAAAATGAGGAGGGCTTTGAGTGTGACCAAAGAGAGAACAGAGTGTAGCAGAAGGGATCCGGGAGTCAGCATTTGGACAATTAGTTCCGTAAATTCATAGCTTCAGCTCCAGAACAGGCAGGCTCAACAGAAGACAAACAAAAAACAGAAAAGGCAAATTTGGAGAAATGTGAGAAAGGCAGCAAGAAATGCTGAGCATGCAGGCCCACCACTTTTTCAGAAAAGGGTTCCAAACAATCCCTCGATTGCTACAAATTCCAAAACGAAACTGGTATTGACTTGAACAAGCAGAAGAGCTACACACTATATGATAGCTGTTTGTGGAGATACTGGGATGACAACGGATGTTACGAGATGAAATTCTAGAGACTAGGTGTATGATTCGATTTCACCAAGGAATAGGCTGTGACAGTCTGAAGCGGAGGCAGAGTTCTGAGAGGTACAAACTAAGCACAACAAACATGGTAGTTGCATGGTCAAAGGGAAAGGCAGAATGCCAGACACTATCAAGAAGAAACTTTTGAGACCATTTGTCAACAACCGCTTGAAAACAGACAAGAGACACAGGCTTGCACTGAGAGCCAAGTTGAACCAATTTTGGATGCCTAATACACATATAAGACAGCTGTCCCTTAATTGCCATCTAAACTATTCCATTAAAGGACTTTATGAAGCTAATGGCTATTTGGGAATAAACAAAAACTTCCTTGTTCATTATTTTGAAAGTTACCGATAGTTAAAAATTGCAATGACTTATTAATTTTTTAAATAATTAATATTTTCTAAAGACAATCCAGCAACGGAGAGAATTTACGGTCTCTGAACTGTTAAAATTCTGGGACACATTTAAAATGATTTTTGCAGCCAGATATATTTATCCTGTGAAAGGCAAAAAGGGGTAAATATTTTCTACCTGTTTAATGGCGATGTTGTAATGCAGAACTATACGTTTTTAGAGTATTGACTAGAGAAAGCTACTCAGAAATGAGAATTGTTCATGGAATCTGTGTAGTGTAGGCCACTATAGTTTTGCTTAAAAGGAAGGAACTAGCTTGCGGTTTTAAAGTAATAAGACATTCATAAATTAAAATTGTCTGCCATTTGACCATTTCCAAAAGGGTTATTTTTAAAAATCTATGAGCAGCACCCCAGACTCAAATGCTCAGGAGGGGGAGAGGTTGCTTAATATCCTGATGAAGTGAACGGTGATCAGAAGTTACTTACTTGTACTGTAGCTGGAGTTCAAGATGTTTTGTCCCCACAGGTGCTCCATGTGAGGATCTGTGTGCCCATGCACTCTTGATCAGAGATTTTTGGCAGCTGTGTCTGCAGGTCCATGCCTGCATATCCTCTGGAATGAGAGCAGATGGGGAGGGGCACATGGATGGCCACTCCAGGTCCTTCTTAATCATGAAGTCCAGAGTCAAGGAATGCGGAGCAGAAGGGAAGGAGGGCAGGTTCTGGAGAACACATATGGGCAAAACATCTCAAAGAACTCCACTTTCTATACAATTAAGTAATTTCTCCTTCAAGTTATTGTCCCTATGGATGCTCCATTGTGAGGAGACTCCTGAACAGAGCCTCAATATAGAGGATGGTGCTGAGGAGGCAAGCATAGAGCAGACTGAAGAACAACCTTGCTAAAAGCCAAGTCAGTGGAAGCATACACAATAGCATGCTGCTGGGAAAATGTGTGCATTAATGACCAGGTGGCAGCCTTGCAAATGTCCAAAATTGGTACACTCTCCAACAGGGTTAGTGGATTGAGCCCTGGTGGAATGGGAAAGTCAGCCCTAGGTGGGGGATGCACCACCCAAACTACATAGCATGCCAGAATGCATCCCAAAACACATTTCAATAATCTTTGGGTGGAATCAGGTGTTCTTTGTATTCTTTCTGAGAAAGAAACAGTCTGGTAGAACTAGGTCCTTCAGGGTTTCTATCAAGATAGAAGGCAAGAGCCCTGCTTTCATCCAGAGCATGAAGACTGCCTTCCTCTCTGAAGGTGAGAGACTTGGATAAAAACATGGGCAATTGAATTTCCTGATTGATATGGAAGTCAGGAGAGGCTTTAGTTAGGAAATGAGGATAGGGACAGTCTCACATTATTGGGATAGAACACTCTATATGGCAGATCAGCCATAAATGCTCCTAGCTCTCCCACCCTTCTGGCAAAGGCAGATGGCTACAAGGAAGGATATTCTGAAGAACAGATGAAGAAACAAACTCACTCCCCCAGAGTGTAAAAGGGTTTTTTTCCATAAAGCACTAAAGGGTATGTTAAGATCCCAAGGCACAGTAGCTTCCCTTACACAAGGAAAAAGGTTAAATAAATGCTTAAGGCATCTCATCATGGTATAATGATTGAAAACTGGAAATCCTTCCACTGGAGGATGAAAAGCAGTAACGGCAATTAGGTGAACATTAATAGAGCTCAGTGACAAAACCGCGATTTTTAAATTTAGCAGGTAATCAAGAATATGTGCAAGGAGAGACTACAGAGGAGACGTGGATTCTTGGGCACACCAGGCTTGGAAATGCTTCCACTTTTGTAGGTAATTTTTCCTTGTGGTGGGTTTTCTACTATTCAGCAGCATGGCCTGAACCTTGGGAGAACACTCCTGATCTAAGCCTAAGAGCCATTCAGGAGTCAAACCCTTGGGGTGAAGTGATGAAAGGTTGGGATGGGTCAGAAGTCTGCTCTAAGAGGGAGGTGAAGAAGTGGTCACAGGTTCTTCAACCTAGCAGGGAGGCATCTGTGCAGATGATCTTTGTGAGCAGAGGATGTGAGAACGGAACTCCCACACAGACCTTTTGAGGATCCTTCCACAGTTGAGGGATTTAAGAAACCTCCCAGGTACAGCTACCAGTTTAAACAGTTTGTGCCTGATGGGAGCAGAAACAGACCTGAGTCAGCTGAGAGTGCTGCCTTGCATGGGCTGCCACAAACATGAAGGCTGCCATGTGACCCAGGAGCTGAAAGCAAGCCCTTTAGGCTATATTACAGTGTGGAAATGAGGCTGGACATTGTGGCAAACCTGCCTGAGGGCAGGTACCCTCTGGCAGTTGTGTAGTTTAGGGTGGCTCTAACGAAGTCTATGAATTGTACCAGTGTTGGAATAGACTTCTCCACCTGGAAGCAAAATAGGGCCTTGTTGGTTGCTGACTGTACCTTGAAGAAGGAGCGACCCTTCATCCAGATAAGGGAAGATAATTATTCTCAATTGGCCTAGAAGGATAGGACACAGTACTGAAAGTGATTCTTGCCAATGCCCCCTCCTCCTTCCCCTGAATGTTCCTCCACACCCCAGTTTGGGGACCACTGCTCTAAATCATTTCTCCTGTGTCTAGAATGTCTCTCAACAGGGAATTCCCAGACTTTTTCCTGTTGTGACCCCTTTTTTAAAACATCAAAATATTTGTGACTTACAGGCTTTTATTTGTTTACAACAGATTTTAAATCACAGGGCCAAATTTATCAAAGGTGGTGATGGGAAATGTAAAGTTCACCTTTTTGAGCCAGCTAAATCCACTGCTTCAGAGAGGAAATGTCTGCAGGACAATCTGAATTCTTGTTATGTTCCTTGTCACCCTACTTTCCCTGTTGTGAATGAGTGATTACAAGGCATGGCATACTCTACAGCAAGCTGGAATTAAATTTTGTGCAAAGCCTTCAATTCTGCATCTGTCTGGTGGAGTAAATTGGAAAATTTGCTCCATTTTTTTCCCCCCAAAAAAGAGTGAGTTAAACATGAAAATGAATAGTAACACTACAGCAGTGCTTTTGCTATTTATTTTGTTATTAAACTTATTTTATACTGTTCACACATTTATGATTTTCAATATGCCACAGATTAAATCCTACAGTTGCATTGTAGGAGTGGTCAGGATGGAAACTGGAAATTTCAGTAGCTCACTGAGAATCACCTGGGGGGTTTAGAACCTGAATTGGTATGGAAGGCAATTTAGATTGTGGGTTAAACACATTAGCTAGATGTTCCTGATAAAATAATGAAGTAAAAGCAGTGAACCAGATAATTTTGATATTTAAATGCCATCTTAAATCTTCAGTGTTAACACCACATTGAGATGAATAGATCAGGTTAAGCCTTAATAGCTATTGTTTCTTGCTATCTGCAGTTTCAGGAAAATAGCACAGCATCAGTTATGACTGGTTTCCATTTTCATGTTTACTTTTGTAATCATGAGAATTGGAAACAATCTGAAAGAGAGAAAGCTCAGATCATGGAGCACCGTTCTGTGGTAACAGGTGAAAATTCTTCAATTATGGAATAATGATACCCTGGTGTGGTTTTTTTACATTCTTTTGTAGTTTTCCAGAAAATGCTGTGATTGATGCAGTATGTTATTATGAAAACAACTCATGAAAAGCAAATACGCTTGAAATGGGAAGAGGTGGGTTGGAGTATCAGGAATTGAAACTATGAAGATAGTCATCTCCTTATTTTAAGGGGACTGTTAGACTATGGGCCTGATTCTGATCTCCCCACCCTTGTTTCATGCCCCTATGACTTTAGTGAAGTTATTCCTGGTGCAAGATTAGGATCAGAATTTAACACTCCCTTGTAATGTTCACATCACCACCCTCTTCCTTTGCTTAGATTGTTGTAAACCCATTATGGCACAACACTGGGAGAAGGGTACAAGCAGGCACAAAGACAGATTGCACATGCTTCACTTACAGCATGTACTAGTCCTCCAGAACAAGATATACTGAGGTGATCATTACAAAGCAGATGTTTGCCTACAACTACCACATAACAGGATCACAAATACAACAGGGTTTTTTCATATACTAAGATTAGGGGGTGGGTTATGTCACATACCATTGTGTTGTAACTGTTGACAAAAGATCCTATTTAAAGGGGACCATTGTATATCTGTATTTCATTAATTTGTATATTTTTCACTTTTCCAAGTTTAATATTTATATTAATTCTTTTAAATAAAGGAAGTTCAAATATTTAATTTAAAGCCCATAAGATCTCAGGGTCCTGATTCATATTTTCTGAGACACTGCTCTAGACTACAGAGTCTGAAATTCTGTAAGTGGATAAGATACTTTTCTACAGGGATGTTGCCTAATGGAACTCTCAGCTTGGACTTGCAAAATGTGAATGAAATTTAAAGTACAGCTATACTCCAAAAAGAAATAGCAAAAATGTAATAGTCTACAATAAATAGATGGGGGATTTTCCCTCCTCACTGCCAGCCCTGAAAACTCAACTTGGGATCAAAAGTCAAGCTTTTTTCTTTCTAACTTGTGCATCAACTCTTTAATATTAGAGTAAGATTCAGTCCTCTTAGAGCTGCAGCACAGAACTTGCAGCCCAAGAACACGGGGGGCTTACAAGGGGCTTTTAGCCACCTTAGGACTCTCCTTATACTGGGCTGCTCAGAATCTGAAGAGGCCCTGAGCAAAATCTAGAAAGCCATAGGGACCTGTCTAAATTATGGCAGCCTCTCCGGGCTGCTCTATGAAGCATCAGTGCTCATCCAAAGACACTGCAGTTCTGATGAGATGAGTGATTAATTTCATTCTCCCATAGTCTTGCAGAGGCAGCAGAGCTAACAGGAAAAAAAGCAGTACTGTATGTTGTAACATTGTTTCATTTTATAACTAAAGTGACCCAACTCCATTTTAAATTAATAGGAATATAAACTCATTGGACTGAAATGTAAAATGCTAACTGCTTTGTATCAACCCCCGGCCCGCCACGTATTGTAACAAAATCTCTGTGAAACTTGCCAGCGCTGGGAGGAGTCAGCAGGCGCTAAGTACTAAAGGCAATGTAATCAGAATGTAGCCTTTGGAAAACCTGTTACTTCAAACCCAGTAAATTTCATCTAAATAGTATCTTTTGAATAGTATCCATTCATGTATCACAGCAAAACCTCCCTGAAACTTACCAGCGCCGGGAAACACCCCAGCAGACATTAAGTGTTAAAGGCAATGCAATCAGAATGTAGCCTGTGGGTTTTGATAAACTTGAAACTCAGTAAATTTCAGTTAAATAGTACCCATTCATGTACTGTAGCAAAATCTCTGTGACTCGAAACCCAGTAAACTGCATTTGAATAGTGTTGAGACATGTATTGCAATGGGTGGTTCTTTGTCAGCAGCAAACAATAGCTGGACAATTAAGAAGAAGAATAAAATCGGGTTTCACTCTGTCAGTTTCGCTGTTTTGGGGTGCAGTCCCCAATTACCTCATCACTCTTGGAAACTTCTAATTGGCTAAGTGGGCATATTGCTGTGTGGAAGAAAAATATAAAAGGTAGTCAAACAGGAAGTAAACTGGAGATGCCCCGTACCTTTGGAAGAACAACAGAATAGTTCTACATGTAGGCGTGATCTACCTACTGTCTCTCCCCAGCTTGCCACTCAAACCTAAGTATAGAGTGTGGGACTGTGTAACCTGAGTGTGATAGTATTTTCCACTCAGATGTGTAACCTGAGTGTGACTGTATTTTCCACTCAGATGTAAACCCGGGAATTGTACTAGTAGAATTGGAGTGCTGCTTTGCTGCTGACAAATCTCACTGGTGCAGTGTAAGTATAATAGTATAAGTATAACCCTATAGTGTAAGCTAGCTTTGTAAATATAATTGTACATTTGTAATTGTGATTGTGTTTTAAGTAGTTAAGTTGTTGTATTAAGTAAGAATTGATGGTGATCTTTTTTAATTGTAATTGTTAATGTATAGATTGTTGCAAGTAAAACAAAGTTGTATGCAAAGCAATCTTTGTCACTCCTTATTTGAGGGATCCATATAAATCGAACCTGACAGCAAGCTGGTTCTTGTTGTCACCTCACTGTACTAAAGTCACTGCAAATAAGATTCTAAAAGCACATATAGCAAATCAGTTGAATACACTTGTGGTTTAATTTTTATGTTTAAACACATTATGAGATTGTTGCAGAAAAACGCCATTTATGTATGCAACTGTTTCAACAGATAGTACTAGTTATATATTTAAGTATTTGGTATTTTCTTATCTGATTGGATGTCTTCATTTAAATCAATTTATTTTCATCTTTTTTTGAGTTTTGAACTATTGTAACTTGCACTGATTGAGAGGTTGACTATGCTGCCACTATAATTTAGCTGTCCTTTGGGTGTTGCTACGCTATGCTTTCCCCAAGCTAGCATTTTAAATTAGGTGCTGTAGTGTAATTATTTACCATGTAGAACATTAAAAAACGAAATAAAAATTTTATTTAGCAACTTACTTTAGCATTAAGTGGGCACACTGACAAAGCACTCCTAAAAAGCTGTTCTTCAGACCTCCACTGGTTACTGCGGATAACACAGCGAAGCACGTTGATCAACAAGATTCCTAGTACAGCAGCTGCCAGCATTTTCTTGAAGAAAGGAGACAGGTTAAACATCATTGTATTAAAGCTCTTCCACTCGTCTTGGTCATCCGTTTTATTGACTGTTTTGTTAGTACCTTTTTCTTGGCTTGTTTGCTCAATTGACTAAATCCATATGTAAGTAGCATACAATAGCCAATACTGGGGAGGTAGATGACTCTCTCTGCAACAACAAATCCTACTCGGAAGAACAGGTTACTTGCAGGAAGAAAAGGAATAATAAGAAATCCCAGTCCCAATGTAAGAATTCTGGAAATAAGAAACAGATTTGTAAATTATAACAAAATTTAGATGAAAAAGTGCTTCTGTTAATATATAAAAATTGTTTACTAATCATTGGGCGCCATGATGTGGACATAACCTGGTCATGTCTATCTCCCATTGAATTTCAATGGGATTTGGGTGCCTAGCTCTCCTGGGCTTCTTTGAAAATTCAACCACACTTCCCACAAAATTAAACTGGAGCCAAGCCTACGGATTTCTGGACACAAAGTGACCCTAATTAACTGGAAATCATTAGTTTTGTTCTCCTTCATCCAAATATACAGGCAATAAAATTACTATCTTCAAATTTTTCAGACCAATAAGTGACCAATCAAGGTAAATTATTTGAGTGTTTATTTAAAAAGCCACCTCAAAGATATAAACTTGTTAAAGAACCAAACTGTGCTTGAAATAGTTCTCAGTAGAAGACCTATGAAAGAAGCCGAGTGTTCATGTCAGAAAGCTGCTGTGTTCATCATAAAGGTATCTATACATTACTTTCAAATACTTATTTTTACATTAATTTTTATTTATTATAAACTTTTGGGAACTTTAAACTGAAAGTTGGGGTCCCCTCAATTATGCTAATTTCAAAATTGTTAGTTTTGAGGTGCTGGCCTACTGACTGTGTGTTGCTGCCCTCCCTTGAGTGGGGAACAGAAGGGGAAATTTGGGCTTCCATTGGTCTTCCCTCCTGAGGAGGGCTAGGGTTGGATGACTGGGATCAGGGCAGACCCACTGACTGGTTCCCACCTACAGTGGCAAGGGAAGGAAGGGTTGTTTCTGCCCACTGCTGGCCTGTAGCCATGTTGACTTTCTTCAAGTTCCACCCTTACCCATTCTCAGTCCCTAGGGGGCCATGCAGATGGCCAAATTTTATTTGAGGTTTGGAAGGAATATTCCCATCTCCCGCACATGGATTCTGTGGGTTTTTTTCACCTTCCACCCAACATCCCGGCAGTCTGGCTTAGGGATTTATATTACATACATTGCAATTCTGGCTGGTTTCCAGTGCATTGGGGCAGGGAGCAAGATGGAGTTAAGAAAGAGTCCCATGTGAAGTTCTTGTAAATCCATGGGCTGCTTATGCATAAGTTTCAAGCACAACACTGCACAGTGAAGGGGTTCATGCCTCACACAGCCTGGGCTCCCCTCATCTCGCCTACCTCCTGTGTGGATGAGGGGAATTGGTAGGGACTCCAACTTCCCACCAGGATTCCTGAGCAAGCCCAGGAGTTTAGAGGGGTTACTGCCCTCCTGCCCATCCTGAGGTCTGTAGAACTTGGGCTATTGGTGCCCAGTTAAATTCCACAGCGGAACAACATTAGCAGTAATTTGGGAAGGGGTCCCTTGTTGGTTAATAGTTTAATAAAGTTGCAGCTTCTGCATTTAACCATACTGTGTGCGCACGTACGCACACAGGGAAAAGGGAAGGGAAGTATAGAACAGATTAATATTTAGGGTGGGAAAATTGACACCGCAGAAGATGATAAAAATTTGAACAATGCATGGCATTGTGATTATATTGTTTATATAATTTTAAAGAGGTGGCAAATTAATCAGTTAAGGACATCCAAAAGTGCAACCTAAATACGGTATATCCTGAGAGACGTTAAATCTTTTATCATACAAAGGGCTTCTATTTACAGAAGTTGTTTTTCTTTTCTATCAAGTACAATTTTCCCCCCAATTATTTTCTCAATAACCCTTCATTGATAAAAGAGTAATCACTCTGGGATAGCATTTTATTTTTAATCAATGGCCAGAAAGATTACCTCTTTTTTTTTCAAAAAAAAAAAAAGCTCCCTTTTTGTTATTACAAAAGAAAAAAGAACTGTAAAAAGAGGGGCACAACATACATCAATTACACTCTGCTCTGACCACAAATTACTTTTTACCACCTGCAGTGCTAAGGATCTCAAAATGCCATTTCAGGAGGGAAATAAAGCAGCCATCCATACCTCTTTCTACAAGTTTGCTTCCCAGTAGTCAGTGCCCAAATTGGGATGAAACTGTAATAATAGCTATAAATATTTATTTGAAATACATTTGCTAGATATTGGTTCCACTGAATTGTTAAAATGATCAGTACTGGATTTAACAAAATAATACTGCACTTAACCTAGTGTGGAATTTAAAATTCAGCACTGTCTCTTACCTTCTCTTATGGCTGTCTTGTGAGCACAGAGCTTGGCATATCAGGCCAATTAGGCAAAACCAAAGTGCTGCTAGTGCAATTATTCTCCAGTCACTGACTGACTTAATAAGGGGTATACAGCCCATTGACCAATCAAAACACAGCCACCAGGGACACAGCAGCAACCATGCATTCAACGAATAGTAGTAATTATAGTTTATAGCCTGTCAGTCAAAGGAAAACAAACATTTAATTGATAGTAAACTTTGGGGGAAAAAATAACCAACTTCAGCTCTCTTCTTTGTGATCTTTGTTTCCTTTTCCCCCCTCCACACCCCGAAAATGTATCTTCTAAAATAATAAGTGTCCTAACTTAAATACTGCACAATTCTAATTGGGTAGAGGTCCATTAATTTCGCATTTTAAAAAAATCATATAATGAGTTATCAAAAACCTTTTCCATACACAGGATGCTTCTCCTATTCAGGATGGGAGATCCAATTGTAGACAGTCCTCTAAGTATTTGGATCTGGGTAGAACAATCTCTCAAAATATGAGGCAATACGAAAAAAACCCAACTTTATTATTGGGTATGTCTACACTGCAATAAAAAGACCCACAGCTGGCCCGTGTCAGCTGACATGAGGCTCGGGCTGTATAAACTGCAGTGTAGACATTCGAGGTTGGGCTGGAGCCCAGACTCTGAAGCCCTGCAGATGGGAAGGGTCCCAGACCCTGGGCTCCAGCCAAAGCTTGAACTTCTTCATTGCAATTTTATAGCTCTACAGCCTGAGCCTCACGAACCTGACTCAACATAGAAAGAGAAGGGAGGAAAACATACAATACATTAAGTAAAAACACTACAAGGTTTACTGAGAAAAAAAAAAATCTTACCTGCAGAAATAATCATATTAGCAAAAAAGCAGCTCATCATACAATCCACAAAAACAAGAAATACTCATTTTATTGAGTTGGGGTTTTATTTGAAGTGCTAAAATAAAATTGAACTTTCCTTTTAAAGACCCATTTTTTGAACTTGCAGAAGGAAACACAGGTTTGCGACTTACTCTCACAAACAAGCTGTCTGCAAATGAAGCTGGGTTGTCTACTTCAGTAAAAGCGGGGGGGCCTGTGCCCATAATTCTCCAGCGTACACAGAGCATCGTGGCCCCTCCAGACAACAGAAGGGTTATCCTGAAGAGGAGCCCCTTTCTAAACAATGCAACATTCTACAGGAGAAAACAAAACAAGACAAGTTATTAATATCTTCAGATCTTGCTCCCACCCACCTAAAACAGAAACAAATGGAGAAAAGATGGTATTTGTACATTCTAAATATTGGCAAGGGAATAAATGTTTTACAGCCATTGAACTAAGTTCTCTGTTACATGGGTATCTTACTTGCTTTATGGCAACAATATTTATTATAAATAAAGAACACCACAGAAGCTCTTCAGGAAGAGAGCTGTGCCTTCTCAATGCTTGTACAGCATCTGGTATATTGTGGGGGCTTTGGGAAACAACCAAGAAACAAAATGCTAAAGGCTGAGAATTTCCCTCTCTCTGGTTTTATTTTGTGGTTTTCACTGCAGTAAGTCTCTTCAAATTAGTAAACAAAATTTTATTGATGATGAATTACAATGGAAAAATTTTTCTTTAAGAAGCATCTTTTCTAACAATCTCTGGAAGTTTGTTATTTCTCAAGTCAGTGTCTGTCAGGGGATTTGAGGAACAGCTGTAAGTATGCAAACAGCATGTTGGAAAGATCAATACACTGAGAATTAATGACAGCGTACTCTAAGCATTTAGGCTCCTGGGGGTTTGGTGGGGGGAGGAATTGTAAGAAAATTGAAACTATCTGTATATGAAGACTTAGATACATTCCCACGCACAGATCAGAAACATTTTTCTAGAGATGGGAGAAACTAAAATGAGTGAGCTATTAACATTTTCCATCATATTTTCATGAAAAAACTGGCATTTGAAGTTTTTCATAAGTAGCCCTAATGATTTAAAATTGTAAACCAGAAAAAAAAAATTAATAACCTTTTGTATCTGTTGTTCTCCAAGATGTGTTGCTTATGTCCATTCCATGTTAGGTGTGTGCGCACCCATGTGCACAGCTACCGAAGATTTTTGCCTTAGTTGTATCTGTAGGGCCAGCTCTGGTACCCTCTGGAGACCTGCGCTCATGTGCTGGTATATGAGGCACTGCTAGCCCAGCGTCCCTCAGTTCCTACAGCAAAGATGGAGGGGGTCATGGAATGGATACCTCAAAGAACAACAGTTACAAAAGTTATTTTTATATTTGTATTTTTGCCGCTGTCGGAGTCGGCAGAAAGAAGGGACTGAGGAGGGGAGGGGCCAGCAGCACCCTATGTACCGCCGCATGAGGGCGGCACTCCAGGTGGTGCCGAGGCCGGCCCCTACAGGGGACTGCTAGGGAAAAAGTTCTCCAGAGACCATGCACGAGGGCGCGCACACACCTAAGTGGAATGCATATGAGCAATCACTCGAAGGAGAACCATTTCTTCAAGTGCTTGCTCATGCTGATTCCCTGTTAAGTGACTTGCAAGCAGCATCCTTGGAGGTGGGCTTGGAGTTCATGGATGTGCTGTTTGCAACACTGCTCTGCAGAAGTTGGTGCTGTCCCTGGCCTGCTGGGTGATGGTGTAAAGGGATGCAAAGGTATGGACTCAGGACCAAGTAGTGGTTCTGCAGATGTTTTGGATCGGCACCTCTGCCAGGAAGGCTGCCGATGAGGCTTGACCCCAGTAGAGTGGGCTGTAACAATCACTGGTAGACTTTTGCCTGTTCATAGCAGAACTTGCTCCAAGAGGAAATCCTCTGGGAGGAGACCAGCAGGCCTTTCATCCTTTCCAGCATTGCAATGAAGAGCTGCGTCGATCTGTGGAAGGGTTTAGTCCTTTTGATGTAGAAGGCCAAGGCTTTTCTAACATCCAGGATGTGCAACCTACGTTTCTCACTAGATCTGTATGGGTTTGGGAAGAACACCAGGAGGAATAAGTCCTGGTTGTTGTGAACCTGTGACGCTACCTTTGGTAAGAAGGCTGGCTGGGGTCGCAGCTGGATCTTGTCTTTATAAAGCACTGTATATGGCAGTTGCGAAGTGAGTGCTCTAATCTTTCAGACCCTTCTTGCTGAGGTCACTACCATCAGGAAAGAGACCTTCCAGGAGAGCAGAAGCAGAGAACAAGTTTGAAGGGGGGGACCATGAGTATTGCCAGAACTAGATTCAGGTCCCAAGGAGGTATAAGATAAGATCCGACTTGAGGGTAAAGTCTCCCTAAGTGTAGTCATGGGAAAAGACTAATTTACATTGGACCAGAGCGTGGAAGGCCGAAATGGCCACCATGTGAACCTTTAGTGAAAAGAAGGCTAGACCTTGATGTTTAAGATACAAATAGTCTAATATGGACTGAATCGAAGCTTGGTAAAGAGAGAGATTCTGGCTCGAAGCCGAACAGGAAAATCTTTTCCATTTGGCCAGATATGTTGCTCTGGTGGAAATTTTCTGCTGCCCATCAGGAGCTGCTGAACCTGAGCTGAGCAAACCCGCTCATCTGCGTTTAGCTATGCTGTCGCCAGACTGTCAGGTACAAGGATGCTAGGCCCAGAAGACAACTGTGGTTCTGGGAAAGGAGGCCCAGCCACAGTGGAAGTTCCAGCAGGTTTGCTGTTGATCGTGCCGACAAAGTGCCAAATCAGTGTTGTCAAGACCACGTGGGAGCTACTAGGATCGTGCTTGTCTTGTCATGCTTTACTTTGTCAGGACTTTCTGGATCAGTGATATTGGCAGGAAGGCGTATATGAGTGATCCTGCCCATGGGAGAAGGAACGCATCAGACAGGGAGCTCTTGTCAAGACTGAAGGTTGAGAAGAACAGGTGGCACTTCCTGTTCTGCCTGGACACGAAAAGGTCCATTTGGGGAGTCCCCACCTCTGGGTGGAGGGATCTCTCGTGGTGAGATGAGGACGATGTACTGAGAAAGTCCACTAGCGCGTTCCTGGTGCCCAGGAGATGTGAAGCCACAATATGAATGTCATTCTGCACACAGAAGTCTCACAAGCAGAGAGCTTCTTGGCACAGAGCTGACAAACAGGCTCCGCCTTTGCTTGTTGATGTAGAACATCGCGGTGGTATTGTCCATTAGAATTTGGACCACTCTGCCTGTGCAACTGGGAAGGAACACCTGGCAAGCCAGATGTATTGCCTTGAGCTCTCTGAAATTTACATGGAGGCAGCGATCCTCCTGTGACCAGATCCCTTACGTGCTGAGATTGTGGAGTTGGGCTCCCCACCGTAACTCCAAGGCGTCAGAGAGCAGTGTCACCAAGGGGGATAATCCTCTGAAGGTGGGGAGCTCACCTCAACAATGACACGCATTGACAAGCATGCCATACCATGTAGGTATGGCTGCCATATGCCCCAACAACTTGAGGCATGTCTGGGCAGTCGTGAGAGGGTAGGCTCAAATGTGCATGATGAAATTTGCCACAGCTGAGAACTGAGGCTCTGGGAGGAAGGCCCTGGATTGGGTGGAGTCAAGGACCACACTTATAAACTCTATTCACCAGACCGGAGTCGTGTTAACGTCTGCTTGTTTATGAGTAGGCCCAGACATTGGCAGGTGGCCCTTACCAGATCAAGCCTGTGCTGGACCTGAGCTTGCGATCTGCCCTAGATGTCCAGCACAGCTGCCAACGTAAGGGTAGAACTGTACCCCCCCGACATCTCAGGCAAGCAGCCACTACTGTCATACACTTTGTGAAGATCCTCGGGGTGGATGAAAGGCCAAAGGGCAGCACTGTAAATTGATAATGGTGTTGGTCCACCATGAACCGAGGAATCTCCTGTGGCTGGGAAAAATTGAGATGTGGAAATATGCATCTCGTAAGTCAAGGGTGGTGTATAAATCTGATTCAAGGAAGGGATGATGGAGGCTAGGGAGACCATGTGGAACTTCAACCACTTGAGATACTTGTTGAGGAAGCGTAGGTCCAGGATAGGTCTGAGACCACGTTTTGCTTTCAGGATAAGAAAGTAACAGGAGTAAAACCCTTTTGCCTTCATGTTCTGAGAAACTTCCTCTATGGTCCCCTCTCACAATAGGGTTTCCACCTCCTGAATGAGAAGTTTTTTGTGAGAAGGGGCCCTGAAGAGAGACAGGGAAGGGGAATGGAAGGAGGGGGACTGAGGAAAACTGCAGGGCATAGCCAGTTGCTATAGTATTGAGGACCCAATGGTCCAATGTAATCTGGGCCCATGCAGGGAGGAAGGATGACAGGAGGTTCAGAAATAAAAGGGGGGATGGATCCTGAAGCAAGACTGGGGTACCATCCTTGAGCGCACCCTCAAAACAGCTGATGTTGCCCACTTGTGTGGCCTGAAGGGCCAAGCTGAGTCGTGGAGCAGATTGGAGCAGAACGGTGACATTCAAAGCCTCTGTCTCTCTGCCTTTCCTCCTATGGGAGCCGAACCGTGGAGGGCCCGGGAATGTAGGCTGTTGCAACAGAGGACGGAATTGTTTCCTAGAAGCCTGCAGGGTATATAGACCCAGCGAGCATAAGGTGGTCCAAGATTCTTTAAGGCTGCGGAACCTAGAGTCCGTTTGTTCTGGGAGGAAAGGGAGAAGGGTGTTTTCCTCAAAGGGGAGGTCCTGTATTAATTGCAGGGACAACCCAGAGGGCTGCAGCCAGAAACATCTGCACATCAACCTTGCCATTGAAACCGCCACATCTAACATTGCGTGCAGGAAGGCTGTCTACAGCCTTTGCCTCTATCTTAGAGGAGGGTAACTCCTGTCCGAATTCTTGTGGCAATGAATCCTTGAACTTTGCCAAGGCGTCCCAGATATTATAATTATATCTCCCCAGCAAAGCTTGATTAGACATTATGAACTGAAGACTGGCTGTGGAATAAATCTTTCTTCTGAACAGATCCATTTTCTTTGAGTCCTTATTTTTAGGACTAAGCTTACCTGGCCCTGCCTATCTTGCTCATATGCAGCCACCACCACCTGGGGGCAGGTGTGAGAACAGGTACTCTAATCCCTTGGCTGGGACACAATTATTTCTTTTTGGCCCTCTGATGTTGGTGGCAGGGAGGATGGTGTCTGCCACAGGGCCTTGACCACATTAAGCACCCCTTCATGCATTGGTAATGCGATCCTGGCCAGCATCGTGGCAGCCAGCACATCCAAGAGCCTGTCCATGAGCTCCTCAGCCTCTAGGCCCAAACTGGAGGCAGCTCTTTTAAGGAGTTCCTGGTGGGCCTGAAAGCCATCCAGCAGGATTGTGGAAGCCAGGCCAGTGAATGCTTTATCCAGGGATGATTAGGATGACAGTGGCTGGGAGTGGAGGTGGCATTTCTTCCTCTTGTTGTGGGGCGTCTCATCACTGGGTCTTCTGGTCCAGTGCCACGATCAGAAGCTGAATCTTCACCTGGCACTGGGCAGTTGGTGCCACGGACTGCTTCTCAGACAACTGGCACAAGTACAAATAGGGTTCTGGTACCATGGGGATCCTCCAGTATGGCCACTGGACCGGCCATTCTCTCTGGGGTCAGCCTGCCACCATGGGACCTGCACCAAAAATTTATGCGCCCAATGGTTGGTGCTCTCAGGGTTGGGAACTTGGTTCTTCTCTTGAGTCAGATGGATCCTCCCTTGGACACCAAGAGGGAGCAGACGGTTCCCCCACTTGGGTACAATGTGGTACCGGGAAACAGTGCTGTGGAGAGGGAGATCAGTGCCAGACTTCCCAGAAGCAGAGCCACCCTGGTGAGGAGCACCAATAGTGTGGTGAATGGTACAATGTTGGGGAACAAGGCCCTGGGGATCGGTGCTGACAGTCCCAGGCCCATCAACTCGGCATTGGTGACCAGTGTAAAGAGGGTAAAGACTAATATCAGAGTAACCAAGATCAGCGATGCTCCGCCAGAGATCCATAGCTCAGTGCTGAGGACCCGGAGTGTGCTGCTGGATACTTTTGCTGCAAAGGGGAAGACCTTTGACAAATGGGGGGCAGGGTGTTATGGACTGGGGCGGGGATTCAGGAAAGCAGAGCCTGTCAAGTGTCCATTGTGGTGGTCCCATCAAGTGTTTTCACCTAGAGACAGAAACCTTCACTGACTCTGGTGCTGAGGGAAGGTTCTGTGGATTGGGGACACTGGTAAGGCCAAAAGGTCCCTGACCGCCTGAAAGGTCTCCGGCGTTAACAGCACCACTAGCTGGAAGAGCCCCCTTCCGCTCATGGGAGTCAGAGATGGTTCCCTCAACAGGCTTGAAGCCTTAGATGAAGAAGCCATCTCTTGCCACTCTGACGCAGGCAATTGACCCAACAAAGGTCCTTTGCCTGAAGCTGCCTTCTTGGGCGCAGGGGAACAAACTCTGTCTGCACACTGCTTCTTTGGCCGTTTCTTCAGTACAGGCGAAGTCAAACAGCACCAAGAAGGGCCCAGCGCCAGTCAAACAGCACCAA
>ML675618.1:16148835-16180126 GCA_007922155.1 Mesoclemmys tuberculata | reverse complement strand
AGTCAAACAGCACCAAGAAGGGCCCAGCGCCAGTCAAACAGCACCAAGAAGGGCCCAGCGCCAGTCAAACAGCACCAAGAAGGGCCCAGCGCCATACTCAGCACTGAGCTGGAATGGGATGGTTCTGAGGCTGGAATAAGTACCACCTACAACAGGGCTTTCAGGTGAACGTCCCTATGCTTCTTAGTCCATGGCCTGAAGCCTTTACAGATCTGTCTCCCCTAAACACTTTAAACAACTATCGTGGGGATTGTTGAGCCAGAATGGCAGTCAAAACACATCTTGAAACCTGGGAAAGGGGCACACCCCATCCCAAGGCAAATGGCCCTAGGGGGACCACAAATACCTAATTTTCCAACTAATAACTATATACAAACTATTAATTTACAAAGCTACAGTTTTAACCTAACTATGAAGCACTTGCAACTGGAAGAGGGAGAGAGAAAGAGTTCCAGTAATCACCATGGGAAGAAAGAAGGAACTAAGTGGGCACAGGGCTGGTGGCCCCTCGTGTAAGGTAAAAATCTGATAGCCATGCACATAGGCGCACATACACACACACACACCTAGCATGGAATCTATGTAAGCAAGCACTCAAAAAAACCCCAATGCCTTAAGCACTTCACATTTTGAAGAGCCCTACTTGTAAAAGGTTTAACTCTGATGCATTTTCATTAATGAAACTCTGAAGTGGTCCTGCTTTAGTCTCCTTCTAATCCCAAGGCTCTTCCTTTTCTGAAACTGACTGACAGTCAAATGACACTGCTGAGCTCTCTGGCGTTCCTCTGTCACTAAAGCCACCCCTTTTCCCTTGAGATAGCTATCTGTAGAATGGAATCAGCCAATCTGAGCAACGAGTCCACTCCCGCTTCCTGACATTCCTCAAACTCCAAGTGACCTTTCAGTCACACGTCATTCTTGCGGAGTTTATGAAAGCTCTGCAGGGCTTAAACGAAGCACCATGAGAGCAAAGACCCTCTGCAGTTCCACACCACGCAAAGTCCAATGAAGATTTTTCTGCCTTGTTGAACCCTCCACAGGAGGGGCAGATAACTAGTTTGCCATCAGTAACTCTTCTCTTTTGAGGGACTATCCAAGTCTATTCAATGCTTCTTATTTCTGGGATTTGCTCATCACTGCATGTGTGATGTGCCAGACTCCATCTGAGCGGATAATGGATGAATCAGGGTCCACTGCAGTCACCTGTTTATCCTCCAGTGCCTGTCAGTGGGTTAACAGGGCTCTCATTCACAGCTCCAAGGTCTACAAACTTGGAGGTCTCTCTCTTTCTTGGCGGTGTGTGTCCTATAGGACAATAAAGTATTTGTGCGGGACTGCAGAGAGAAAATGATTCTGTTAACTCACAAGTACTTCGGTGCATGCGGTAACTTGCTTTTTTCTGCTTTAAAATCTATTTTGTGAACCTGGGTAAATAATTCTCTCTTCGCTTTGCGAATGGGATGTTGCCAGCATCCATTTCTGGTTCCTGGTTGTTGAATAGGGAGAACGGTTTTGGACTGATCCCCTACGCTAGCCAGCTTCCCTAAATAGTCAGACATCACCTCTCTCTCTATTGCTGAGAGAAGAGCTGTGAAATGCAGGCACATGTAAGCCTGGCTGGATATGGCAGTGCTTTACCAAGATCACTCCTGATGCTGCAAAGACGTTCCAGATCACTCCCTTTTTTGCTGTCTCTGAATGATATCTAGTTTTTGATTTCATTCCCCAAGTCCCAGCACATACAAAACTGTAAAAATGGCACCTTTCTGTTGCTTGGATAGCTAGAACGAACCGAGACTGAGCACACTCACCTCCAATGACTTGCCTTTATGTAGTACCTTGTGAATAAGTCCCAAAATATTTAGTTTGTTAATCACCACAGCATCAAATACAGCATTCAAACCCTAAAAAACCAAGAAAAGGAGAGAGAAAGAACCCATTTATTAAAATGGTATTTTAAAAACCCTACTTCTATAGTTAATCACTATATGCTGATTCTGAACCTGTTACAAATGGATACAAGCCACAGACATGTCCTGATGCTGGGGGCAATGTGGAGTCAGTGCTCCAAGAAAGGGAAAGAACACTGCAGGAGAACACGCCTCAGCACATCAGAGGATGCCCTGCACATGGCCACCCTCCTGACTGGTGCATGTGCAATGGGGGGGACATGAGAACACTACCCTCACCTCTCCTGGTGTGTCTTGCAGCCCAGGGGTTGCAGTCATAGGGACTAGTGCAATAAAGTGGGCTTTTATAAAACCTACCCATCCCTTACCTCTGCACCAGTGAAGCACCAAGCATATTTTGCCATATGAGTTCAAATCACTTTATTCTTTAATAGGGCACGCAGGTTGCCAGAGCAATGGCTTAGACAAAATTACAGACGATCCAGGCTGATTTCTCACTGGAATTACCCCAGTGTAAGTGTCCGATCCTGCAAGGTGCTGAAAACCTCTGGCAAAATTCTGAGTGGCATACATTTCTATAGTGGCATTCGGCACTTCGTTTCTCAGCACTTCGCAGGATGAGACTTCAAATTTAGGAGTAATTCCACTGAAGTCAACAGAGTTACACTGGTGAAAATGAGATCAGAATCAAGTCCCATATATGCATCTGCTCCAGTAACCCTTTTATTCTGCCATGCTAGTTTCATGGCACATTCTGTTAAATATAGCCCACCCTCACAAAAAATGTTCAGTAATCTTTAACTCTTAAGCACAAGGGATATGTAGCTAGCATCCTCGTATCTTTGAAGACGATCTAGGTGTCTTAAGGGCTACAAGGAGCTAGCAGAAGTGCATTGCTAGGTGTGGGGAAGAGTTTCTACTCATTAAAGAGGCAATGACCAGATCAATCTCATTCTGCCAGCCACAGGAAACACAGAGAAATTGGCATGGAGTTCAGAGTGACTCCATGTAGGGAGGCCAGCTGGAAGTATATGGTTGTTGGCTTCCTGAGGAAAAGAGGGAGGCGGGGATCCAGTTGGAAAGTGGCATTTCAGCATGAGGCACTATTTGTTTTTGTGTGTGGCTTCTTTACCCTCGTTTTTATATCTTGGCCTGTGCTTCCGTACTGTGAAACCCTTGCCCCTGAGCTTGAGGATGGAAATCATCATCCTAACAATGCAACAAATAAAGCCAGAAAATAAAAGCTAAGGCTGCTCTTCAAACATTATCTTCATGCTACTGTGAGAAACACCACAGAACACTAAGTTGGAGAGCTATGTGTGTCTCCTACACTTGCCTTTGTAAGATAGTCAATTTAAAAACAATTCTGCTTATGCTTCAGGATGTTTTCTGTAAGTTCTTTTCTTTATACCAAGAATAATAATTTTGACAATTCTTCATTTCTTAAGAATTCCTATGTTTCTACCGCTCCATCCCTACCCATTATAGGAGAAGCCATTCTCCAGCTGTAAAAATACACCCCAATTCTGGCATCTCAGTAGGCTACTACTGAAGCAATTGGGTCATCACAAAGAGGAGGACTTCAGGTGTGCAAAAAGATGCAGAAGCACGTGAACTCAAAAAAGGAGGCTCCTGTTTAGATACATGCTTAAATTAAAGACTGGAGAGAAGAGAATCAATAAAAAGTGAGAAATAAGCAGAATCGCTACTTCTAACTAGACAACGTCAACAGTTCTTTAAACAAAAGGGTTGTGGGCAACGAAAACTTCTACAAACCATTAACAGTCTTGTTCATTTAATCCATTACCCTTTGCAGATTTGCTGGCATTGTGAGCCCAAGATGACAGTCAGACACCCAAGAACACAGGCATCCAATGTGGCACAAACTACACCTGGTATTATAATATCTACAAAGTAGACAAGTAGAGAATTCTATAAACACATGCAAGCTGTCCACAGAAACACAAAATAAAGCACAGAAGGAGTTACATTATATGCACTGGGGACAACAGGAAAAGAAAACCCAGCTAGGTCAATGTCTTAACATTCATAAGCCAATTTTCTTAACAGACTGACTAATGCAGAAGCACAATCAGAGTTGTTTACAGAGGTGGAGAAGATTTGCAGCAGCACGTGAGCAGTAGTAGCTTATGGATGCTAAGGCCAGAATTTAGTGATTATGAAGAGACCTTACCAGTATTGTAATTCCTTGTTCTTTGCACAGCATGGCTATTGCAGCAAGGAGAACACTCGCCAGTACCCAGAATATAGAAAAATTGTGTCCTTCCTTATCTGTCAATGTAAAATAGGACATAAAAATAGTACATAAACCTAAATTAATACTAGAAATTTATCTTTATAAAAACACAACACTATGTTCATTTTCTCTTTAAATCTTCTCTCCCATGCCAAGTGATGTCTTAAAAAGTGAATCTTTGAAGGCACCAACAACAGTATACTGGCATTTGTCCTTGGCAGTCACTGTTTAGTGTGCCATAGACCAGTGGTTCCCAGCCTTTTCTCTGCCGTGGTACACCTTGATACCTTTAATTATTCTGAGGCACACCACCAGTTAGGCTCCAAATGAACTCATGAATATTCAGGACCTAATCCAGAACTCTTCAAATAGTTTTTCAAAAATTTCTGTGGCACACCTGTTCAGGCCTGACAGCACACTAGTTGGGAAACACTGCCAGACACATTCACGATCTTCCTGTTTGATAGACATTCTAGTCTCTCAAATTCTAGTCTGACAGAGGCTCCACATAGGTTTCCACAACATATCGTCAAAGCCTAATCCTCACTCTGTAGACAGAAGTTTATCATCCTCAGCTACAAGTTTGTTATTACTGGCCACTCTCCCAGGTGCCAGAGAACCACAAAGTAAAATTCCTCCTAACTGTTATGAGGGTTCATCCAGATGAGTCATATTTTAATTGCTGCCTGAAGTGCAAGGTGCACTGAGCTAAAAGCACCTCCAAGGCTGCTTTGTTTAAGTAGTACATCAGGATACTCCATTAACATTGTAACACAGAATTCAGCAACTCCAAGGTTTGAGAAGAGGACCAGTAGTCCAGCGTTAAGGTCTGTAGTTAGGAAGCACAGATTATAGCAATGTGACAACTTTGGAGTCAGTGGGAGGAAACAGAGGATGACCAGCAAATACTATTGAGGACAGGAGCCCTCAAAGGCAATATACTACTGACAGCTGATGCTTTCAAGGCAACATAAGCAAGCATTTCCAATAGCTACATCACAACACGCCCAACTGTCTCAAGACACAGTCTTTCATGTATACAATATGTTTGGACTTCAGAGAAGTACAGCTGATTTCGTATGGCATAACCAAATACTTGATTGCTCATGACAACACAGTGACATGGATTTCTGAGCACACTCAGGACAAATTAATTTTATGATTCAATGTTACGTCCCTTGCCATAGCCTGTGTTCAGAATAATTTTGTTCAGACAATTGGATCAGGGGTTTATTGGGTTGCTTGGGGTTTTTTGTGGGGGAGGGAGGTAGACGGAAGGAAGAGATGTTTTGGAGGTGTTTGGAGCTTTTTTTAAACAGGCAGCTTGGTGTGGCTTTTCAATCTGTCAGGACTGTTTTGGTGAAATTAATATTAGGTTTTAGTAAAAAGCAGTATGCTAAAATAGGATAGAAATTATCTTAAAATAAAAAATAAGTAGTATAATATGGCACCTTTCATGGATGAGATACTCAAAGATCGTTACTAACACAAACCCCGGTAGTGCAGCAGAGAAACCTTATGCTATTAGCAAGAGCTCATACATACATATCCTCCGTTTCCAAACCGGAAGGGGGAAGAAAATGTTGCGATATTCAAGTGTAATGTAAGAAAGAATGGTGATCGGGATACCACTGAAGTTACTGCATATGCTTGTAGAATAGGGCAAAGAGGGGAAGGGGGGGTTTCTTTTATTTGTACCTGTTAGAGACAAGGCTGTGGGCAGTCTGGCCTCATGGTTAAAGTGAGAGTTCAGCCAACTGGTTAGAGATGGGTCCAGTGTGGGCAGAGTCTAGGAACAAGCCAAGGGTCATTACTGAAGAGACAGGCGCCAAATGCCAGAGCTGGCAGGTCAACTGAAGTCATAAGCCAGGGGCAGAGCTGAGGATCAGCACCGGAGAGACAGGAGTGAAAGGGGAACTGGCACTGGAACAAAGCAGGAACAAGAAGGGAACAAGGGCAAGCACAGAGACAGGCTTGATAGACACTGAGCAGCCAGAGAGCTGCTGGGCTCAAAAGCCAGGCAAGCTGCCCTTCCTGACCAATCAGATGGTGCAGGCAATCAGGTAGCCTGCTGAAGGCCAGCTTCACTTATCAGGGTGCCAGGAGACTGACTCTGCTGCAGGCCCTGATCCCCGACAGTATCCCCCACTAAGAGTGCCTCTTAGGGGCCTCAGGGCCTGGTTTTTCAAGCAGTTGCAGTGAAAAGCATTCAATAGGTCAGGGTCATGGACGTGTTCCCCAGGTTCCCATGAGCATTGATCCAGGTCACATCCCTCCCAGGCAATTAAGTAGTGGAGCCTTCCACATAGTCTGAGAGAGTCCAGCATTTGCCCTATCATGTATTCTTCCTGCCCTTGAAAGGTTACCGGTGCGGGAGGGGAGAGAAGGGATTTGTGGTATGTGGTTTCAACAGGGAGACATACCATATGGGATGGACCTTAAAGGGATTCCAATAGCTGTAGCTGAAGGTTACTGGATTAATCTGTTCCATAATCTGAAAGGGCCCCTAAATACTGGTGGTCCAGCTTCACGGGGGGGCAGTAGAACAAAGGTTCTTGGCAAACAGCCAGACCTTATACCCTACAGAGAAGCTGGGGGCTGGCTGACAGTGTGGACTGGCATATAGTTGGTATGCTGCCTTAGCTTCTTCTAACCAGTGTTTAACCTTTTGGTGCACCTGATGGATGCGAGCAGCGAAGTCAGAAATCGCAGGCACTGGAGATTTGGTGGGGATCTTGGGGTAAAGCAAAGATGGAATCCATAATAAGTTAAAAAAAGGGGGTGGAGACATGTATATGGCATTGTTGTAGGCAAATACTGTCTGAAAGATAAATAACCCATCATCTCAATGGTAATTAAGAAAGCAGTTTAGGTACTGCTCCAGGACCCCATTGACCTGTTCTGTCTGACCGTTAGTGTACGGGTGGTTAGTGGTCAAAGTACAGGTGTCAATTCTCAGAAGGTGCAGGAATTCCTGCCAAAAACAGGAAACAACTGGGATCCCTGGTTAGACACTATGCTCACTGGCAATCCACAGGGGTGAAAAATATTTTCTTCAAAAAGGCAGGCTGTCTCTTGAGTGGGGGAGGCTCCAAACATAGTACAAAATGTAGCATCTTCATAAGAAGATCCACCACCACTAGAATTGTGGTGTGTCCTTCTGAAAGGCAGCAGTTCCATGATAGAATCCTTGGAAATGATAGTCCTGGGCTGAGATGGGGAGGGCAAAGGCTGAAGGAGATGCAGTGGTCTCACATGGGAGAAGGGGGTGTCTTCATCCAGGCACAGAAATCACAGGATCTCATGTAAGTTGATACCGAAGTGTACCAAAGTGGCCTACCAAGGGAGCATCACAGCAGTCTTAGGACTTGGAGCCTGGGTGGTACCTTGGGCACATTATATATATCTCCTCGTGGTAGAGATTTCCATCATGGCATGTGAACACCAAGTCAAACTGATGGTTGGTATCTTCTAGGGCCCAATGGATTTGAATTGCAAATGGTTCATTGTGCAACAGGGACCAAATGGAGGGCATCAGGTTGTAGATTGTAGTGCCGGCAATAAAGTGCGAAGGTTTGAGGATTACTCAATACAGCCATCCACCTTCCCACTCCTTTCAGATGGTGACCATGAAATCAAAGCATATAAAGAGGAGACCAGCGAGCCTGCCATTGGTTCAAGGGCCGAGCTGTTTTTAGGAATTTCAAGTTCTTGTGATCAGTAAGAACTTGAATTTATTGCTTTCCAGGAGACGACACCACTTCTCAAGATACTTCCATTGCCAGTAACTGTCTAAAATGTCATAATTCTGCTCTGGTGAGGTATCTTAGCACAAATGAAAAGCACAAGGATGAAGCTAACCATCAGAGTCAGCTGACAGACAGGACTGCTCCTAGCGCAAAGTCTAAAGCATCTGCCTCCACTGTAAATAGTCTGGCTGGGTCTGGGTGGTCAATGTAGAGGCTGAGACGAATCTCTGTTTTAGATGATCAAATGCAGTCTGTATTTCTGTAAGCCAACTAAACAATGCTCCCTTCTGTAGGAGGGTGGCAACAGAGGAGCCCACACCAGAGAACCCCTTGATAAATTGCTTACAGAAATTGTCAAAGCCCAGAAAGCATTGTATTCCGCAGACATCTTTTGGTGCCCTCCAGCCGGTGATGGCTGCCACCTTACGTGGATCCATAATCAAACTATCAGGGGAGAAGATAGCCAAGAAACTCCACTGTGTCCTGATTGATCTGGCATTTCTCCAGGTTTGGCATACAGACGGTTCAGGGAAAACATTTCCAAGACACTGGTCATGACATACCTGATCCTCCAAAAAATCAGGGCTATCAAGAGAAATAATGATGAACCAGTACAGCATGTCCCAGAAGATGTCATTACTGGAAGATCAATGGAACATTACACCAGTCAAATGACATGACAAGGTACTCAAAGCGGTCATACCGAGTGCAAAAGGCAATCTTCCATTCGTCTCTCTCTCTCTCTCACTCACACACACCGCCGCCCCCCCACCCCCAGATCTAGCATCATAAAAAGTCAAGTGGAGCACAGATGGTCTAAGGGCTCATGAATGAGAGGGAGTGGATGGCAGGTCTGAACAGTGACCTTGTTAAGAGCCTGACAATCAGTGCGGAGCCTCAAGGACCAATCCTCCTTCTTAAAGGAGATTGTAGTACTAGCCCCTGATCGGAATGTGGATGGATGAACCACTTTCTGCTGCAGATATGTGCATAAAGCCTTCAGTTCCAGAGGGCATATATATGGCTCAAGGGAATTTCAGCTCTGGGCTGGAGGTTGATAGGACAGTCGTACCTCCAGTTTGAGAGCAGGGTATCATGTTTCCTTTGTCAAATACATCAGCAAAGTCGTAATATTTGAGCAGTACCTTGACAGCAGCAAAAACAGGACTGTGGCAGGCATGTTTAACTGCTGAGAGCTTGCTTCCTCATGGCACAAGCTACAGACAGTACCAGTCCTTTTACTGGCTTCTGGGGTACAAGGGTGCTGACAATACTGGAAGTGGAAACATATCATCCCTTTCCACCAGTGGAAGTGGGGGTCATATACAGGTAGGTAGGGCAGACTGGGAATGAGCCCAGAACAGGGGCCCCAAATTAACTCAAACTTGAGTTTCCTGATGTCCCTGGAGAGAAACAACTATTGGGAGAATGATCTAACAAGTTACTGGGTCTGAGGACAGGAGCAGAACACCAATGGCTTCCATGAGATCCGGAAAGTTCTTGCACAGAGTAGGAATCGCTTGGGCCTTAGCAAAGTCCAAGTGCATCTTCCTGACGCAAAGACTAGAGCAATCTTTGCTGGACATAGTGTCCAGGTTCCTCACAATACAGGCACAGCCCTGAGACTTTCTGAAAAAGGTAGGCCTGGGCAGACCTGGTCAAATTGCCTGGGTTCTGGGTCATGGAATGAAATGCATAGTTGAAGAGTCAGTCCATGGTGTTGGCAGGATTGAGGGGGCAGAACCACACTCATGGCACAGGTTGGTCAGGCTGCTGTCAATTTGAATGTACAAATCAATTAGTACAATCAACACTGGATAGAAGTTTGACCCATGCCAGTTCACCTTCATGTAATCCTAGCCGGAAATAGTGGTGCTGAGCTGCCTGGTTCCATGACGCATGTTCCACGGGACAACGGTAGAATTCGGCTGAGTATTTGGCCACGAACCAATACCCCTATTGCAACACTTCAAGGTTAGCCTTGGCAGTTTGGGAGTAATGAGAGTCAGCAAAAATCATGGGTATTGCGCAAATAAACTACTCCAAGTGACCTATGAAAGGCCTGGACCGTTCCAAGAAAGCAGATGCCAAAGCCAAGGCTTCTCCAATCAACAAACTAACTATAAGCCCAACCTGAGCCTGGTCAGCGGGAAACAAGGGGGACGTGACAAGAATGGGAGCCCACACTGGTTCGGGAAACCTCAGAACTGGCTGCGATTATCAAATTTTTCTGGCAGCAGGATCTTCACTTCCTAGAGGCTGGAATGGGGGGCAGCCACCTATGCCACCTGCATCTGCAAGTTCCATACAGCCCCTACCAACTCTGCTAGTAAGGAACTGGCCTGGGTGGGATCCATGCTGGAGAGCTGGACCCCTGGGGGTCTGCTCCAACTATTAGAGACAGGGCCATTAGCGGTATGACCTAGTGTTTAAAGGAAAAGTTTGGCGAAATGGTTAGAAGTGGGTCCAAGAATGAGCCAAGAATCAGAAGCAGAACACCAGAGCCAGAGGGTAACCAAAGCCTTAAGCTGGGACAGAGCACAGAATCAGTACTGGACTGACCAGAGCTCACGGGGAACTGGGGCTAGATCAGAGCAGAAGCAGAGACTGGAAGCAGGAAGTGGATCAGGGCAAGTGGAGCAGCAGGCATGATATGCACTGAGCAGCCAGCGAATTGCTGCTGGGCTTAAACACCAGCCACCTTTCTGACCAATCAGATTGACAGCACTATCAGGTAGCCTACTACAGGCCAGCTCTATTTGTAGGGTTGCCAGTAGACTGATTATGCTGCAGGCCCTGATCCCTAACACCACCTGGACAGTCACAGCCAAACAGAAATAACTTTGTTTGAAATACGGATAGTATACTAGTAAATAAAATTAAAATAAGCCAAATTCATTCTTGGGGCAACTATGCTAAAGACTTTGATGAGTGATCCCAGGCCTAGTAAATATCCAACTGAAGTGTTACTCAATCCAGCTTAGAAATATTTACTTAGGAAACTGAACAACCATGCTTACTTGAGAGGAAGGATGATCTTGTGATTAAGGCACTTGATGAGGACTCAGGATATTGAGTTCAAAGATCCTAGCTCTGCCACAGACTCCTTGTGTGGCCCTTAATGTGTGTGTGTTCCTTGATTTCCCATCTGTAAAATAGGAAGTATTACTATCCCTTCTCCCACCTTTTGTCCAGGTTTCCCATTAAGACTAAGATATTTGGGACAGGGGCTGGCTCTTTCTACATGTAGATATAACACCTTGCATAAGATGGCCCTGATCTTGGATCCTTCACATGATACTGTAATATAACTAAGATGAAATGCAAAGTTAAAAGCCTCATTATAAAGGATTAACTGCATATGTGCCGTAGTCAGTTTTCAAAGATGAATAACTTCACATCTGAGCAGCTTGTACTACAAAGAAAGTTTTCAAATTGATAGCCAATGTGACAAGATTTTTTTTCTCCATCCTTCTATTATCACATACGTATGGGAGCAAAATTTCCACATGAAGTAAAATAAATGTTTCTCCTTAGCATGGATGTGTGCTCATATTGTGTTGTAATGGCAGAAATCAAGGGAAAACCAGCTCAAGTTTCCACATTCCCAGCTAGATGCTAATGTCCCATCCATTTGACATTTGCTGTTACTTTTTCCTGCTCTCCTGTCTACATATGAGAAGCAAAGACTTCTTCTTGGGCACACCTTGATTCTCAGAAGACAGAATCATCTCAGCGTTCCAGGTACAACCAAGTTGAAGTACAAGCACTCCTAGATGCTGAAAATGCTCAGCAGAAAACGAGAAATAAAAATCAAATTCTTCTCCTTTAAAACTGCAATTCTAGTCCCTTTATTTCCTCTCGCTCTCACCAAAGGGCAGTATTGGCTGTAGTAATATAAGACTTCATCAATTTGAGTAAACTTCAAGGATGGAGCCTTTCAATTAAATACATATTTTCTTGTGGTTTTCTTTGGGTCAATATTTGCATATACTTTTTATTATTTGTGCAGAAGTGTCAGTAGTGAGGTAGGCTGGAAAAATAGATCCAGAAGAAAGGCACTTAGCAATGCCAATCAATCAACTGTTGAACAGTGCTCTGCAAATGTAAAGCACTGTATAAACATTTATTATTATTATAAGATACACACATACCAACAGAGGTAAATCAATTTAATGAAGCACATTCCCCTAATATTGCATTACTTCCCACTAGGAAGATCTTCTGTCAGAAAAGGAAACCAATCTTTGGTTGGCACCTGTATCTAGTTGAAAATAGCACACCACATTGTGAGTGGGCATAGTGCCATGCTAACAGATGGGCACGATTGTAAATAAGCCAAAGAAACAAAGTGTGCATTAAGTTCCTGTTATAAAAGCTGGAAATCTATGTGCTTTGTACTTACAAAGATCTTAAGACTGCCCCTTCTTAGAACTAGATTAAGGGTGAGAGTCCAGGTGATTTAATGAACAACCCACATGAATTGGAGAGAATCCACTCTGGGATGGTCATCCATTCAGACTGCTGTGGTGTGTGAACATTTTAAAAGTAATTCTGCATACACAGGGTGCCCCTTGCTGTGGAACTAATTGATCCTCAGCTTTTCTACAACAATCGATGGACAGCTTTGAACTTAAGGTTACAGCAGCCGTATTTTTGAGGAGGCGTACTGCAGCACTCAAGATGGCAAAGTTAACTCTTCTCTTTTGGAGAGATTTATATTTATCATCATGGTTCAACAAGAGAAAAAAAGTTTAGCAATGTCCTGAACTAATACGCCACTCTCAGCTTTTGGGCTGACCAACCAACCAACCAAGGAAGTATTATTTAGAATACATAACCCAGCTACCTTCTGGTTGCAATGTGAAGTTTTTTTCTTTCCTTCCTTGAGAAAAGGCCTGTCCATTTTTAAGCTTCATTACACAAGTCTCAGATGACTGATTTAGGCTACTTTCCTTCAGCTTCAGAGACCTGAGGTAAGAACTCACTGGGTCCAAAGAGACCAGGTTACTATCTGCAGCTGGGATTTAACTTCACATCTTTTCTAAGACCAAGACCTCTTCATTCATCTCCAGTTCTTTGACTCTATCTAGCACACTGTTCAGCTCAGCTATATATTCTCTTAGGATGTCCACACTTCAAGCTGAAGGTGAGAGATTCCTAGCCCCAGGAGAAATACTCGCACAAGCTCTCATCAAGCTAGTGCGCTAATCTAAAATGTAGCCACAGCAGCACAAACTGTGGGAGGGGCTAGCCTCCCCCAGTCTGTACCCATCCAAGACCCAACATGGGTAATCAGTGCAGCTAGTCTGTCCTGCTGCTGTGCTGACACAGCTACAGTATTTTTAGCATGCTAGCTAGATGAAAGCTAACAAGTATATCTCCTTGAGCTGAGAATCACACGTCCAGCTCAATGGATAGACAAACCTTTAATGATGAAACTAGGGCAAGGAGTGTCATTACTACAATGCCTTTTGAAGTCCTAATGGACCTGGACATGCCAAGAATCCCTAACCTAAGCATATAAATGTAAACTGCTATACAAGGGGATTACTTCATCTATCACTGGCCTGCAACCACATCAGGAGATAAATGCACCACTCATTTAATGCCACATAGAAAAGCTACACAATTATTTTAGACAGGAAGAGGAGAAATAAAATAGGGGAGAGATTTTCAAAGTTAGCCATACACAAAGGAGACATGTGACATGCAAACACATGAACAATTGTGCACTCACAATGGAAAACTTTTGGGGCCTGATTTTAACAGCAAAAGAAGTCATCTGCCAACTGCAAAAAACAGCTAACAGCAGTAGTTCACAAAGTTTGCTTCAATACTAGAATGGTAGAAGAGATAAATATTTCCAATCTAAACAAAATATGAGTAACAGAACCACGCAATTGCATGTCACTCTACTTTGAATGTTGTACTACATTAACAATCACAAGAAGTAGGTGGATGTATTAATCGGAAACTTTAAACTTCGGGGAAAAAAAAGCAGAAAAAGTCACTTTTAGGACATGCAGAATGTATGAACCAAGGGCAGGATCCTTTGGTTAGTATCTTGGCCAAATATTATTAACTTGAGTTTCACTGCATGTGAATATCATCCTGCATCACATAATTATCACAAATCCACAGAACAAAACACCCACAACAGGACTGATTACAGGCCTGAAGACAAAGCAAGGCAGCATGAACATTAGACTTCTTTATTAATTCTCCCCCCAAGTACAGTGCATTAAAATTCAAACAACTGACCCTAAGAAAGTCAATAATCCACAACTGCTTCTCAGGACCTACTATATCCTAACAGTTGTCAACTCTTGCCTTCATCAAAAGCTAGAATAGATTTTTCAGTCCCAGATAAATGTATTTTAAAAGAGAGGGGGAAAATGAGAACAACAGATCTGTAGCCATGTGACTATAATGATGTCATTCTGTGGAGGAGTTTTAGTGACATCAAATACCATGAAAAGGGAGTAAGAGAAATTTAGAACCAGGAGAAAAGGGAGTAAGAGAAATGTAGCACTCAAGACAATTATACTCCATATCTTGACGCATTTTAAAAAAATACAATACAATAGACTCCAGTTAAGCCAGAGGCTGTCTTTCTGACAATCCAGACAAAAACCACAAATGAACCAAACCAGACAATGTGCTAGAATATAACAAACCATACAAAAAACATTCTTCTCTCCTGGAAGTTTTCCAGGCTGACAACTTCTCATGCTTTCCCACACCTCTGGAACAGCATCAATACTCCACCCCTCAAGGACAGTACCAGCTCCCTCTCTGGATGTTTTCAGGTCTGACTCCCAAACCAAAACCTTCTTCACACTCATCCACTTAAGAGAGCAAATATCAGGTAAGAACACCACACTGCCCAGTCTGGCTGCTATATTTGCCTGTGGTAGAAAAGATTTTAAATAATTAGTGTTCTCTAGGTCTGCTTCCTAAGAACAGAAAGTCTTTATCTACATCTAAGCTGCCAGAAAATGGCCCAACTCCCGTGTGTGCTAATGCACTACTAAAAGTGTTTGCTCCTGTTAGCTTCTATGAAAGATCAGCTAACTGTGATGCACATAGGCAAGCCTTGGAGGGGAAAAGGAAATGGCACATTGGTACCCACTGGTGGAAATGAATACCCCCAAGGAATACTAGACAATATCCACATATGGCTAACAACAAGAGTCTGCCAAAAAGGAATGCAAAAAGAGATTGTGCTTTCTGTTATTTATAACAGACACTTCCCACAAAGACTTCCCATCTTGGTCTGGTCTAGAAGGTGATGTAATGCCAACTGTTAACTGAGACGTGAACCAACACCCAATGGCTCTCTCTTCAGGGTCTCCAATTACAGTGTGTCTCTCTCTTAAACACAAAGTTAGCAGGCATAAGGAGAGGACTTTAGGCTCAGAGAATGATACTTTTCTGCTATGTGAAGGAAATATTTCTGTTTCTATTATTCCAAGTGTGATTATATTCTGAAAATTAACTAGGTAAAAATGACACCTTGCTCAACAGGTCCATTCTAAATATTCAGTCATTCCGGCTTACATTAGAGATACAAATTTGTTTTTATTGTTTTCCAGCCCTGCAAACACTGCAGAACCAACACATCTAAGGGGACATCTATACTGCAGCCAGAGATGTGATCTGCAGTTCAGCTGCCACACTAGCTGTACTCTAGCTAGCTCTCTAAAAAAAATGAAGCGAGGACACCGCAGTGCAGGCTGCAGCACCGACTGCAAAAGTCTGCCTGACCCCCTGGATGCATGCTCATTTGTGCATCCAGCACATCAGCAGCAGCATTGTTTGCAGACTCCAGTCCTCGTGCAAACTCACTAAGGCAATGTGCCCACAGATATTACTGACAGCCTGATTAGTTCAGCTGGTGAAGGTGTGTGGAAAGAAGGAACCTAGCTTAACCCTAAGGAAGAGGCTGTGTTTGCAGGGATGTTTGTTGGGGGCGGGTGGAACCCACATCTTTTTCCTTACAAAAATTAACATTTTTTCTGAAAGTCACTGAGAAACACCAACACACACACTGGCATTTTACTGTCATTTTTCACACATTAAGAACCACGCTAAGATGAGAACCAGCCTGTATCAACATGTGTGGAACCTAGAGGGAGAAGCACTCTCCCGCAACCTGTGCCCCTCCCCACAAATTCCATGCAGCTTGCTACGGAGCCAATGATGCTTTTGACAGTATCAGACTACATATTTAACAAATATTCTCTCATTTACAACTTTCCAGACTCCGTCTGTGACATAGTAGCTGAGGCAGTTATAAAAGGCTCCTAGGAGAAGGTAACTAAGTTGAGATTTTGGGACAGCCACAAGAACAACGCTTGGATACAATTTCTGTGCATGAAGAAAGCCTAGACTGCTTTTCCTATAGAGTGCTAAAGAAGGTGTGGGGAGGGAGAGTTATGAACTTTGGGACAGCTGAACTGGGCTGGAAGATAAAAGACAGGCAGGCAGATTGAGCTTTCCCTGATAAACCAGCTTAATAAATACTATACCTGTTAACTGGGAATATTCCTAGGTCACCGTGCTGATGTAATGCTCACCTATCCCACACAACACACTGCTGTCCAGTACTTTGTAGGATTTTGCCAAAAGAACAGGAATCATCGTTTTCAAAGATTAACCCCATAGCCACCAAAAGACATAGCTTCAGAAAACAGAGTTCTCACCTTCTGACCTCAAGGGACAAGGATAAGGTTAAGGACAGACTAGGCTGTTTCCTTTCTGGAATTTCTCTCCAGCTTTACTTTCTTCCTCCTGTGAGTAGTACCACGAAGACTGTTGTCTGTAATTCACTGTTTCCAATATATTGTCTAAGCAGTACTCTGTAACCTTCTCTACAATGGTTTCTCCCACTACATTGCTGGCTAGAGGTTTCTGCACAAGGTGGCTAATAAAGTAACCCAAGTTAGATTTTTTTTTTGGACTGCACAAATATCAGAGCCTCAGCATCCTTTATAATAATTTTCAGTCTACTCCCCATAGTAAAATTGTTATTTTAAAGTCTCTAAGTGACATGCTAATTTTTGTTCCTGTGTTCTCCAAGTGATGTTCTACCTCTGCCATATATCTATCAGCATAAAAAAATTGGTAGACAAGTCTCATATAGGGTCTTATTGCATGCATAAAGTTGTCTTTATTTGATTTAGTACAGAGTGATTACAGGGAAATATAGCATAAAGAATCATGGAAATGTAGGGCTGAAAGGGACCTCAAGAGGTCATCTAGTCCATTGCTCCATACAGAAGCAGGATTAAGCATTCGTAGATGATCCCTGACAGGTTTTTGTCTAACTTGTTCGTAAAAACTCCCAATGACCTTTCCCGACACAATATGTAGAGAGAGAAGTAGACAGAACCATACAAGATGGTGTTTGGACCATTCATTGTGAATGATGGTGTAGAGCTTCCTGAGTGAGCTCATTTTAGTTGGTATAATCACAACCTACACAAACATTTAGACATTAACAGGAGCCATTAAAAAACTCATTCAAGTAGCCAGTAGATTTCATTTCAGAGAAGTATTATAACAAAGTTCTACCACAGCACTCACAAAGCCACTAAATAGGTCCTTTAGTCCACCCAAATTTCCAGCTGAGGCATATTAAGATGCTACAGCCAGATTTGCAATGCTCTGTACACATGTATAACTTCATAATCATACATTAATGTATTCTTGTATAAAACTGTTAAATAGGGCCTCAAGATATTTTCTCAAATCAGAGTACCGGTACTGTCAAATTACTTTCAGATCCAGTACTAAAGCAGAGCTCACTTAGGAGAGTGTCTCTGAAAGGATTATGCATGTTAAAATAATACTGCTGCTGTGAACTAAAGCCTATAAGGTGAAAAGAATTTGCCCCCAAACACATTATGAGCTGGCTGAAACCTTGTTGTAAGTTGAGTTAAAAGCTCATTAAGACTGATGGGTGCAAATGCACCCTCCAATTAACGTAACTGTAAGGGTGTATTAATCACAAACTTGCACCTAAGCAAAAAAAAAAAAAAGGGTTATGTGAACCTGCCCAAGAGTTCTGGATTGTGTGGGTACAGGGGATTTTGCTGAGTAAGGGGTGAGTGAGAGTGAGAAAGCACGTGCACACAAAACACAGGGAGGGAGAGGGAGGGGGGCGGAGGAGAAAGAGACAGAGTGCGAGCATACGAGCGTACACCTGAGGAAATTCAAGGCCAAGGCTGTAAGCATGGTGGGACCCCAAGAGAAGAAGTTTGGGTTAGGGTGTTGGCTGACAATATGCTTGGGCCTGTAAGCTAAGAAACTTCTCCTTTTGCCTTTGGCTCCTCCTGCATTGGTACGTTCCTTGTAAACAAACAAGGCTTCACCAACAAAACCAGCAGACTCCATCATCAACTTTTTCTCCCAAGTGGAACATCCCCAGAGCTCTGAACCTTGGGTAACTGCTTGGGTCAAAAAGGAGTAAGTGTACAAGCACTTCCACTGAATTCAGAGGAACTAGTCATGTAAGTAAGGTGAGCGGGACGTGGCTGCACATTAAAATATAGGTAGGGTTTATACAGTTCATTTCAAATCAATCCCAGCATAATGTCAACAAGCATACCAAAAAAATTAAAAAGGAAAGTTAGCTTGTCAATTTATACTCTGGAATATATTGGTTTAAACAGTTCTATTCCTTCATGTGACTGCAAGAACCAGGTAGAGGAAAAGACGGATTAGTGAAGGACAAATAGAGCTCAGAAACAGGTCTGCAGAGTTGGAAAAAGAAAAAGGGGCATAGCAGGTGGTTACTGAAGGTGGGAGGGCAATGAAGACGACAGACCAGCTAGTCCTCAAAGAGTGGATGAGCCAATGGAGATACTACCAAATAAGAGCCCCAGGAGGACACAGGAATGGTTGCAGAGGATTGCAAAGGAGAATAGTAGATGAGATGACTTGCAGCCAGAAAGAACAGGGGATAGGCAGGAGAATTGCACTGTTACCAGGAAAATGCAGCTCTATGTGACTGGGGACTCCCTGCTGAGAACAGACAGGCCTGTAACCAGAGCTGATCCAGAGAATAGAAGGGTGTGCTGTCTGCCGGGTATCTGCTAAGATACGAGATGTGGATCTGAGGTTGAAGAGGATCTTAACAGGAGCAGGAAAGAATCCACTAGATTGTCCTTCATGTGGATACAAATGATATAGTTAGATTCTCTCTGGAACGTATTAAAGGAGACTATGCCAGGCTGGGGAAGACGCTTAATGAAATTGAGACTCAGGTGAGCTTCAGTGCGATTCTGCCTGTCCCTAGAGGAGGGCAACAAAGGCGTGACAAGATTTTGATGATCAACAGATGGCTCAGGCAATGGTGCTATAACTAGGGCTTTGGGATGTATGGTCACTGGGAGGCATTCATGGACAGAGGACAGTTCTCTTGGGATGGACTTCACCTGAATAGGGAAGGAAATAGATTTCTAGGATGGAGGCTGGCACAACTGATTAAGAGAGCTTTAAACTAGGGAGTTGGGGAAGATGCCCAGGTAATCTCTATGCCTGATTTTAGCATTGAGAGGGAGGAAATGAAGTAAAGGACACAGCATTGGGGAGCAGAATGGACATTAAAAGGAAGGGTAGTGTAGATACCAGTTTAACAGGCAATATTAGCAATAGAATGACTCTGCCAAATCAGGCAAGGAATGGAAGTGAAGCCAAACAGCAAAAATTAAGATGTTTGTACACCAATGCAAGGAGACTGGGTAACAAAATGGAGGAACTAGACCTACTGGTAGAGGAAGTGAAACCAGATATTATAGGGATAACAGACACGTGATGGAATAGTAGTCATGATTGGTGTACGACTATTGAAGGGTATGTGCTGTTTAGGAAAGACAGATACAAAGGCAAAGGCGATGGAGTAGCATTGTATATCAATGATGAGGTAGACTAAAGAAATTAGAAGTGATGGAATTGATAAGACCGTCTGTCTGGGTAAAAATCACACTGGGGAAGAAAACTACTAGTTTCCCTGGAATAGTGCAAGGGGTATGCTACAGACCTCCGGGATCTGATTTGGACATGGATAGAGACCTCTTTAAGGCTTTTAATGAAGTAAATACTACTGGGAACTTATGGGAGTCTTTAACTTCCCAGATATAGACTGGAGGACAAGTGCTAGTAGTAATAATAGAGCCCAGATTTTCCTGGATGTGACAGCTGACAGATTCTTTCACCAAATAGTTACTGAACCAACAAGAGGGGATGCCATTTTAGACTTGGTATTGTTGAGTAGTGAGGATCTCGTAGAAAAACTGGTTGTGGGGGACAACCTTGGTTTGAGTGACAATGAGCTAATTCAGTTCAAACTGAATGGAAGGGTAAACAAAAATAGATCTATGACTAGGGTCTTTGACTTCAAAAGGGCTAACTCTAAAAAATTAAGGGAATTACCTGGGGAAGCGGATTGGAGCGAAGAACTCATGAATCTAAAGGTGGAGGAGGCTTGGAATTACTTCAAGTCAAAGTTGCAGGAACTACCTAAGCCTGCATCCCAAGAAGGGGAAAATTCATAGGTAAGAGTTGTTGACCAAGCTGGATGAGTAAGCATGTCAGAGAGGTGATTAAAGAAAGCAGAAAGCCTACAAAGAGTGGAAGATGGGAGGGATCAGCAAGGAAAGCTACCTCTTGGAGGTCAGAACATGTGGAGATAAAGTGAGAAAAGCCGAAAGCCAAGTAGAGTTGGACCTTGCAAAGGGAATTAAAACCAACAGTAAAAGGTTCTAGAGCCATAAAAATAGGAAGAAAATGAAGGAAGAAGTGGGACCGCTAAACACTGGGGATGAGGTAGAGGTTACGAATAATCTAGGCATGGCCAAATATCTATCTAAATAAATACTTTGCCTCTGTTTTTAATGAGGCTATGAGGAGCTTGGAGATAGTGGTAGGGTGGCTAATGGGAATGAGGATATGGAAGTAGAAATTACCACATCCGTGGTAGAAGCCAAACTCAAACAGCTTAATGAAACCAAATTGGAGGTGATGGGGGGCCCACATAGTCTCCATCCAAGAATATTAAAGGAACTAGCACATGAAATTCCAAGCCCAATAGCAAAGATTTTTAATGAATCTGTAAACTCAGGGCCTGTTCTATATGACTGAAGAATTGCTAACACAGTTCCTATTTTTAAGAAAGGGAAAAAAGTGATTCGGGTAATTACAGGCCTATTAGTTTGACCTCACTAGTATGCAAGGTCTTGGAAAAAATTTTGAAAGAGGAAGTGGTTAAGGACATCGAGGTTAACGGTAATTGGGATAAAATACAACATGGCTTTACAAAAGGTAGATTGTGCCAGACCAACCTGATCTCCTCTTTTGAGAAGATAATCAATTTTTTAGACAAAGGGAATGCAGTGGATTTAAGTTACCTAGATTTCAGTAAGGCATTTGATATGGTTCCACATGGGGAATTTTTAGTTAAATTAGAAAAGATGGGGATTAATGTGAAAATTGAAAGATGGATATGGAACTGGCTAAAGAGGAGATTACAATGGGTCATACTGAAAGGTGAACTGTTAGGCTGGATGGAGGTTACTAAGGGAGTTCCTCAGGGATCAGTCTTGGGACCAATCTTATTTAACCTTTTTATTACTGACCCGGGCAGAAAAAGTGGGAATATGCTAACAACGTTTGCGGATGACACAAAGTTGGGAGCTACTGCCAATACAGAGAAGGATCGGGATATCATACAGGAAGATCTGGATGACCTTGTAAACTGGAGTAATAAAAACAGGATGAAATTTAATAGTGGAAAGTGCCAGGTCATGCATTTAGGGACTAACAATAAGAATTTCTACTATAAACTGGAGACATATCAGTTGGAAGTGACAGAGGAAAAGAAGGACCTGGGCATACTGGTTGATCACAGGATAACTGAGCCACCAATGCGACAGGGCCGTGAATAAAGCTAATGAGGTCCCTGGATGCCTCAGATGAGGTATTTCCAGTAGAAATAGGGAGGTGTTAGTACCGTTATACAATGCATTGGTCAGACCACATCTGGAATAGTGTGTGCAGTTCTGGTCCCCCATGTTAAAAAAACATTAATTTAAATTGGAATAGGTGCAGAGAAAGGCTACTAGGATGACCCATGGAATGGAAAACCTGCCTTATGAGAGGAGACTCAAAGAGCTTGGTTTGTTTAGCCTAACCAAAAGAAGATTGAGGGGAGATATGATAAATACATCAGAGGGATAAATACCAAGGAGGGAGAGGAATTATTTAAGTTCAGCACCAATGTGGCCACAAAAACTAATGGATATAAACTGGCCATCAGGAAGGTTAGACTTGAAATTAGCTGCCGGTTTCTAATAATCAGAGAAGAGAAGTTCTGGAACAGCCTTCCAAGGGGAGCAATGAGGGCAAAAAGACCTAGCTGGCTTCAAAATTGAGCTTGATAAAGTTATGGAGGGGCTGGTATGATGGGACAGCTTAGTTTGGTAATTGACTGATCTTTGACTACTGGTGGTAGATATGCCAATGGCCTGTGAAGGTATGTTAGATGGGGTGTGTTCTGAGTTATTACAGAGAATTCTTTCTTTGGTGCCTGGCTGGTGAGTTTTGCCCACATGCTCAGGCTTTAACTGATCACTTTATTTGGGGTCAGGAAAGAATTTTCCCTCAGAGAGGACTGGCAAAGTCCCTGGGGGTTTTTCGCCTTCCTCTGTCGCATGGGGCACGGCTCATTTGCTGGTGGTTTCTCTGTACCTTAAAGTCTTTAAACCATGGTTTGAGGACTTTACTAACTCGGTCATAGGTTAGAGGTTTATTACAGGAGTGGATGGGTAAGGTTCTGTGGCGTGCGTTGTGCAGGAGATTAGACGAGATGATCGTATTGGTCCCGTCTGACCTTAGAGTCTATGTCCATAAAAAGCAAGCCTGGTTACAAAACAAATCTTCTACATAAAATGTGGCTCTAATGTACAACAGGATCCAGATATAGAATTTCTCTCATTTTCTCTAGTGACATGCACCTGTTAAAACAGATCTTCAATAGAAATAGCCGATGTCAAGCTGATGGTTTAGTTTACTGTAATGTACAGAAGTGGTGAATAAAATAATAAATGTATTACATAAAAGAGGCAAACATAATGCTTACTTTCTCTAAATGCTTTACAGTAGCCAAGGAAAGACAACAAAAAGAAAAGGGCACACATCAGGTCTGCTCTGCCAACAATCCCTGCAACCTTTAAAAGAAAAGAAAAAAGGATTTATTTTATTACCAAAAAAATGTTTGTAAAGAAAATGTGAGGAAACATACAAGTATAATTCATTGAAAATATGAAATGGGACACATCACTGTGTCATTTTTTATTTATGTAAACTGTTTTAATAATTTTTGTAAAACCATGGGCATTTCCCCTGATTTTGATGGAATATGTTTGGTGACCAAAGAAGTTGGTAGATGGTTTGGCTTTTACTCACTGAAAATATGACAATATTTTAAAGAGAGGATTGTGGGCCTGATCCAAAGCCTATTCAAGTAAATAAAAAGACTGCCATGGATCAGACCATATGCTTGAATAATTCTTGGACACAACTTTTGGGCCCTAACAAACCTACAACTGTTAACTGAAAGAAGAATCTCAGCCTTTGGAAGAGTACATTTCAAGCCCCATGAACACAGCCTTTAACCTGTAAACCAAAGGGAACCAATTGTTCATACTGAAAGGAATAAGCTGGGCTCCACTTATTGCAGCCACTCTTCACACACACTTCTTATATCATCTGACTCAGTTACATTTGGGTTGTCTTCCAAAGAATCACCTAGTCTCACTAGCAGTTCTGCTAATGGGTGGATGGGGGAGAAGTGTAGGATGTCAGAACCCACACAGCGGGTCTGCAGCTGTAGATCCAGATCCAAAGCCCTGGGGTCCTTCCAGTGACTTCAGCAGGTTTGGCTCAAGCCTTTAAAGTGCCGAGTCCAACTTTGCTGGAGCCTCTGGAGCAGCTGTGCACAGAAGCTCTTTGGAAGTGGAATAAGACCCACCAGTTGTTCTCCCTCCAACCCCTTTAAGGAGGGTCCTCAAGGGCTACAGAGGCTATGCTGCTACTCTGCCATTTTTGGGGGGAGAAGGGGAAGAAGTGAATTCCTCCCTTACTTGGTTCAGTGGAGTTCCCTAGTCTTTTCTTGGGCAAGGCACAGGGCTCAGAGTGAAATGCAGACTCTAGAGCAAGCCTGTGCTATTTTGACATGAGTAAACTGCATCACTTAAAGAGAATTAAGTCTAGTGATTTAAGTGCAGGGAGGACCCTGGGGGACTGATCCAAGGGCCACTGAAGTCAATGGAAAGAGTCCCCTTGACTTTAAACAGATTTTGAGGGGTAGGAACAGTTGAATTCTAATTCCAGATCTGAAAGAATCCCTGTGCGGCTTTGGACAAGCCACTTAACGTCTGCCTCTGTTTCTCCCTCTGTAAAGTGAGGATAACAACACTTCCCTACTTCATAGGGGTGTTGTGAGGATTAACTCAATAGCTGTAAAGCGCTTTGAAAGCGAAAGTCAAAATGCTGTTCTGTTTCAGGAACTGTTCTGAACTACCACCACAAAAATAAGAGGCAATTCCAGAAATAAATGACAACATGTTTCAGCAAAGGGCCTGATTCCCCTAACACCTGTTGTCTCACTGACTTCAACAACAATACTTGTGTAGGGCAGTGGTGCAGGATCCAGCCCATAACCTCTGATTTCAAGGTAACAGTTTTAAATTTTAAATCAAACTAGCTATCAAAGTTTCATGCAACAGGCAATATTTTATCACTCAAATGTTAACAGGAAGAAGCAGCACTTTTTTTGGTTTGTTTTTTTAGAAGACAAAACTATACAGTAGTAGTACTTACCTGCTCATCAGAAAAATCATGACAAATTTTATATTCAGACACTACCAAGACTAAATTTTTCAATATCCATTTTACAGATGAAAGCTTTCAGACACCTTGTTTGTACATACTGCACACTGAAACAGGAAACTGAAACTCTTCACAGTTACCATATGTCAAAACATGCCATCTAATTTCAAAGATGGGTTATCCTGATTTCAAAGCAATTGAGTTTTCAGAATCATGGGAAGTGCTGTTTGAGGAGTGAGACACTCATGCGTGTGTGCTGGAAGCACACAACACTATGCCTTGATTGTTACAGTTCAAAATATTTGGTGTAAATGATTTACCGTTCATTGATTAATAGATTATGAGCATCTGATCTTAGAAAAGGAATGCGGTATATGCAGCATGCTAGGTTCTTCTCAATATATAAACAAAATTACATGCTTTTAGTCCCCAATCCTGCAAGATCACACACACAAACAGACCGCTGAGCCCATGCAGATTATCTTGTTGAATCAGAGCCTTAGTCAGTATCACTTAGGGCCCAATATAGATGTTTTACAGAGACACAGAAGGAGAAGAAAAATAAATAGCTAATATTATCAAGGAGTAGATTCAGGTCACACAAGATTTCACTTTACATGTCAGATTCCCAGGAGCACAGAAGCTGGGCTCTCAACAACCCTTCTTCCCCAAATCTGGTCTTCGGGGAAGCCAGGAGCCGTTTTCATCCCACTGTAACTTTACACTGGCAGCCACAGTTCCCTAGATTACTGAAATGAAGAATGTTCTGGCCACACCCACTACTAAGGATGGGAGGCAGGAGAAGCTCATATAGAGCTCTGCGACCTAAGGATTCCCCTACATGCTACCTGCATGGTGCAAACGGGATGGAACAGGGCCAAGGATCTGGCTCAAAGTGGTGAAGTATGCTTTGCTATACATGGAAAATAACGTGTACCAAATTTAGAACTCTTCTAGGGCAGAAACTGAAAGTTAGAATTAAAACTCTTTAGTAGTTTACAGTGTAGAAGCAATTAAATGACTCCTGATGGATTATGAGTATTCATAGATTTTTAAGGTCAGAAGGTACCATTTGTGACTATCTAATCTGATCTCTTGCATAACACAGGCCACAGGACTTCCTTGAATTAATTCCTGCTTACGTCCAGTAGCTACTGTTGAATTAAAGCTTATCTTTTAGAAAAGCATCCACAGTTATTTACCCTCACTGCTAAAAATGTGCACCTTAGCTCAGGCCGAATTTATCTAGCTTCATTTTCTTATAAACTGATCAATCAGCCCCTTAGCCGTCTCTTTGTTAAGATAAATATATTGAGCTCTTTGAGTCTACCACTATGTGGCATGTTTTCCAATCCTTTAATCACTACCTGGCTCTCTTCTGAACCCTCTCCAATTGATCGACATCTCTTTTGAACTGCGAACACCAGAACAGGACAGTGTTCCAACAATGGTTGCACCAGCACCAAACACAGAGGTAATATAACACCCTGACTCCTAGCTGAGTTTATGTAAACAAACAAACACCCCCAAAAAGGAATTATCCATGTTTAAGCATTTGTATTCAATTTATTCATGCCTCTCCTCTGCTATTCATGAGATTGCTGTACATGCTGTGTTCTTTATCAACTACTTAAAAAGGGACAGTCTGAAACAAGTGTTTCTTTATCTATTGTACTGAAATAATTTAATTTTATTGTCCTAATAATATCTTGTCCTGTAGAATCACTAACTTGTGAGAATATTAACCATAATATTACACAGCTCTCAATGTAACACATGAAAAGCTGTAATAATAGATACTCTAAGGAGTAATGATAAATACAGTGTGTAATTTATAGGGGTGTTCCATGATTAATTAGCATTGGTCAAGAACTTTGGAGATATAAAACATTATACAAGATCTAAGTATTAGGTACTTACACATTCAGTATGCACTGGATGCACAGCAAACAGTGAAGCAGCTAGAAGAGATGCTTTGGGAGCAAGGTTTAGCCTTCTTCCTTTACTGCTGTATTGCAGCCCACCCAATAATATCGAGAAGACATCAATCATTAATACAGAGATAGCACAATGCAGCATTATATTGATGACATGAAAACCGACTGGGTGAAAGCCTCCAGCAAAAAGGTAATTAATTCTACATAAAAACAAGAACATGGAGATTAGGTGTCAAAGGACAGCTTGGAGAGACACAAAGAAAAATTAAACGCTCCTGAAGAAAGAGAAATAGCATTTAAATGAGAAGCTTAATATGAAAAGTACATTTTAAATAATATCTAACAAACCCACCTTAATATGATTCTATCTCCAAGCATCCCTGCAGTCCCAAAGCCTTCAGCTATCAGGCCCTGATGTTTCCCAAATAGAGGATCTCCATATGAATAACACCAATACCTCAAAGTAGTCCTAATTTGCAGCAGTCACTCTTTAATGCACCACCATTACCTTTACAAGATCCCAGCTGGGATGCAAAACAACTGTGGCTGCTTTTCAATTAGTGCCACAACTCTAAAGGTGCATGCTGCATTTCCCTAAAACAGAGCTATTGTGTACAAATGCAAGTTCCTGGGGGTGTGAGCAGGAAGAATGATATAAAGTGAGTTCTTTCTGATTAAAGCTTAAAATAAATGTTTTTAACAAGTTCACAGCACCCACACACAGAGATCCTAACGGACTTGCATGGACACTAAAGATCTCATGAAACTTTCAGGCTTAAAAAAGATTTGTCACAGGGTCTTTGACCAAAATTTCCCTAGTGTGCATGGCCGACTCATCACTGGGTTTTCATACTCCATCCCAGTGGCAGCTGCATTTCAATGATGCTGTACACATACAGTTAAGTGTTGTACTTTGGGATTTTGCACAATGAAAAGGCACCACATTAATTATTATTTGAAGGGTGTAAGTGGAAGCAGCATTCTTTTGGGGACAACTAATGAGGGTATGTGGAAAGAGGTCAGGAATGTAGGCTGGAGAGATGTGTGAAGAGGGAATTAGTAGTAGCCAGCTTGATTGGATGAAGGGTCAGTGTAGGAACCTATTCTGGGTAGGAAAGCAGAAGGGGAAGAAGTGTACCACCATTTTCTGTATAACATAAGCAATGTTAAAGTACAGAACTTTAATTTAGATAATGGATTTCACCTAGCATGTCTAGCCAACATGCATCTGGCTTAAGTGAAGTTCATTATGATGATTTAACCTGTTATAAATGTGTAATACACATAAAAGCAAAGTCTTAAGGGAGTTAGGGAAAGCCAATTTCTTGCTTGAGGAAATAGTATTTTTCTGGCCACCTCTCTGTGTTCCACTACAGTTTCAGATTTTTAAATACTTGTGCATACGTTTTCTGTTTAAATTAATCAGGGTGTTACTGGAGTCAGAACACGCCTCAGAGACCTTAAGAGGAAAGAAAGCATTTTAAAAACACATGTTTTATGCAATATATGGAAGTCTGTAATAGGCTTGTAAAAAGTCAGCCATTTACATTATTTGTATTTGTATTACAGTGGTGCCTAGAAGGATTGGGCCCCATTGTGCTGCGTGTACAAACACACAGGGCTAGATGGTCACAGCCCTTCCTTGACCAAGCACAGGAGTAACAGGAAGTAAGGCCCCATTCAGCCCCTGTGCTCACCATTAGAGCTCAAGTCACAAACTGAGTTGGGAAATACCTGCCCAATACTCCCTGCTCCCTCCCTCTGCCCCCTTTACTCACCAGGGGGAGTGGCTGGCCAGGCTCACCACATACAGTGAGCAACTCCAGGCAAAGGGTGAAGTAACCTTCTCCTTTCCCAGGGCAAGTGGGGAGCATGAACAGAACTCAGGGTCCCTGGTCTGCTCTTAGGACAGTGCAGCTACATGCCACCCCTTATGTGTAAACTTCTACAATCTAGCCCATCATGAGATAGTCCCACAGACCCTGTCCCAAAAAGCCTACAATCTAAAAGGACAAGAACAAGGCTGGGAGGGGAAACAGAGGCACAAAGAAGCTAAGTGACTTGCCCGAGATCACTTTGCAAATCAGTGGCAGAGCAGGGAAAAGAACTTCGGGTCTACTGTCTCCCAGTCCTGTGCTCTATCCACTGAATCACATTAACTCTAGTACAATTATCATAAGAAAGCAACACTAGATGTACAAAGATACATTAATATATAGCAGGAAAGTACATTAAAACTGCATGTATTTTGGAGGGGAAATAGCTAAAAAAAAAACCAAACAAACAAACTGCCAAGCTGGGATTCGGGTGGCTGGGCAGAAATTAAAAAGCAACCAAACACCAGGACAATGAGAGTAGAGCCCATTTTTGTTTAGTTTTATCCTTCTTATCTCACTGCATTTTAGCACCTAGAAGCTAGGATTATTGATGTTCTATATATGTATACTTAAGATAGATTGATACACACACAGAGAGCCGGGCACATAGATTAAAAAGGAAACAAAGCTATGTACACATCAAACAAGATTTATACAGGTCAGTAGTCTACTTTCACCAAAGGGTTCTGGTGACATGAATATACTGCTCCAGCTACATTTCTGTTGTTCATAACCTCACAGCACAGCTTGCTGTAAGAAAAAGAAGAGAAGAGGAAACTGAAAGGAAAAGAGGAAACTGGATTAGATCATAGAAGGGTCTTTAGACCTTAAACAGATTTGTGGAAACTGCTCAGACACTGCAATGATTAAAGAAAAAGGAGGCAATGACAGAATCTGAGATGGGGATACTTTTCTTGATCTATTAAACCTGACTATAGGGTAAATTTAAGTATGAAATATTATATAATTCATTATATAAACAATTGTAAATAATGTTCTCATCTATCAGGGCTCCACCTTTATTCCTACTGGGCAGAATTCTCCTTTATGCAGAGCACCAACACAAGGTCTAGGCATCATTTAAGTCCCTTGTGCTGGCCCTCTGCATAAGGGTGAATTTCACCCTTTGACTCTGAACCTGCAACCAACAGTGGGACATGGGAGCTCACCAGCATGAATTTTATTGCAAGGTCAGGTCTTTGGTGTTAAGCAAGGTAACAGCTGTACTGCAAATAAACTGTAACAGACATTTCACTTCCCTCAAAGTCTCCTATTTTCTAAAGAAAAAAAATCAGCTAACAAAACAAACCCCAAAACCAAATACTACGGACACAACACCAGCTCTCACCTGAAAGTTAGGACAGTAAGTGGTCGATATGATTTATGGCTGGTATTGCTGCTGAGTTTGCTACCCCAAAAGTCATGATGCCACAGGTCACCAAATGGAGTTTCTGCCCTAAGGTCCTGAAAAAACACATTTAGCACCAACAGTATTAACATCTCAGTTTAGTTAGAGCAATTGGAATGAGAACAGTTCAATGAGTACAAAGCAGATTGGCATGACCATATTTTATAGACAACATTTTCAATCAAGTGTTTTAGTGTTTGGCTACTGAAACCTGATAGCTCCTAGCCTTTGTAATACTCTCTTGTATTCCTTTAATTATCAGGGACTAGATCCTCAGATGGCATATATCAGCATACTTTCATGAATTTCAATGGACCTCTGCTGATTTCCACCAATTGATGTTCTGACCGAAAAACTGTAGTGTAAAATATATTAAAAATATATTAATATTTTTGTACAATATCTTATTTTGGAGCTAGAATTTTTGGAAGTAGGATGAGCACAAACTATTGTAACTTGCTATTTTTCCCACTAGCACCAGAAAAAGAACAATTAATAAAAGCAAGAAAGATATATGACAGACTGAAGATGGCAACCAGCGATTAGCTCTTTTTCAAATCCTGTTGGGTGGCTTCCTTAACTTTCACATAACACCACTCAACTAGCACTTTTTTTCTGACATATTAAACCTATAAACAAGTTTCTCTATGTACTATTCTACAAGAAGATTAAAAGTAGTAGTTAGGAAAGCAATTTATGAGGTATCATCATGAAGGAAAAATAAAATCACACTTTTAAAAAACAATTACAATGTGAAAGTAGACAGTTTGCTCAATATCATACCTAAAATAAAGAAGTAATCTAGATGATTTGAACTGTAAATAGTGCCATAGGAGACCATGTGAAAATCTGAAGAACCCATATCGACATAAAGACAGCCCTATAAAAATATGTAAAAGAAAAAAAAAAAAAAGATGTCCATCTACACAGCCTCTGAAAAATTTCTATGCAGCAGTACATCATGCTTCATATTCATCAATAATTGAAGATGCTGCACTGAAAAGGCCACCTTCCACCCAGCTCCCCTACCTCCTACACATATACACACAACATGCAAAATTCTACTCTTATTTATGCAACCTCATGGGATATAAAGGAAAGCAAAATGTGCCCTTATTCCAATTCAAAGCCATGAGAGCACGTAAGAGTGAGATATCACTACCAAAAAGAATAACTTCCATAGTGTCAGAAGTGGGTTTTTCCACTTGCTTTTTGCTATGGCCAGACTCCAGCCTGGGATGGAATGCAGCTTGTTAA
>ML675618.1:16133505-16148435 GCA_007922155.1 Mesoclemmys tuberculata | reverse complement strand
TTACCGATTGCTTAAAAATTCTCGCTAACGGGCTCGCAATTTCAATAGGTGGTGTTATCTTCCAGCGTCAGAAATTGCAGACTATAAGAGTTTCTAAGAAACGCACGACCAGTGTCCCAAGCTGGTTTGAACCAGCCCTGGGAAGGTGATAAGATAAATTATAGCTACCAGCTGCAGAGCTCATGAGAAAACTTTACTGACCAAGGTCAGTGAGTTCCCATGCCAATGGGTGATATGCTAATTTTCTGGGGTCTCAGCCATAAAGCCGGGGTTCTCGTTTGGACACGTTGGAGAGACGATAGGTCAGGAGCCTTTCGGGTCGCCTGGGGATCTGGCCGACTCCAGGCAGCTCCCCACTCTCCAGAAGAAAGAGTGTTAAACCCCCTTGCCTGATCACCAAGGGAGCCTGCAGTTTTCTTTTTCTTTTTGCAGATCTTTTTTCTGCTTTTGGATTTTTCTTTTACTGATTCTTTTTGTTCACCTGGTTACCCTGGATTGCAAGGCCGCACACCTTGGCATATCCGAAGGGGTTGGCAGGGGTTGTTCAACTGTTGTAACTGGTTGCGGTGGGCTCTGATTTTAGCTGCTTGCACTCAGGGTGTAAGTTGGTCAAGCTGATGGAACATCAGGCTGTTCTTTAACACTATCTTCTATCTCAAGAAAAAAAGTTGCAGATCTGTTGTCTGTCACTCCGGAGATAACCTCTGCATGTGGTAAATATAACCTGGTCAAATTTGGAATTTAAACTGGGAAATGCTTTTAGGGGTTGTGTGTGTATGTATTATCACTGCTCCAAGCTTACTAACCCACAGATTAAAAACAAGCTGAAGGTCAACACTTCTAAACACCTCTCCCACAATCAAATCTGGGCAACAACAGAGTAAAAAAAGTGAAATGAATGAATAAATCCACTTGTATTCCACAGAAGACACCCCAGCTGACCCTTGTAACTCCTAGCCGCAAACAGCCCAAGGCTAGCCTCACCGGGTCATGACCCATGGTGTCTGTGGAGCAAGGGGGAGAAGCAAGGTGTTTGTGCTGTGCTCTCTTAGAGACACTGACTGACTGACTGAGTGTATCAAGCTGGAATAATCCTTTTCACCCACAGATTGTGCTCTCTCTTTGGTCTGTATGAGCCCTACCCTACTGGATTGCACCAACCGGGGCTGGCGCTGAGGTTTTGCCTCAGGGTTGGGCACGGGAATTGGGGTTGTGGTTGTGGTGGTGCTAGTATTTGTACTTGAAGGATTTTTGGAATCTTTTAAGGAAGTAGAGTTTTGAGACTGTGGCTTATGTATGAGAAGTTGGTGTATGCAGGATTTAATAAGAAATGTCTTCGGGAAGTAGAGCTTGGGAATGTGGCTTGTGTATGAAGGGTTGGTGTAAGTAGGATTTGATAAGAATTGAAGCTTATTAAATTGTAGTAATATGAATTTTTCATTTAATCTATTTTCCTTGTTTTTTATAATTCTATATACTTCAATAAAAGTTACATAAATAGTGGTTAATCAAAAAATAGTGGTCTGCTCTCTTCTCTCTCGATTGGGACACACTTGCAGTGTGGGGATTGGTCCCCCTGTGCCCCACTCCACCACAACACATAGGAGAACTGATACTAAAAGTGCAATCAATCACTGTTTCCCATTCAACTAACATGGTACAAAAAAAAAGCAGAACCAACCAACCAAAAACTTAAACAAAAATCCCAATACCCCAGAACACCACCACTACATGAATCTAAGTTTTCTCTGAGTTATTAAATAATACGTAGGGCCAAATTTAGCACTGACTTGCAACTCCATTGCATCCCCAGACCTGAGAGAAAGAATGGTCCTGTGATTAAGGCAGTGGATACGGACTGTAGAGATCCGAGTTCAATTCTCAGCTCCGCTACAGACTTCCTCCAAGTCCCACTGCAAGTCACTTAGAGCCTGATTTTCCATTTCATTGCAATTGTTTGCTATATGCACTTGCTAGTATATAGAATGTGTGAAGCCAACAGAACATCTAGTATCTTTCTTAAAATATAAAGCAATACAATTTGAATACCATCTTTTTTATGTCAATAACAAGTACAAAATATATTTGTGCTGTAGTAACAGATTTTAACCACAATGGGAATGGGAAATGGTACTCAACTTCATTACATGCTATTTTATGAACAAACTATAAAATAGTCTTGCATGGTCTCCGAGTACTGAAGCTAGGAAATAATTTGCACAATTTAATCCAGTTTGTTTTTTCTTCCTCAGTAAAAAAAACAAGCAGGCAAAGCAAAATATCCAGAAATACCTTGTGATTCAATTTCTCTTATTACCTGAATTCTCCAGAGCTCAAAAGTGGTGAATTTACTCACTGAGCACTGGAAGTTTGGAGAAAGCTACAGAAAATAGTTTGTTCACATTTATGAGATCACTCTAAAAAGGAACTGTTGGCTTTTTCTTAACTGCAAGAGCTTCACATCTATTTGAAAAGTTATGTATGATTTTCTCCATCAAAACAGAAAGTGGATACCTAGGGAATCCCTAAATATTTGATTAGCAGCAGCCTAAGCACAGCAGGGTGCATTACTTGAAGAAAGGTCAGGTCTTCTACATAATGGCTTATGGAAAAGATGCACTGTGTATAAAATTCTTCCTAACCCAACTGTTTGTCTTGCCAAAAAAATAAAGACAAAATCATTGTTGTGCACCAGTAAAAATGTGGTTTTAAATGACAAGAAAGCATCTGGAAAACAGCCTTTAACACCAATAAAATCTAATAACTGAATGCTCCATGATATGGTAGGCATGGGGCCAACTAACATATCTTTCATTAAAACAGGAAGCAGGGGGGGTTGCAAGTTAACAAAAGGGTCACAGTATGGTACCCAAGAAAACACCAGAAAAGCAATGCTCAACATATCCACAAAATGCCTTCATCTGCTGTATCTCATATGGAATGAAAATAAAATATGCAGTACCTTGCTTAATAAAACAAGCATTTATTATGCTGCTTTCACTCACCAGCAATTCATAACCCCTCATTTCTACATTTTTGGTACTGGTTTAATATTTCTACATCTTTCTCTAACCCCATTATTAAGAGTTCCACCAGCACCAAAATCCCATTCAATTTCTAAAGGAATGTGTCAAGATTTAGAGCTGGTCTACACTACAGAGTTTTGTCCACAAAACAGTGGAGGTGTACATACTGAAATGCTCCTCCCACTGATATAACTGCCCTACTAGGCCGACATAATAAAACCACCTCAATGAGAGATATAGGGCTTATCTCAGTGTAGGTAGGGTGAGGCAGTGTCAGTGAAGACGCTTGCACTCCTTACATCAGCTCCTCAATTTCAGGGCTCTGCTGGTGAAACTGACAAGAAAGCAGGGAAGCTAGAGCCCAGCTGCCCCAGCTCTGAGAACCCAGGGGGAACCCCCCAGACAGCTTCCCCTGGCTCCCTGCAGGAATGGGGAAGGGAAAAGCCCCAGACAGGCTCCCAGGAGGGAGCTGCCAGCGGGGCTCTCAGCTCCCCACACTGCCTCTCTCACCTGGGTGAGGGTGAGCACCACTGACTTAAGGCAGGTATTGTAGACATCAGCCACCACAACAATTAATGCAGTGGCTGTAAATCAGCATAACAGAGGTCGACATATCTTTGTAGTGTAGACAAGGACTTAGACTGGAAAAAAATTAAATCGCTATACTTTCAAGTCAGGCTGTATGAGTAAAAATGAGGTTATTTAAGCAACTGATTTAATTATTTTCGCCTTGCCTACAATCACAATCTTAGCACAACTTTTTTATTTGCCTGTGTGTGTTGATAAATTGAAACAGTAACATCTGTCAGGTAAATGTGGAGAGTGTGGAGGACATTGAAAAAAACAACTACATCCACTATTCCCTGGGTTTAAATTTCAGTTTTTTAAGAAAATGAAATTGCATCGTTATCCCTCATATAAAATTTTGCAGAACCAGATTTTCCCAGGAGCTATGTCGTTTTACAAATACAAAGATTTTAGAATGCATTGTATGTATTTACATTTATTTGCAATTTGGCAAACACTGCTCCCCCATTTTTTTAGGTTAGGGTCTTGGCTGACTTAGCCCTGGTCTACACGTACCTAGAAATTTGGCAGCGGCAGTTGACGGGAGTTATGCAAGCTACAAAAGTAGATTGCGTAACTCCCGTTGACTGCTGTGCTTCCCTTCTGTGCACTGTCTTCACTGCGCTGTGCTGACAGGAACCATGTTCCCATCGACACAGCGCTACTCCACTTGAGGGGGTGGATTTACTGAATCAACTTCCTGATCGAGTGGGTCTACACTGACCGCTCAATCGATCCAGAAAGATCAATCTGACAGCAGCGACTTTGCCACTGTCAGCATAGACACACTCTTACTCAGGCACACTATAAATTTGAACGACAATTTGGTGGGATGATAAAAGGCCAAATGTGGTAGGCTACCTCTATACTTCACGTTGTGAAAAAAAAATACTGTAGTTTAAATTATTTCCAGAAGGCTTTTTGGACCACCACTATGGTATTCTCTTCATTCTTCTGGTGAAGAAAGTGGAGCATATGGAGATAGAGACTTTCTGTATCCATTCCTTTTCTTTTTTCTTCTACGTGCCTTTCTTGCCACCTCTACCATGCATACCTCCTAGATCAGACTAGGACCACTCGAATAAGGCCAGGCCCCAACCAAAGGCCCAGTCTCGCAATTTGTTACATGCCTTCTTAAGAGGTGCCTCAGGAACTGAAGACACTCAACTTGCAGGATCACACTCTAAACAGTTATTTTAGGGATTTTATATTTAAAAGTTACATAGCTTGAAAACTGGCTACGTGATTTAAGCAATGATTGGCTACATATTTTTTCAAAAAGTACATGATTCTCGCTGTATTAAAGAATGTTTTAAAACAAGTAAATACTTTCTTAACATTGTTTTTTACTCAAACAATTGTTGTAGCTGCCACAGAAATGTTGTGTGATCATTAACAGCAAGAAAAGGGAGATAGAGTGCGTCTCATGAACCATTAGGCTGGGGTTTGCCTTATGAAAAACCTTGAGAACCCTTGCGGAGTGAAACTCACCATCAGCCCATCCTACAAACACTTCTGCACAAAAGTAATTTTATTCAGTTGGCTTCCACCCATCACCCATTGGAGTCAATTGAAAGTCTCCGACTGACTTCAGTGGATATTAGATTGGGTACTAAGGACCATAATCTGCATTCACTGAAGTCAATGGTACAACTCCCAGGACTAGATCCACAGGGATCCAAAGGGATTTTGAGTGCCTAAATCCTACATTATTGCTATCTGTGAGATCCTCAAAATCCCACTCAACTGCTACCTAACCCTGAATGTGTTGAAATTCCTAGGTGCCTAAGTTTTTGTGGGTAAAGTCCCTTAGGCGCCTAAGATTTTGCTGGTGGGCATGCACAAAACCACCTGATGATGCGGAGACTGCTCATTTCTCTAGTTCATGCCTAAGCCCTGGTGGAAATGTCAAACTAGGTGTTTCCACACCTAACTTGTCTGTGGGGACCGATCCACCAGGCCTCCTCAGAGCATGCCTAGCAGATCAGGTGCCACAAAGAAGAGCAGCTGGGGGAGAGGTCAGGATTTTTTGCAGCTGTGCGCATGTCTCTTACTACCCAATAGGCTAGTCATTAGAGTCCTCATCTGAGATGTGGGAGGCCCAGGTTTGAATGCCCACTTGTGCTGATTTGGGATAGAGACTTGAACCCATCCCAGGTGAGTGCCCTGATCACAAGGGTATTGGCATTAATGGGACAATCTTTTGCCCTGTTTTTTCCACAAGCAAGACTGACCTGGCTTAGGCATCTAGTTCCAGGAGAGGGTTCATTTCTGTGAATCCTCATCAGAGGAAGGTACCTCTCTCCAGCCCTGAGTTAAGAGTCTAACCATCTCTGAGGGGCAGGGCTAAGCCCTACCCCTCTCCTTGGCATTTTCTACTGCCTAGTTTAGATGGCTCCCAGCTCAGCTTGTTGGTTTCTGTGTATCCCTTCCTTAGGTACCTAACTCTCTCCGTATAATGTATGCGGAGCCTGGGTACCTAACTAGGTGCCCAAGTCTCCTTTGTGGATCTAATCACCAATGAATTTAATGGGAATAAGACTGGGTCCATAAGTAGTCTCATGTGCACCACTGTTTTCAGGGTCAGGCCCACACATTGTGCAAACCTTAGCCAATTTCACCCTCGGTACACAAGTGAGCAAAGCACATTTCATTTGGAAAATAACCAGTCTGTCCAATGGATCTCATTTGGCTGAAGACAATTAAGTAAGGGCTAAATAATTTGTTCACTGTTGCTTCCTTGTTTGTGCACTAACAATAAACCAAGTAGTCAATACAGCTTTGGGAAGTTCATTTGATCATTTGTGCTCCTTCTGCTTGCTTTGCAAAAAAGCAGTAAATGCATGGGTTTTGTGCAGTGTTTACATAAATAGTGGCTTACTTTTTAAAACCATTTTCAGAGAGAGATGATAATTTTAAGAAAACGAAGGGGTAAAGGAGTGAGAAATTCAATCCAAAATTCTTATTTTGTGAGGATCAAATTTAGAGCCTCATTAAGTTAGCAGTATCAGTGTCAATTAATTTTTTTCTACTACAATTTAAGTCAGAAAAAACACAAACCTTATTATTGATGATAGCTTCCGAGTCATCAAAGACAAAATCTCCATCATAGCTGTTAGCAAAACACATGCAGGAAATGAGTCCAACAATAATTTTAGCCCAATAAGAGGGAAGGACAAACCATGATATTTCATGATCCAAATTAAATTCTGACTGTGCCATTCTGTGAAATGCTTGTTCCAAGCTTGGAGCTCCAGCATTATGTTGGCTGCAAATCTGAAAAATATCCAATGTATAATTACACTTAAACACCATTAGCTTTGCTTAAAGAAATGAAAATCATACTGACATGTTTTACATAGGAAAACAATATCTTACACCAGTGACATGTAAATCTGAAACCCATTAAGGTAAAAAGGAAGATTAAAAAAATGTTACCAAAACCTCTTTGAACATAATTTTGCATTTCACACTTGAGAAAAGTAGACAAGCATGGTTGACTATGGTCTGAGAATAGAGTTGAGTTATAATCCTGACAGTTTCCTCATTTTTGCAATAATGAAAAATACCCATTTCCCAAAAACAGATGCCTTGTAACAAATTGTAAATGTTTACAAAATTCTTTTGAGGAGGATGAATACTATGTACATGATTATACCAGTCTAGGCAAAATAAATCCAAATACAACTGTGTTAATGCAACATGAAGGATTTAATTTTGCAAGGACTCCATGTGCAGAACTCACATGGACTCAACAGGAAACACATGCATAGAGTTCCTAGAGAACTAGGTCCTACAACTGGCATTTAAAAATCATAGTCAAGAATTTTGGTTGGATGTATTCCTGCAGATTTCATCACAATCTTTAATTCCTGGAGATCCCAGGACAATCCTGGAGGGTTGGCAACTCTAAGCACAAACTTAAGATTTCAATAGCAAAGTTCACTAGGTCATGCAGAGCATCATGCGTATTTTATAATATACATCTTACTAACAGAAAGATAAAATAAGCACATAACAAGATACACATCTTTAAAAATGAAAAAACTGTAAATATATGTTGCAACCGAGTTTAATTATTGCTATCAAAACCTTAAGTTTAGCATTTCTTGACTTTATGTTGCTACCTGAGGAATCTTAGTGGTGGGTTTTTGCATTTGGTCTCCTAGCTTCATTCATTTTAAGAAGGAAAGAAATCCAGATTTGTCTGTCTTGTGGAGTACACAAGCTCTGTCAGCTTGGCCAGCAGAACTGATAAGTTCCTTGCTCTATAGCTGTTCAGCTTGCAGAGTTTGTCAGTGTTACTAGCGGAATGCATAAGTTCCTTGAAACAGCCTCTACACATTTCTAACCTGTGTAGGCACACATACGTGCGTGCATACACACACACACACACACACACTCCTTAAGTGTGCCCCTCAAGCCCTCTAGTTGTGGTACCCAATTCTGTTGAGAGGCAAGTATGGAGTGGTATGGACCTGAGAAAGAAAGAAAAAGGAAAATATTCAGAAAATGCTACCTAGCAGAGCAGAATGGGCCAAACACAATAAAAGCAAAAAAGATTTTCAAATCTAATACACTCCTGGATTTCATTACAATTTAATAAATGATTAAAAGTGTGACCTTGAATCAACAGGAAGCACATACACTGCTACTATCAGCTTACATATTACAATGATGGCCACTACAGAAATGCCTAATTAAAACAGATTTCAGCAGCTATTGACTTCACCTTTCTCGGAAAGTTTCCTCATGTATTGGCTGCTCCCTCCTTATATTTGGGATCATTATTATTTAATCATACCTATATATAGGACAGGTCAATCTGTGGAGCTTTTCATTAGAGGGACAGAATTGTTACACACGCAAGGATGATCCCAAAATATGGGGAGAAACAATATTATATAACGTACACCTTTTGTTTGTTTAAACAGCACCTAACTGTGTGCTTGAAGGCAGGGAATGTAGGGTCGGATAACACCTGCTCTCTTTTTGGTATGTTCACAGAGCACACCTCGATGTCGCTGTGGCCTGGTATGACATGGTGCCTAACAAAATATAAGTCGGGGGGGGGGGTCCTTGAGATGTGGAAGGGAAGTTGTGTATTTAATATTACCGTTAACAACACATTCCGCTAGCTGGCAGCGTGCTAAACATTGGGCTAGAGTTTAAGACTCCACTGTAGCAAAACCGGCTCCCTCCGATAATTGTGAATTAATGAGGCGGCGCCTTCTCAAATTCGCTCAGCTGTTTACGCAGCTAAAGAAAAGCAGGCACGGAGGATAGAGGCTATCCACACACAGCCCCGCTACCGGCCCGGGACTGGCCCCGCGCATTGTTTGGGGGACCCAGAAACTTAATCCTACTTTCCAGCGCCACAGCAGGGAAAGGCAGAGCCCGCTCGCCGCCGCCTGGGCTCTCCGGGGAGAGGAGGACTTCTCAGCTGGGGAAGGCGGCAGCCGGGGAGCGGGGGGAAAGGGCGGGCGGAGAGCGGGGCGGGAAGAAGCGCTCCGGGCAGCCGGCTCCTCCACACACGTTTTCGGCCGAGCGCTGCAAGCGGAGCCCGTCGCACGCCCTCCCCGCGGCGCCGGGGTTTCTTTTGTCCTGGGCGGAGCAGCCGCGCAGGCAGGCAGGGCTCTCGCTAACGCCGGCCAGGTTGCTGCGTTGCCCCCGCCGCAGACAGACACCAGGGAGCCAAACCCGCCCCCTGCCCAGCGAGGCACAGAGCCGCCCCCGGCCAGCGCTGGGGAGGGACCCCCGCTCCTGCCCAGCCCCGCCGCGCACAGGGCGCCCAGGACACCCGCCCCTACAGCGCCCCCGGCCCCGCCGCGCTTTACCTGCGAGCAGAGGAGCCAGAGCGGCAGCTCCCACCCGGCTGCGAAACTGCCCCGCTCCCCCGCGCCCGGCCGCCGCCGTCGGGGAGCTGGCGCTGCTGCTGCGGCGGGGGGAGGGGGGCGGGGGCTTCTGCTCCTGGAATCATCCTCCCACAGCCCATTGGTCAGCCTCCGGCCCCGCCTCTCCTTCTCCCCGCCCCGGCTCCGCACCCTGCTCTGCCCATTGGCCGCGGCCGCTGTGACGCGCGCGCGGAGAGAGCGAGGGGAGGGGGGAGCTAGAGAGAGCAGGGCTCGCCTGCCAGGCACCGCGGCGGCGCCCGGAACGAGACTCAGCTCGGAGGTGGGCCGCCTCGCGCCACACCCCTCTCGCCGCGCGCCGCACACAAAGGAGCGCGCGCGGGAACGCGTGGTTTGTGGCCGCGCGCTCGGCGCTGCGCAGGCCCCCGGGGCGGCCGCGCCCCCGGTTGGCTTGCGGTGTGTTGCTCCGCAGGCAGGAATATCCCCGGGGGCTGTGCCGCGTGCGCCCCTGGGGGCGCCTGGCGGTGGAAGGAGAGTTGTGCTTGCGTTGGTCTGACCCCCCGGTGTTGTGACTCCCGGCTGTCCTTGTGTGTTAGATTTTCCCGGGGTGCCGCCTAGGAGAAGGGGTTGACCCCGCCCCCCGGGCGCTTGCAATCTGAAAGACCCTTAAAGGGTTAAAGTTATCCTTTGTTCCCTTCCCGTCTGCTTCAGATCACCCCGCTCCCCTTGGAAGCCAGTTTTCTTCTGCATCCTGGCAGGCTCTAATCCCTTGGGAGAAGATGTTACAAACCGCTTAACAGCAATACAGAGGAAACTGGCTACAAGAGCCACTTCTAGGAGCAAGTGACCCGGGTAGTCACCCCGGCACCAGCTTCTAGGGAGTGTCCTGCGGTGCTACTGTGCCGCTCTTATTTATTTATTGGCTTGGCATCTCTGCGAAAGCATCTTCCATCCTGGCCAGCAAAACGCTTCGCTCTGTTCCCGCTTACACTATTGACTGGAGACATCTGCTGCTAATTACCAAATTTCACTAACAGGCTCCACGCAGGCATTAAGGAAAGAAAAATCAAATGCACAACTACAAAATGGGGAATAATACGTGGTTGCTAATGCTACAGAAAAGGATTGGGGGGAGAGGTGTTATAGGTGGACCACAAATTCAGTGAGTCAGCAATGATGCAATTGCAAAAAAGGCTAATATAATTCTTGGGTATATTAACAGGAGCATTGTACATAAGACACATGAGGTACCATTCAACTTGGTGCTGGTGAGGCCTTAGTGGGAGTACTGTGTCCTGTTCTGAGCACCACACTTCAGGGAAGATGTGCACAAATTGGAAAGTCCAGAGGAGAGCAACAAAAATGATAAAAGGTTTAAAAAATCTGACCTATGAGGAAAAATTTAAAAACAGTATGTTTAGTCTTGAGAAAAGAAGACTGAGGGGGAGCCTGAAAGTCTCCAAATATTTGAAGGGCTGTTATAAAGAGGACTGTGACCAGTTGTTCTTCAGGTCCACTAAAGGTAGGACAAGAAATAATGGGCTTAATCTGCAGCAAGTAGATTTAGCTGAGATATTAGGGAAATCTTTCTAACTATAAGGATAGTTAAGCACTGGACTAGACTTGCAAGGGAAGTTGTGGAATCCCCATCATTAGAAGTCTTTAATAACAGGTTTGACAAACATCTGTCAGCACTGGTCTAGGTTTACTTTGGCCTGCCTCAGGTCAGGGGGCTGAATTTGATGACTTCTCAAGGTCACTTCCAGCCCTACATTTCTATGATACTGTGACGAGTATTAGAAACTTTATGGAAGAGAAAACAGACACAGATAGACTGAATGTTTGCAAAGCAGCAGGCTTTGTTTTGAAATTCCAGATCACCCCATCTGTGCTACCAGCCTCACAAAATCATGACACAGTTTGGCACAATTAGCAATCTTCCAACATATCTATACAGCATTCACACAACACAAAGGAGAATCAGAATGAAAAATGTCAGAGATGGACCAAGCCTATCTGAGCCTTCATTTCATCTCTCTGCAAATGCAGGATGGTCCCTTTGACAATTTAGGGAATCTATCTGTACATGTTATTGTTCTGGTTGATATTATAAAGTTATGAACATTTCTGTACAATGGAATGTGTCTATGTGTATCCACCATTGCAGACAAGGGTGTAATAATGTCTATCCCAGACTAGATGCTATGGAGAATGACTGTACTCTGAGTTGTCAATATGCTGAGGAGGCTGGCTGGAGCTGGGAGAAGCCATTTCTTGCAGCTTGTCTGTGGGAGCTGAGGTTTGGAGAGTGGACGATGCAACCAGGTGGTGTTGATGGGAAATATAAACTTGAGGAACTCACATAGAGCAACTTGGGAGGAGGGGTCATGCTTTTGTGGTGGGGGCTGGTTTAGCTCCTAGACCACCAAGGCTACAGAAAGCAAGTTGACCTAGGGAGAGAGAGATTGCGCGGTTTAGACTTCAAGTCATGAGCTGCAGCAAGAGGATCCTGACCCCAAACCAAAGAATGCTCCACAGTGGTGAAAAAACTGAAGCAGGTAAATGCATGTAAGATTTGTTATTTTTGTATAGGTTTGTACATTTCTTGTGCTATTTAAAAAAGCAATCGTGTTTCAGAATTCTGTGCAGTCTACGTTGTGTGTTACACCTCACATGTGCCCTAGAAGAGGTAAACTGTAAACCAAAAGGCTCATGCCTTTAGGTGCAGTTTTGGAAGAGAGTATATTTAAGCTACACAGGAAGTGTGGGGTCAGCACTGCTCCCAGGAGTTGGGCTGCTGGACTATGAGATCTCCTTTCCCTGGTGAGTGTGCTAGTAAGAGGGTCTGCACCCTGAGAGTGTGCCTATGGGCGGTGGCTATAGGAGGCTTGGGGAGGCTTTGCTTCCCCAAACATCCTCCACCAGCATCTCCCGCTTGGCCTCTGCCCCTGAAGCTGCACCCACTCTCCAACACCACCCCAAGCCCTGCTTATGCCTCTTTGCCCCCTCCCACCTGCCACTTCAAATATTTGTAGATTATTTCTCTATTCTCCAAATCCAACACTCATCTAAGACATACTGCCTATAGACATCTTCAACTTCTTTAGCTCTAATGATGTCCAAGGCATCTATTCAGGAAGCGGCCTTAAGGACATGTTTAACTTTAAATACATGCCTAAGTCCCACTGAAGTCAATAGAATTTAATCATGTGCTAAAATGATTTCCAGTTTCTCCCATTGGATAAATTCTCAAAATTGGCAGATTTATACTAATTGAGCCATTTTATATTATATATTCTAAAGATGATTTGACACTATTGTTTGCTGCTCTATTTTTGTCTACTGATGGGCTATTCACATCACTTATCTTGCAAGATTGTTTTGCTCACCACTCCGATACATCTGTGCATCTTTAATCCGTGCTTTGTAAATGGAATTTCATTTGTTCAATGTAAGTCTTATCATCTCTGGTCACATTCACACACCTATACATACCCACACTTCTTTGGTCAGATCCTCAGCTAGTGTAAATCAGTTTCTATTTATGTCAATAGAGGTATGTTGATTTACACCACTTCAGAGTCCGGCCAACACATATTAGTCCTGCTTTCTTGTTGTTTTCAGAGTATTTTAATTGGTGTCTTTCTTCACTCCCTATTATTTCACCATCTCTAATGCATCATATTGACCTTTTGTTCTGTTTCAATTAATCAGATGAGTCACAGAGCAAATACTTGTTTCAGGAAGGGTTAATTCTGTAGTTCCTTCAAAATCTGGTTCAAATCAATTATGTTTGCATAATTTATCTCCAGTCCATTGGTTTCACAGTGGTGTTGTGACTACACTGCTTTATTTTAAAACAGTTGTTCCCCACACTTAAAAAAACCCAAAAACAAATCTGCCAATTTTGGGAGAGAATGTCTGGAGTGAGATCCTACCTATTCTGTAGTTTTCTCAGCATTTAAGTTGATCTTCCCAACTGAGTAGACCATCTTTGTTTTAGAAATATAATGTTGCAGGACTGGCATGAATAAAGACATATGTAAGAAAGAAAAAGGTGCACAAACCACATGATATTATTAAGGCTAGGTATCATGTTACCCAGACTGGAATGATTATGCAAATGTGAGGATGTAATGTTAGTATGGGCATGACTGTGTTATATGAATAATATATTAATTTTCTGGCCATATGATTTGCTTGTTTTTAGAAGCTTGAAGAAATGCTATCTGAATTGGGTGCTTTTGTAGTTAATAAGAGTGCAGTAGTTTCTCTTTCCAATGAACATGCCTCCTGAGTATTTTCTAAACATGACAAAATGTTTATAGTACAGAATTATATAATGTTTGGGCACCCTGTCTTTTATTTCATTTAAAAATATATTCAGTATCCTTTAAAATTGCAGTCAGGAATAAACTCCTATTGATTAGTAATAAATTTGTAAAGACAAAATTCAAAAGGAAACAATAAAAAAATCATTTGTCAATTATTAGGTCCTGATACTGAAGTTCCATTCATGCTGAACTTTATGTGAATGAGCAGACGCATTGAAGTGGCACTACTCAAGTGTAAAGTTAAATGTGTGTTTGAAGGATTGGGGCTTAAGTCCTCAAATTAGTTTGGATACTATATTTAAATACAAAACCAAAATATAAACAACTACCAAATGTGTCTAGAAGTAATAATAAAATGCAAGATATACATTCCTCTACAGGGGGATTAGGAAATGCATTCATGTTAATATACAATGAAAATACCACAGCATATCAAAGTACTTTTCTGAAATTCAGACAGCTAGATCCTGCCATGATATTGTCTGAAGCACTCAGAATCTCAACACTCTCCCTTCTTTCCCATCACTCAGACATAACCTAAAACAAGCCGTAGCTTTCTCGAAAGTAAAAAAGGCTAACTTCTTCCCATCTGCAGTCAATCTAAGCTTTGCAGGAGAAGTACTGATCCAATTATAGCATCTGAGAAAAAAAACTCAGAATTAAGCATCAGCAACAACTTTCTGTGCATCTGGGTAGCATTGTTAAATGCAAAGTTTTACTCAATCTTGATACTTTTCTCTTATTTCTCCATTTCACCTCATCTGCCTGATACCGAAGTGAAAATAACTCAATCTTGATACTTTTCTCTTATTTCTTCATTTCACCTCATCTGCCTGTTACCGAAGTGAAAATAACTATCAGTGTTTAAAATAAAGCAGGTAAAGGAGGAGAAAATGTAAATGGAAGAAGAGTGCTTTAATCATTTTCAAAGAAGGGACCAGATTTTCTTCTCAAAATTGTTTCAAGCAATAAGAGGAAGAGATTTGAATCATCTAAAGTTTCAGAAAGACTGAATATTCTAAGATTATTTAATTTAAAATTATTTTCTAAACCTTAAATTTTGTATGAAGAATTGCATTATCCTTCATCAAAACACCTACTACGGCTGCAGCAGCACAGGAGCCAGCAAACAGGGCTGCTAACAGGGGAGT
>ML675618.1:16103940-16123505 GCA_007922155.1 Mesoclemmys tuberculata | reverse complement strand
TGTTAGCAGTCCTGTTTGCTGGCTCCTGTGCTGCTGCAGCTGTCTGCTCCATCTACTCCATCTACTCCATCCCACCACTTTTATAATTCCTGCTGGAACCATTATTTTGTGCTTAGATTCAGCAAGTGTTGTTATCAGATGGTGTATCATGATCTGTATCTAATTTTCAAAGAATTAGAACAGGGATGAACAAGCCAGTTCAGACAATTTAAGAATTGGTCTTATTCATCTAGCTCAGAAACAAAGCAAACTATATTTTTTAGTTTTGTAGATTTGGGAAAGGCCCAGTAACTCCTCTCCATCCCCCCACACACTGCTTGCCACCTCATCCGTGTGAGCAATAACGACAAGTACCTCAGAAGAAGGTCATTTTTGGTGGGCTGGAGGGGTGGGAAGGAATGGTCTTCTTTCCCTCTCCTGGTAGGATATTTTCTTGAGGAAACTCTTACGAGGACTAGATGGCTCAGTGGGCTACAGTAACAACACATGGAGCGTCTTGCTTTTGTGCCGGTGGTTAAAATCCATCCCAGTGAGCAACAACTGAAAATCACTCCAGTGCACCAGCAGTATCGTGAAATGAATTTGATGGGTCTCTGTTCAGTGATGGCCTTACTGCTATTGACACATTTGTTGTTTATCAATAAAAAGATCATCAGTTGGCCTGATTACAATGTGCAAGTACCTTAACAGGAAGAATATACAGGCACTAAAGGAGTTTTTAAGTTAGCAAAGAAAGGCATAACGAGACTCTAGGACTGGAAGTTAAAACGTGACAAATAAAATTTAAATTAGAAATAAGGCACACATTTTTAATAGTGAGGATGATTAACCATTGAAACAGACTACCAAGGGAAGTGGTGGATTCTCAAACTCTTGAAGTCTCAGATTAAGACTGGATTCCTTTCTGGAAGATGTACTTTTGTCAAACACAAGTTATTGTGCTCAGTACAGAACTGGATGAGATGGGAGGACAGATGGGAGGACAGATTACGTGATTCTATGGTCCGGTCTGGCCCTAAACTCTATGAATCTTTGAAAAGAGGGATGCACAGCTTTCTTCCTTTCACACAGAGGCAATACGATCCATCAGATAGTGCACTCACCTGCAGGTCAGGAGATCTTTGGTCTGTCCAATCTCTGCTGTTAACCCACTCTATGACCTCAGCTCTCTGTGCCTCAGTTTTGCCATCTGTAAAGTGCAGCTAATAATGCCTACTAACCTTGACAAAGCACTTTAAGATCTACTGATGAACAGCATTATATAAATGCTAAATATCATCATCTTATCTCTTACTACACTGAAACAAAGCATTTTATTGTTGGCTCTGTATTTGTTTTCAGTAAATGCCTTAGAATTTATGTTCTACCAGAAGTTCATTACCTAGACATAAAGCAGAGCTCCATTACTAGAACCACTTAATTAGCATCTAATAGTTTGTTACCCCATCCCTTAAGAATTAAATTAAGAATAAAAAGTTGCATTTACAGAAATGTTAAATGTTAAATTTCTTTTGTTTGATGACCCACTATATCTTTTCCAGCTAGAGATACAACAGCTATCCCAACCTTTATTTAGTGATATTGATTTAGTGATAAATGAATTTCTATTTTTTAAATCAGATTTGGAATTTTGACTTCCTGGACCTTCCCTAGAGTGTATCATTGTCATTTCACACACTATATGACTTTGGGAGTCTGGAGTGTCAGAATTCCATATCTGTCTGTCCACCTAGGCATTTATACCATCCTCATTGTTGCATCGGTGTTCTAGATTGGGATAACAGAAAGCCTTATCAGTACAAAAACCTGGGGTCCGTTGTTTATAAAGATGAATGCCTAAATACAGTAAATTCATTCAGTATTAACTGAGAGTGTATGCTGCCAAATACAGTGAAGTCATATGTTAGCAATAAGAATATGCATGTAGGAATTTAATATTGGACATTTTTGTTGGTTAAAACTTACTCCCAGAGAAATCGCATTGATGTCAATTTCAATACATGTGAGTAAATGCTCAGCAACATGAATAAGTGTTCCACAGTCAGATTTAAACAGTGGTTAAATGTGCCATTAAAATGCAGCGTTAACATTGTTTTGTAACCCTTAAGTTCATTGCCTCCCTGATTTGTGGGTACCTTATCCCAAAGTGACAGATTACTACTTTTTACAAGCTGGTCTCTAAATGGCTTTTAGGATAGCACCTGCTGGATTTTATGATCTAGGACTACAGGATAGAAGTGCTAACTGATGATGAAAACAATTGCACTATCTCTGAATTTAGTCTGTTACTTTCTCTATCAAGTTTACAGTTCTGAGCCTAGTCACTGCTTATTAGCAATAGCCACATCAACAAAGGTTATACCCACAGAAGTGTCACTGGAAAAATCACATTTTTACTGGTAAAGGGCTGCATTCATATAAGAAATGTACATGTGTAAAGAAACTGGATAATCCCTGAGCGCAGTTCAAAGGCATTTCTGCTCCAAAGCCTAATAAGAGAACGAGAAGGCAATGCTTGTGTGTAGTATGACGGTATTTAAATTGTGAGCTATGGCAGTCTTACAGTGTGAAGTGCTAAGTAGAAAAAATGAGGAAAAGTCATGCAGAAAAGGGGAAGTACTTGCCATTTTGCTGGAATTTACCTCTTATTGACAGTGGGAAAGGGGGAGTGTCAAGAATGACCAAATCATCCCTTCTAGAAATACAGCAGATTCTCTGCGAGGGAATGGATCGGATGCCTCAGGGCCTTGCTGCCCCATCTGTCCCTTTGCAAGCCCCTCTGTGGCAAGGGGGTGGGCTGGGGATAGAGGAAGAGGACTGGGATGGGGCTGGAGGTAGAATGTGCTAACCTGAATAGTTAACTCAGCCTGAGACCACATAAACGTTGATATGTCTCTGTTCTGCCTTGCTGAACCCTCTGGGTAGAGGCAGTTCAGAAGGCAAAGTAGCTGTTTCTGGCCTCAAGGAGTTTCCCTGCTATCCATGTGCTGAACAAGAGATCCACAGATTTTAAGGGCTGAAGAATCACCTGCTTGAGACACCCACTGATCCTGAGAAAATACTCTGGCTGATGGTCTCTTTTTGTTTCCTTGCAGACTTTCCTGTTTCCTAGGTGATTTTTTCTGTAAGGAAGAGAATGAGATGGACCATAGTTTATCAAAGCTAATCTACGTTTCAATCTCTGTGGGAACTTTCCCCATGTGATTTCAGTTACTACTGGATACATGAAGAGCCATTACCCAACTCAGATTCAAACAAGCAAAACCTCAAGTCCTTACTCAGCTTCTCTTCTTGGAAGCCAATGGGAGTTTTGCCTGATTAAGCACGGAGATAAAAGTGAGTAAGGCCCTCAGGATTTGGCCCTCCATTTTCACTCATTTCTCAGACTGGCAAGTGACCCAGTGGGACAAATCTTGACCCATTTGAAAAGAATGCCAAAACTAGTGACCTTCAGTGGGATCAGGATTTCAATGACAGCATTGCCACAGGAAGAACATAGTAAGAACTTCAGCATCTGGCCCATGGCACACAAGCAGCCTATCTCTCTCCCTCTTCTTTTTAAAATGCAAATCAAGAACAAGAAAAGAAGCCCTTTATTGCGTGCTAGTGGCTAACTGAAAGCAGTGCTCAGAGAAACAATGAAAGCCAGTATAAATGTATACAGCTGTTTCCAACATTGTTCTTATTTTTAATTGATGGCATGAAGCTATAAAACAGAGGCCATGCTTTTAGCGATGTATTTATGATGCAAAAGTTTTACATATTTTATATTACTGAATCTGTTAATAGAGTAGCTATTTATGAGGACAAATGATTAGCTATTTATTGTTAGGCTTGTGAAGTGTTACTGTGTCTTCTGCCAAAAGATAGCCCAGTAATTTATAGTGGTAAATAAAATGTCCAGCCACCCACTAGATGGTGGCAAGGAGCATGTTTTAAAGTTTTGTTTACCTGCTGTCATTTTATCAACAGAGCCAGATTACTCTGCTTCCCTCCTGCCCACCCAGGCTCTGTTCAATAGCTTAAAAAATTCTTTTTGTTGCTAGTTTTGGACATTAGAACTGCTCAGTAACCCATGCTGCAGAGGAGCAGGGAGAGGGACAGGAACAGGAGAGAGTCAGGGGTTGATCTGTTTCCGTGTATGTGTGTGCCTACACTACAGATGGAATTCCATGATAGTTCTGTGGCAGAGCCATGCTAATCACATGAGACAGACAGGTGGCCCAAGCCCTGAGGGTTGCAGAGCCTTCAGATTCCTAAGAAGGGGAGCACCACACTAGCCTGATAATACCCTTTGGTCAGTCAGACTATCATGGTAAAGGGTATGGAACAGCTGGAGTTCCATAGCTCCCAATTCCCTCCTTGATTCCCTCATTTCCCCAAGCGGTTCAGTGGCTCCCATGGTACCCCTTGTGACGAAGAGAGGTGGAGGGGATCTCAGTCTATACTGCTCATTCTAATCACTTTAAAAAAAGCTCTCTTTTGCCATGTCTCATATGAGAAATGAGCTAAATAAACCAACTCATGGAACCAGTGAGCTGTCTACATGGCTGACTATCTGTGTCACCTTGCTATTGTCCTTCCTCCCCTTTCTTGTGCATTTATGATCCTCTTTTTGCATCATACTGAATTTAACCTATAAGCTCTTCAGGGCAGAGTCTGTGCCTTCACTTATTCCTGTGAAGCATCTAGCATGCTTCTGTAATGGTATATTGGTGAGGGGACAAAGGCAAATCATGGGGGTTCCCCTGTGTTACAATTTCCTCTTGTATGTGTGTTCAGCTGGTGGCTCCCATTATCACTTGGGACTGTCAGCTGGCTCTGTTGCCAGAAGGATGCGATGTGCACCCTCCTCAGTGTTTCCTTCCGTACCAGCAGGGATAGATTTAGGGGGAGGTGACCCAGGCAACTACCTGGGGTGCTGGGCTTGGGGGGACACTGGAATGTTTGAAGTAAAATATTTCTGTATGTGGATTCAATTTTCACTCACCTCCTAGAATGTTCCGCAGCTTTGTAAAATCTTATGAAACCTTCCAGACTTTCTGAGAACTCAAACCTCCTAGATTTCCTCAAACTTCCTACTTTGTTCTCAGCCATGTCCTCCTGGTCTATAAGGGGTGGATCATCGCCAGTCAGTCATTGAGATATAAGAACAAACTGAAGTGACGTGAGACCTTAGCTGTGACATTGTGAACTTTGTTTTATTGTGTAATTGTGAAAGTGTATTTGTGTTTTAAGACCTGAAGACTGTAAGTAGTGACTATTAAAGGACATTTTTAATGATGCACCAGAGATATCTATCGAACGCTTGTCCATGCAACAATATAAAAGAAATACTGTTATTTCTTTTGCCATGCTTATCACACCAAGTTTGATAACTTTCTAAGACTGTGGAACATAAACTTTTGCTCTCTTTAATACTGTCTGTTTTTCCCCTGTAGAAAATAAAAGATGCTCCTGAAGGCTTCTTCAGTATAGGAAGTGAAAAGCTCAGTTACAATCTAGTTTACAGCAAGGGGTAAATTTGATTGGAAAATATCTGAAACAGAACAATATAGACTGGGCTTTAGGCAGTAGCGATTGTCCCTGTGCAGAAGAAATTGAGGAGTGAAGTGTAAATGACGGAAGTCCTTATACTAAGGAATTAGCAGATTTACCTGAAGATAAGGAATGGAAATGTGAGGAAAGTAATGGAGAATCGTGCAGTTTTCCTGGCAGTGTAAAGGAGAGTGATGACAAAGAAAAATCTGATTTACATAAGAAGGAGAGAAACGATAAAGAAGAATCATCCTCTCAGGATGCCAGAAACAGCAGTGAGAAAAATTACACAGCACAAATCAATACATCAGATTACGCTTTATGGCTTTAAATTCTACTGATATTGATCGTACAATTTTGAATGGGCCAGGGAAAATCGAGGATATGTTTCCAGTAAATGAGCAGAAGCAACACTTCTCAAAGTTATATTGAGAAAGAATGGTTGAGGATGTTGAGAAACTGAATTGGCGTTGACTAGTTTACTCGAAATCTACTCACAAAGTGTTCCGTTTTCATTGCAAAATATTTGACAAGAATGCAAAATCATAGCTTGTGCATTCCAGGTACAATTACTTCCATGAATTAGTTGATGTTCTGAAGCAACATGAAAAGTCACCCAGCCATTTTAAGGAGGTTGAGTCCAGGCTCAAACTGAATAAATGCATAGATGCAGAAAACCAGCGCATTATTAATGTAGAAACCCAGCACTGGAGGCAGGTACTTGAGCATCTGATCTCAATTTCCCTCTTCCTTGCAAAAAATAATTTGGCTTTCCAGGGCTCGTCGTATAAGTTGTTCACTGAGCATAACAGTAATTTCCTCGGTTTGGTAGAGCTCCTTGGGAAATATGACGATGTCATGTATCAGCACCTACGTCGAGTAGTTCGTAAAGAAGCTATGGACCATTACTGCAGCAAAACAATTCAAAACAAATTGATTGACCTTATGGCAAAGAAGGTGCCTGATAACATGGCTTGGCAAAACAAAGTACTGAGCTGTAATAATGGACTGCACTCCTGACATTAGTCATGGTGAAAAGATGTCATTTACAGTAAGATTTGTTGACTATGAGGATGGCTATATCCAAGTGAAAGAATACTTTATCTGTTTCTGATATGTGGATGACTGTACTGGAAAAAGCCAAAGAACTGTTTATGAACGTTTTAAATGAGAATAAAATAAAGCTTCAGAACTGCCGCGGCCAAAGATACGACAATGACGCAAACATGAAGGAAAGAAATAGTGGCATCCAGGAAACAATCCTTGTGCTGAATGCAAAAGCTTTCTTCATGCCTCTTGGCTGCCATTCCCTCACCCTGGTTGTGTCAGATGCAACATCATGTTCTTTAGATTCAGTATCTCTCTTCAGAATACTGCAAAGGATATACGTCCCATTTTCTGCATCAACTATTAGGTGGAAGATCCTCACAGACAATGTTACAAATCTGACCGTAAAGCAAATTAAGTGACATTCGCTGGGAGAATGTCATTCACAGTGGAAGGTCAGTGAAGTCTCCCTGGTGGAACTGGTGCAATCAAGTAAAGCCGAAGCTGGAATCTGACATGAGGTGCAAAGCCTGGCAAAACCGACTTCAAATTTTTGGTACGATATCCTGTTCCAAGTAAATGTTGTAAGCAAGGCATTACAAACTCAGCCAATGGACATTGCGATGGCTATTGCTTTGATGAGAAGCTGCCTTGATTTCATTGTGGCCTACAGAGACAACAGATTTGAAGATCTTGTCACTGCTGCCAAAGAAATGGTGGAAAACTTAGGAGTTGCATCTGTCTTCACAAAAACTCGTGTGCATCAGAAGAAGAGACAGTTTGGTTATAAGGGCAGAGATGAAGTGATGGGAAGCTTGGAATTAAAATTCAAGAGGGAGTTGTTTTGCTCATTTGTTCACACTGCTTGAGTGTCCATTGAAGAAAGGTTTGGACAAATGAAGCACCATGAAAAGACCTGGGTTTTTTTGTATGATCTTAGTAAGCTGTTGACAGACAGGAAAACACTCTTGAACAATTGTACTGAACTTCATCAGATGCTGATACATAGGGAATGTTCAGACATCAACGATAGAGACCTCTATGTCGAACTGGACAACATCCATCACATTTTGCCCCACAGGAAGCACACTCCACTCCAAGTTCTCCAATTCATTCATGAAGCAGAGATGAAGGACACTTTTCCTAACATGTGGATAATTATGAGGATTCTGGTCATGCTGTGCAGTCACAGTTGTGAGTGGTGAGCACAGCTTTTCGAAGCTCAGGCTCATTAAATAAAACATATCTTCAATTGACGATGGCCGATGAGAGACTGACATCGCTGGCTATTTTATCGCTTGAAAATGCCATTGTCCAGTTTTGGAGCTCTTTGACACTGTGCTTCATTTTGCAAGGGCAAACATGAAAAAAGCAACCTTTGGAACTAAAGGACTAGGATTAACATTCTAAGGCTATCACCTATTGTAAACCTGTTTAATACTGGTCCAGCCAATGTTGATGCAGAGTTCAGTTTCTTGTTGTTAGTCCATTTCATTTATTCTTAAAATTAAAAAGTTTCTATAAGCTTAGAGGAAACAATTTTTTTATTTGTTTATTTATGGCATGAATAAATACAGATCTACAGATCCAAGTGTGCAAATTTATCATCTTATATGACAGGGATAAATCATGCGTGTAAATCATGCATCAAAGTTGTGAAATGATTAACAATGCAATGAAAAGTAAGATATTCAACATTTTAATGAATTGAGGGAGGCTGCCGAAGATACTCCTCACCTGGCATGCCATTTGGTCTAGGGCTGGCCCTGCCTACCAGTCAGCTGAGGTACTCACTGCTCTTCCTGTGCACCACCTCCATGATGTCACTGGCCCCATGGCCATATACAGGAGGAGGCTGGTGTCCCAGATGTGCCATCTATAACAGCCAATGACCATGGAGTAGCTCTGGAGTTATAGCCGAGGGCATAGATTGCAGGTCTGTGGGACAAACACCAGCCAGGCAACAGAGGTGCCCAGACTCCATGCCTGCTTAGCAGAAGGAATGAGCTCTGTCTGTGTACATGCAGTATGTGCAAGCATAAAAAAGATGTCTTCAAGAAAGACTTGCTTGATATACTATATAGAAATCGCAAAGTACACAGAACTCTAAAGCAGGGAAATACATGTGTAAACCCTTTGCCACAGCTAAACAATGTGAGGGAACGGTTCAGGTGACTGAGATACACAGATGGCTATGTTTTCTTTAAAAGCCTGTTTTGTGTGTGTATTTTTTTAAATAAACTATCAGTGACAGAAAGACCACAATAGAGACTAGGTCTCAAGTAAATTAAGGAAGGCTGACATCCCCACTCACATGTAATTAGATATATCAAACACACCTGCAGGATGATGAAGCGTGTGTTAGAAAGGTCTCTTCTTCCAACAAAAAGCTGATTAAAACCATGAAGGCTAAAAATAACTCTTAATTCCTTTCTGCGCACACAACTATACAGAGAAAAGTTGGCCCAGCCCCTTTATCAAACTCTAAATTATGAAGTAAGATGCCCAAAGTAAAAGAGAAACAGACAAGAACTAATATGCTTCTTAGTTCTCACCAGCAGCAGAAACAGGCACTGATAGTATTATCCATAAGGTTTGGTAAACCAGCTAGGATAAAATCAGAAGCAGCTAGGACTTTGACCCTCCATTCACCAAAAAGCAAACCCTTTAAAAAAAAGTTTTGTCACAGATCTGTCCTTCCCCGCAAAGAAAAGAAGAGGTTGGTGTGACCTTAATGTGGTTGCTACTCCTTCCGATGATCCCACTAACTCACCAGTAAGGCCTTATTAGCTTTTCAGTCCTCTTCTCCCCTTGCATGAATCTTCTTGGAATTTAGCAGTTCTAGAAGCCTCTCAACCCCAAATCCATTGGCTTAGTTAGCAACCATTCCGCATTGCAGTTTATAGCTAATTTCCTGACCTCTTTGTTATTTCTTTTTTGATGAAAGTGTTCCGGAAAGGTGCTAGAACAACAGTTCTGCAGGTTAGTGTCTATTTATCCACAGGATATGTACATCAGCAGCGCAAGCATTTATACACTGGTTTGCCAATCTGTCTCAACCCCGACATACAGTGAAATATTCTACTGGGTCTCCCAAAGGTCCCCATTTTGAAAAGTAGGGAATGTCTTTCTGGAATTGATGGAACATTTTCATATTGGTGGAACTTGAACTTCACTCCCGGTAATGGTGAGTAGGTAGTGCATTCCTTCCCCTTTCTGCTGCAACTGCCAACAAGGATGCTAGTTATTTTTAAACACACCTGTATGCAAGCAGAACAACAGACAGACAACAGGTTCTAACAATTTTCAGTCATTTGAGCTCTATTTAAATGTGCAACCCAGCGATAAAAGGTTCTGCACCCTATTATCAATCCTTTAAGACAACTGGTCTTTCTGTGCCTCAGTTGTAAAGTCAGCTCATGTCATTAGGTTTAGCAATCTAACCTAGAGATGGACCAACACCAAAACCTGGGAACCAAATACCCCCAAACACTGGACTATGAACATGGCTGGCCCTCTCTCTAACGATTCTGCATCAAAACCTCACAATCAAAACTTTCCAAGATTTAGAGGAGAGGTTGGGTTGAAGGGACTGAAATCTAGATCAGATCCAAATTTTGCATCTTAGTCTCATCTTGAATTTTGATACCAGTTTCAGACATGATCTTGAGCATGATTCCCACCTGCTGGTTTGACTGATGGGAGACTTGATTGGATCTGCAAGATGTTGGACAGCTTTCGAATGAAAAGGGAGTGTGTGCAGGGGTAGGCCCTTCCATTCTGGGCTAGAGTGATGTACACCAATGGGATCTAACTCCCAACAATCATGAAATTAAACATCCACCTGGGGTTTCTTGAGCCTTTTGACCCTTTTTAGCTAGTTTTAATGCCAATTTCATAAATGATCCTGAGTATCATTTATTTTTCATTGAACTTCTGTGGGTAATTTCAGTAGCCTTATTCTGTACTCAGCACCCGGTCCACAGCTCACTGAAGGAAGTAGGAGGCTTCCCACTGTCATCAATTGGATCAGGTACTAGTATATATGAGTCAAATACAGGGGGAAAACAGTTTCTCATGATGGTGTCTGCTTGTGATCGTTACATACAGTTTTAAAATTTTAAAACAGTATCCCCTTCAGCTTTTTCTCTGGAGTAGTAACTTTGGGGATTTTTCCTCCTGTTAATGAAAACCCACTTAAAATATTACTAGTGTGCAAGCCTGCTGTTACCAGCTGCAGTTTGTGCTGTTACATTATGCATGATTCTTGACTGCTCAGAGCACAGGGCAGGGAAAACACACCAACAAACCTTAATAGTTTCTCGTTAGTGATTTCCAGTGTTATGCTAAGTGTTTTCAGTTTATTATTTCTGATCATGATGGTAACTGAGTACTATTTACATATTTATAAACACGTGTTGTTAATAATGATACAGTACGCTCTTATTCAGTATTAATACAGCCAATTCAAAATGAATTTATAAGCAATGAAATAGATTGCTTAGCTTCTAGTGCATTTGCTTGCAAAGAGACTCCACACTGAACAGTAAAGTCATGTACTATAGATCGCTCACTGTGCTGAAATCATGTGTTTCTAGGTAATTTTACATCCTCCTCCCTGTCATGTTTACAGATTTTGATAACTGGTGTTGATTCACTGCGTTTAAAGTGAACACTTACCTGTATTTATTGCCTACATGTTTTTTTTCCCAATATGCAATCATCTGAATCTCGCATCAGAAACTAACAAAAGAAAGCTGGTGGGTTTATTTCAAAGTGTCCTTTTCCTTTTTATCCAGAGCTTTCTTTCCTTTTCTGGTTTCTTTTTTTAAATAATTAAAATTAAAGGCTCATTCCTGCAAGATGCTGAGTGCCCTCTGTGGGAAGCTGAAGCTGTCCATTCCTTTGTACAAGGAGTGTCCATTCCTTTGTTCAGCACCTGTCAGGTAGACTCGGAATATTGAGTCAAGGAACTGGCCCAGGGACGACCATAGGAAACAATGGTGCTCAGCAGCTTTCAGACGTGACTAGCACCTCACAAGATTGTTCTTTTAGGGCCTCATCCTGTAAAGTGTTGAGCACTCCCTGGGTTTTAGGGAGCTGTCGCATCACAGCATAGTTTAGAGCCACCCTAAGGGCTCCAGAATCCATGAGGCACAACTTGTGTCTTATTTTGGGCGGGGGCAGCCTAGAATTGGGAAAACAATCTTTACAGTGTCCAGTTTTTTTATAAGTAGGAACAGTTGCTGAAGAATTAAATGCCAATCATGTTTACTTTAAAAACCATACCTATTCATAAACTTTTTCAATCCAAAATTTCGCTTGTTCATACAGTAACTAATTAGTCTTCACAAAACTCCTGTGTTGTAGGTAGGGAGGACGGTAAGTTTTATCTCCCTTTTACAGGTGTGAAAACTGAGATTGATCGGTAACTTGACTTGTTCAAGGCCACACAACAAGCAAGTGCAGAGACGGGATCACAACTCAAGAGCTCTGAATCCCATCATTGTATTTATTTCACAGACAGCCTCCATTAAGGATGCTGTGTCTTAAAAATATTGGAGGACCCACTAGAGTGGAAATGGTGAGTGGATAATGCCAGGATTGTGGGCATAATTAATGTGAAATGCTGAGATTGTAGGCGTAGCAAGTGGAGAATGCTGGGATTGTGGATGGATTGAGTGAGCTTTGGGAGTAGAGTATTTTCACTCTTCCCAGTGTGCTTTCTGTATGTACAGAATGTACACAATGATTTAGGTGCATGTGGTTGTGGGCACATTGTATAATCCTAGTAAACACTGGCATATTCATGTGTGTCTCTGTGTGTGGGAGGAATATCAGTTTCTCCAGTCTTCACAATCTTCAGGTGATGTGATGGGTTAAACCAATGGCAGCTAGTGGGCACATGCCCCTATCCACGAATATACTCAGCACTTCACTTAAACCAGCATCATGAAGGGAAAAATAGTGCAGTTGCCCAAATCTTGGTTCCTTCACAAACCCCTCTCCAACTGAGGGTCCATTATTTCATTCCCAAATATCAACAGAGGGCGATCTTGTAATTGTAATTTATGAAATAAGGCATCATCTTCAAACTGGAGACCTAGAGTTCTGTACCCTGAAGATTAGATGAATGGATGCCACTTTTTCATCCGCAACAGACACAGCTTCCTTCAAGCTGAAAATTCATGAACTAGAGCAACATTGCCTGTCATTATCTTTTGATTCTTGGAACTCATGCTGCACACCCAGTAGTTGGCAGGTACAATCTCTGTTGCATGATGTTGGATGCGGTGTGAACAAAGAATCATTGGCTGTGTAAGGCTTGCATTTCAGAATTACAAACTATTGTAATCTAGAAAGTAAAAATGCAGAAAATGTTTGAACTTGTGTTCAAAAATAAAACCTTCAAAATAAATAAAACTAAAATTAGCATAGAAGATGATCAGATATGTGACTTGCCTACTGATGAAGCATATTCATCCCCACTGGGTGTATAATTTGGAGAGAATTTGGAACACCGCTAGCTATTTTACTTCTTTTGCTTCCTTTTCATCTGTAGCACCAAATATCCCTACTGTGTGCTTTGATTCTGGGCAGGAGGAATATCTTTGGCAGTCCATGAATGCCTTGGCTGTAAGCCAACTGTAAGTGTGAAGAAGTGAAACAAATTATACTTAATGACTTTTGTTTTACTCTTTTTTAACTTCAAATCATCTCTGACATTGTTGCACTAGAGTTGAGAAATACTAGCCTCCTTTCATAGTGTATAGTAATAGTAATCCAGTTGATTTCCTCTTTTCCATCCCACTGTCCATTTACATTTTCTTCCCCTCCACCAAAATCAGTTTTTCAGCAGGACTCAGGGCCAGATCTTGACGTGTTTCTGGTTCTCATATAACACATTTTGTGTTGCCAGCTCTTCTTGTGAATCCTGGACACATTCCAAGTTTTCAGGGCAGTGGACTGAAATTTTGGAGCAGGTCAGTGAAACATCATTCCTCATTTTACTTCGCTACAGTGACCACAACTGCTCTGTCCTCTGCTTTTCTGTGGTTGTTGATCTCTGACTGGCCTTAGCTATAGACCTCAAGCTGGTGGAGGTAGCTGAACTTTTAGAAAAAGGTGAAGACATGAGCTGCCTACTGGTATTATGTGTTGTAGGAGCCGCTATGTTCCTGGCCTTGGACAACAGATGTTCAATGAAATAACTGCCAAAACAGTGTTTGGGGAAAGGATACATGTGTTACTTGGCACTAAAGGATTAAGGAAGCCAATAGGTTGCCTGCTTCTTCACTTAACAAAGTGACATACAATGAAGTGAAAGATGAGACTGCAATCCCAAAGACATGCAGAGAAGACAGATCTAGGAGAGACTTTCCAGAACTGTCAGTGTGTTAGCCTGTACCGAGATGAATGGAAATTGTTCATAATAGCATGGTACTTGCATGATGCACTGAAGAAGAATTAGTATACTGATAACAGCTACCAGTTGTTTTGTAGTGCAGCAGGGACCCTTACTACAGAACAGAATTTATCATAAATAATGCAAATTGCTTGCATAATTTCTCAGTGCATGGGAACAACTGACAGTCACAACTGCATTGTCTTGTATAACCACTGAAGCTTTCTTTCTCTTCACTTCTACTCACATACAGAATGGGAAGTTATAATATTTGAAGACTTTAAGTTAACAAAATAGTTTTAAAATGCACTTAGACGTAAAAGCCAATTTGCTTCCCCCCTTTTATTTATTTTTTTAAAAAAAATTACTATTAAGTATAAAATTGGAATAAAAAAAATCTACAAAGCACTAATATTTAAGCTACTAATAAAAAGTAGGAAAGTCAAAGCCAGCTTTCTGTGCTTAGGTTGAGTATTGCAGATGTCTCCAAAGAGTGGTTAAACTTACATAACAGAGATGGGAGTTTACCTTCTCTTCTAATGTAACAAAAGTAACAAATGTAATAAAATGTGAGTAGGTTTGGTATATTGTGTTAGGGTCATTCGGGGCCCATGGCTCACTTTGAAGTTTCAAAATATAGTCTTCAATCCCAGTCTTCTTTTCACATCAGTAATTTAAGCCAGCTCAGTTCCCCTCTCTAACCTATAACGTTTTTCTTAACACTTTGAACACACCTTTTTACTCTGCAATTTAATTTGAAACTACATGGGATTCTTCCTTGAGTTTTCTCGTTTCTCATCTCCCCAGCATTCTGCCCATGGCAGCTCTCATCAGAAGAATGAGGTCAAAACTGAATGCCACTCTAGGGAAGCCAATCTACCTAAATAACAAGTGGCGCCATTCTGAAGCTGTAATACGAGAGTGTTGCTAGGAAATACCTTGGATCTCCTATAGCTATTGTTATTTTGAAGTACAGCAGTGCTCCAGCAATCTCTCAGCAAAATAAAAATTACTGAGTGCTTGATGCTGTGGTTTTCTAAGTTATATTTACATGCATGGGCTCTTGTGAGATGAAATGAGAAAGTTCTTTTTTAAAAATAAGGAAATTATTTTTCCAATTATTTAGGGGTCCTAAGCTACTAATGAGTTTCTCCAGTGTCTTGTTATTCTCCCATTGAAAATGAAAACAATCTGGCAAAATTCACTCCTACAGCTGCCACAGGCATATCACAACTTCCTACTCAGCCAGTGCCATCTACGGTATGTGAATAAAAAACAAACACCCCAGGAAAAATTATAATTTGCAGAAATACAACCTTCTGTATATTTACTAAATGACTGCATTCTGACTGCAGGAATTGCAGAGAACAGATGCTAACTGATGCAGCAACACACCCCACAGTGAGAATAATGTGACAATCTTTGCTCAACTTGATGAAAATATATTTAAAATGGCTTTAAATTGTTTCCTTTTTATGTGCTATAATGAACATTCATTTCACTGAAAGTTCCAATAGGAAAATTGGCTCTAGCTTTTATAGAATTTTCCTTAGGGCTTTGGTACAATAAATGCTTTGGCTATACCTACTGGCATTTATTATATAACAGGGATATTTATTCCCCATTTTGCTATGTTGTGTAGAAAGAATGTTATCACATACATATCTCATTGTTATTTCCATTCCAATTGCTCTCTTGTGATGCAATTCAGAATTGAGGTAGTTTTCATTCATCTAGTTTGCCATGGAAACTCATGCTAGATGAGCTTCTGTTGGGTCTATTGGTAATACGTTGGACTTCTTTTTCGCAGTTATCATTGACTTCCTGACAGTGTATTTATTGTTCAGCACACATTTTGCTGTGAATGGAACCAAAGCACAAACTATCACATTTAAAAAAAAAATTGTTAGAACTGGTCAGGAATTTTCCAGCAAAATGTTTTTCCCTGGGAAGTACTGATTTGTCAAAACCAAAATTGTTTGTGGGAAAAAGTCAGTTTCAGTGAATCTCCTTGTTCCCAAAAAAAAGAAAAAAGTTTTGACCATTCAGAAAAAGGTCAAAACAAAACTTTTTGAAATTGAAACAAAACATTTCAGTTGACCTGTTTCACATTTTTTTAAAATTATTGGTTTGAGAACATTTTCAAGATTTTGACTTTTCATTTTGATTTGAGACGAGAATAGTCCTTGAAATTTCAAACATTCTTGTGGGAGGGGAAAAGCATATCTTGCCCAGTTCTAATGTATATATGGCCAGATTATACTAACTTGCCCTTCATATAGAAGGACATTCCATAAGCAGATCACTTCACTTCCACATGAAAGGAGGGCTCAGCCATTTACAAAGCATCAACCACCCCATCCCAGACCTAGCAGAATCCTCTCTGTGCAATCTGGATTTCATTGAGATTTTGGTGCATGCTTAAGTCATTTGCTCAATAGATATAGGACTACTCATAAATTAAAGTAACTTGCTGAAATGAGGCCTAGGACTTTGTCCTGATCAGGAAAAATGCTCGCGTTTAGGTCAAGATAGCTAACGTGGTGCCTAAATCCAACGTAAATTCAACCTTTTTCAGAGTAGACGCAAGGTAACCTCCTCTGCTTGATTTCAGTTGATCACCATAGGCTAGAGCTTGATCAGCTAAAACTGAATTACAGATTTTACCCTGCATGTATGCTAGGAAAAAAGTTAAATTTAAGTCAGGTTTAGCTGCCACCTGCTTCCCTAGTCAAGGCAAGATCTGTATTATTTGCCCAAAGTCACACAAAAGTTTGTGACTCAATCAGGAATTTAACCTACATCTCTGAGTCTGTCTAGTGCCTTACCCACAAAATTATCCTTCTTTCCAATCCACAAGATCAGTCCAACTTCAAATGAGCAGAATTTTAATTCATGTACTAAAATTAATTTGAGCTAGCTAACATACAGTATATAAACTTTGATCTTTTCTTTCTGATTCTTATTGGTTAAAAATAAGAAGAGTATCTAGACATCATTCAAATCTGTAGCGATGTCTGATGCCATTAGTCAGAACACTCAATGTGACAAAGCATCGTTGCAGTGTTATTTCATAGGTTTGTTAAGGCTGCAATGCACCTATAATAGGTCATCCCTGAATTCTGTGTGCGCGGCATTCTAAAAATAATGAACAGTCTCTGTGGATAACCTCCATGAACTAAACATAAGATAAGGGAGTAAGCAAATCTGTATATAGTTTTAACGTTAACCAAAACAAAGCCTAAGCCTTTACTAAAGCAAGAAGATATCTCTAACTACTGACCTGGGAAAAAGTTTGGCACTGATTTCTTAGTTTGGCAGTACAAACGCTGCATAGGAGAGCCTCAGAACAAATGCTAAAGGTACAAATATTGACTTGATTTTTTTTTGACAGAATGGTTAATCCACAGTCATCAAAGGCAGGATCCACAAAGCTACTTAGGTGCTTAAGCCTTGGCTCCACAAAATTTGATCCACCAAATTCCCAGTGAACTCTGGAGGCGCACAAATTAAGTTTTCAGGGTCAAAGTTCCCTATGTGCATACATTTCTGCTTTTGGACATGTGCACTGCTGTCTTATTCCTGCATCCAGATGCTTATCTCCTGCCTAAGCCCCCGAGCAATTCACAACCCAGGGAAAGGCAGGCATGTGCAGGGCCAGATTTGGTAGGTGGCCTCTAAGCACACCTACTGAATCAGGTCCCATGCAAAATCCAGAGGTGGGGGAGGTGCCCCCCCCCCACTTATAAATTTTAACCCAGGGATTAAAGCATTTGCACAGGATGTGGGAGCTGCAGGTTCAATTCCCCCACTCTTTGCTAATGGAGGAGAAAGGATTTGAACAGAGCCTCTCAGGAGAATGCTCACGGAGCTATGGGATATTCGGATATGGGCTCCCTTGAAGCTTTTCCATTTTGGATAAATAATGAAAGAGTAGTTTGAGCAGGGGGACTTGAATGGGGGTCTCTCACCTGCCCGCTGGGTGCCCTAACAGCTGGACTATTTGACTATCCCACTGTAGATAAATACTTACGGGGCCAGAGGGAGAGAGAAAGAGTGACTGAGCAGTCCAGTTCGGGCGCCCAACTTGGAGATGCTTCTCCCAATCGCTACACTCAGCACCTGATAGAGATGGACCTGAAAAGGGTGTGAGGTCTCTCTTGGTGACTACTCTGCAGTCCCCCTTGCTCACGGGACTCTGCATGGTCCTCCCCTAAGGCTAGGCGCATGGGGCAGTGGGAGGGATGAGGGGAAGAGGAGCTTCTGTCTCTCCTCATACCCTCTTGGCAGCTACAGGGTTTATTACAGTTTGAGTCTGGGTCCAGCCCCTTGCTCCAGCTACTTTTTCATTAGACAGCCACAGAGGAACAGCTTCAACAGGAGCGAATGAGGGAGGCCTGCATTAGAATATCCTATAGCTCAGTGGTTAGGGCATTCTCCTGAGAGATGGGAGACCCCTGCTCAAATCCTTTCTCCTCATCAGGCAGACTGGGTAATTGAACCTGGGTCTCCCACATCAAATTATTGGGCTAAACGATATAAGCTGGACGCCGCCTTCTCCTACAGTTCTGTGTGGAGTGGGCAGGTGCCTAACTCAGTCCCACAAGAAATGCCTTAGTAAGCCATCTGACTCCAGACAGTGGATCCCCATTTGTGGATTGCTAAACAGAGCCAGGCACCTCCCTGCAACCTGGATTTAGAGAGAGGGATGTAGTTTAGCACACAACCCTGTCATCAGCATCTACAATTGGCTAGCTTCCTGTCTAGCATGATGGCTTTTGTGGATCACATTCCTAGGGGCCTCTTTACTCCCTTAATCCCTTTCATTGTGCCTAACTCAACTTTGTGGATGCCATCGTTGTTCCTGTGATTTTTCTAGGCACATATAGAAGGGGGGGACTGTTCCTCCCTGTCAGTCTCACAGGGAGGCCAAGTCCCCTCTCAGCCACACTTGTGTGGACAAGCTTTAGGCAGGGGATTAGCTCTCTATAGTCTATCAGCCCCTGGCCCCCAGGCAGGGCGGGGCAAGTAAAAAGTCTGTAGCCCTGGGACAGCTTCACAGGCCATGGTCAGGCTGTCATCCCAGGGTTGCGGTGGCAAAGGGGGAGGGTGATGCAGGCCCTCCTGACTCCACCGCGTCCCATCCCAGAGCCCTAGCAGTGGCGGAGAGTTCTGCCACTGGGTCAGCAGGGCTCCAGCCACAACTTGCTGACAAACACTCGGGCTCGAGTCCAGCCAGACTGAGGTCGTCTATCCCTTGGCTACTTCATCCGTCTCTGGGCCCGTGTACCTGTTCCAGAAGTCATCGTCCACCTCCTCAGAATAAATCACAAGGGACATCCCCAGCAGGCCCTCAGCATCGTCAGCATCAGGCAGCTCCTCCAGGTCATTGGCAATGGGTAGCTCCGGCAAGCTACAGGTGGTAGAGAGCTCCAGCAGGTCCTCTATGCTCCAGTCAGTAGGCAGCTCAGGTGGCTCTTCAGTGGTGCCATGGTCGGGATTGAGTCCCAGCACCGGAAAAGAGACATCTTTCTCTTAGACTCATAGACTCATAGGTCAGAAGGGACCAATATGA
>ML675618.1:16043149-16103540 GCA_007922155.1 Mesoclemmys tuberculata | reverse complement strand
CAGTTTGTACCCATTCGTCCTCGTGCCTATATTAGTACTAAACTAATCAGCAAACCCCTGACTGAGTAGTAGAGCCTGTCCTTTATATTTCCTGTTCTGGTTCTGGCTCCGCCCTTCTGCTTCCAGACTGGTGGGTGTGGCTTCCCTGACTCCACCTTCCAGGGATTGAGTAGCAGTCCCTCCCTGTAAGTCTCAGAAGGAGACCATGCCCCCTCACAATAGAATCTAAGTTAGGTGCTGTGATAGTCAGTGTTGCAACACCTATGTCCCTTCAAAGATCCCACCTCCAGTGTCTAGCACATTGTGGGTACTGTATCCACAGATCAACAGAGCATTGATGCACCTGCTTAAATCCGTCCCTATTCACAAAAGCGCTTAAGCATGCATTTAAATCCCAGTGAAGCCAATGGGATTTGAACACAGGGAGAAATGCTTTGCTGAATAGAGTTGGACTGCTGAACTGGGGCCTCTTTGAATTACAAAAGTCACCAAGAATAATTGTTCTCCCCATTTCCTCTTCTCACTCTGACTTAAAAAAGCAAAGTAACTAAAAGAGTCAACGGAGCAAGAAGTGCTTTTATATTACCCTTATATTTTCCCTGGAAGCAATTCCCTGGGCCCTAATATCATGTGGCTACGGAATTTGGAATTCACCCTTCCTGCAGAATTGCCCTCCAGAATCTCAGCTTTCATTAAAAAAAGTCTAATACTTATGGATGCAAAGAAAACACGAACCAAGGATAAACTGATGTAGCGAGAAAACCTGCCTGAGTTTTCAGCAGCTTGCAGGGCTAACTAATTGAATGATGACCGTTTAAAATGTCAACCTTGTTAACTATTTAATAGTTGACCATTTCAACAGAAATAATCAAACAGTTTTCTTATCCTCTTAACCCCTAAAACAAACAACACAATGGCTATTGAGCTGACCATATTGTTCATTTTGATTGTTATTTCAATAAAACATAATTTTTTAAAAGTTACCTGAAACAGCCACAGAATCTCCCCAGTTTCCACCCAAGTGCTGTGGAGTCCAAGGACTTTGCTACAGAATTTAGATCCAGCTTGACACAGAGTACACAAGACTTTGCCCATGCAGTCTGCAGTATTCTTTTTGCTTGCCTCCTCACTCTTCCATTTCCAGTGCAGGATTTTCATTTAGTCTCTGATATTTAAGAAGCCCCTGAGGAAACATAGTCTCATTTCTTTGATTCTTCTTTTTCAGAGAAACTGCAGGCTGCTCTGCTTTAATTAGTTTATCTTAGGATTCCTTGGTCTTTGCCTACAGAATAGCTTCTCTGCCACTTATTTTATGACTCTTGCAGGAGGGAGGACCTGTGTAGTCAGGGACTTATTAGCCCCCTTCCTATCTGTCCTCAATAAACCACTGCAGATAGCTGCACTAGGAGCCCATATATACCTGTGCTCCACAATGCTTATGGATGGAGTGGAGCTTCCTGCTGTAATTCTTCTGGAATCCTGCTATCACCTACCCCTTTAAAGAAGAGGGGCCCATGCTATGTACAAAAAGGGATTGGGAAAACATGGGTCTTAGAACTCAATCAAATAAAAATATGGACTCTATAGCTATTGAATTATGGAATTATGGAAACAATTCATTTGATATTGGTCTCTTTTGTTTGTGAACTCTACTCTTCTGATAATGAAGACCCAACACATAAGTCTCATAATTTAGTAAACATGTATTATTGAAATGTTAGGTTTTTACATCGTTTCAAATGATTGTTTCCCATTTGATCCTTTGATCCTTTATATTGTATTTAACATATTTTTAAAAAAACATCTATTATAATGTGAACTATATTATAAAAGTTGATGGATAAGTGCATTACTAAAGTCTTATCATTACTTATTCATACTTTGTATATTAAAAAATCAGAATTGTACTAGATTTCTGGTGTGTTTGTACACTCAAGAAACAAAGTTTTACTGCCCAAAGCTATCTACCTATTTCTAGTAACTCTATTGCCTGTTTAGTAGAAAACCTAGTACTACTATGATGAATACTATCTAATAAGCTGAGGTCATTATTAACACCAATCAATGATACTCAGGGTTGTTCTTTGAATCTAGTTCTCCAAACCTTATTCGTGAGAGTAAATGCTATTCACTTGTCCAGGTCTATTTGAAATTAATGGAACTACCTGCATGAACAAAGACAGTTTGAGTGAAGTTTTGCAGGGTAGGGAGTTATATTATCAATCAGAATGTTTACTAAAAATATATCCTATAGTACATACACTTGGAGAATATAATGAGCCAGATTCTGATACCCCAGTGCACACTGGTTTCAATTTGAGTAGCTGCTCCCCAGTGGGAGCAAGGAGTTCGTGATGTGGCTCACCGTGATTAAAGGCATCAGAATACGTCCACAAATTGCATTGTGCGTGTTTCTGTTGTAGATGATGTTTTTCTACATAATCAGGGTATAAAGTGAGTACATTATATGGGAGGAGCTGATTTCTCGTCAGTTGTTTTACTAAGCAGCACCTGCACCACACAACTTTCATCTAAAGGATCAATCAGCTTAAAGCTTAATTGCTTCTCTGTTATCTCTTCTGTGCACTCAGCTAAAAGTGGCTCAGTGTCCATTAAGTCCATGAATAATTCTTTAACAAACACTGCAGCATAGTCCGTAGTTAAAACATTGGTCCACATATTGGAGAGCATGCCTCAGAGCTGCTGAAGGAAGTGATTAGATGGGTACGATACCCCACAGACCATGTGCCTGATCTAAACGTCTCCCATTGACTCCAATGGCTTTGATTCAGGACTTGTCTCTCTTGAAGGCACTCTCCTTACATACTAAGACCATATCCACACAAGCACTTATGTTGGCAAAATTTTTGTTGCTCAGGGATGTGAAACCCCCCACCCCAAGCGACATAAGTTTTGCCAGCCGAAGTGCTCATGTGCACAGCGCTACGTCAGCGGGAGACGCACTCCTACTAACATAGCTACTGCCATTCATTGAGCTGGTTTTATTAGTCGATGAAAGAGCGCTCTCCCATCAGCATAATGCAGCTACATGAGTATTCGTTCAGAGGCACGGCTTTATCAGTACAGCCGTGCCACTGTAAGCTTATATGGCCTAATCTATCTTTATAGGTGACAGTGATTTAAAAAAAGAAGGAGGAGTTAATGTTGGTGTTTAGGGCTTGTCTACACAAGGAGTTGTTCTGGAACAGCTATACCTGATTAATTCTGTGTCTGGACACTCTTATTCTGGAATAAGAGTGCCTTATTGAATATTAGTGTAACCCACTTTAAAATAATTCTGAATAAGGCACCCTTATTCCAGAATAAGAGTGTCCACACATGAATTAGCTTAAAGTGGGCTAAGCCAATTTTTAATAAGGCACTCTTATTCCAGAATAAGAGTGTACACATATGGAGTTGATCAGGAATAGTTAATTTGCCTTAAATTCATACACTATCTTATTCTGTATTAACTTTCATGTGTATACAAGCTCATAGGTGCTTTGGAAAATTTTACATTAGGTCTTTCATTTTTTAGTAGTCTTCTTTGTATGGCTGATATAAATGTAGAGCAACAACTATAATTTTACATTCAAATGGTTAAGCCAGATAAATGCATCTGGCGTAGTAGAGAATATTGTTGTGATGCATCCTTTATATTTGTGTATCGGGCACTGAGTTGTTACACGTTCCATATTTTGTTCTAGGTGACCACAGTCACACACTGAAGAGTATTTAATTTTCCATTTGTGCCACAACTATCCACATCTGCCATGGTTTGTGTGGATGCAGTTTAGGGTTGCCTATAAACTTCATGGGAGATCAAAGCCAGGGACCTTCTGTGTCGGGTCTTTTATGAGGTGCTTATTTGTAACTTCTTGTAAACTCCATTCAGCTTTCCAAGCTTCATCAGGTTTGAAGATGCATTGTGGAAGATTAAACATGTGGAGCCAAAAGGTCTTATGCACCTTCCTTCAAGCGGTGGTGAGGGACGTTGTTAAGGTCCTGGTGGATGGGGAGATGTTTGTTTTCCATGATTTTCTGGAATTCCCAAAGGGCTGTGGCATTGCAGAGAATGGATGTGGGAGCAACATGAGACAGTACCGGCAGCCAAAGTGTTGGGGTTGACTTGAGGGTTCCAGTGAAGTAGTTAGGAGTTCAAATTCTGTCCCTGAATTAAAAGTGAAAATAGCTGGTGGCTTCATCAGTATCCCCATATTTACATTTTACGCTCTTGATCATGATTTGCTATCCCTGCTTAGAAGAAGCCCTGATCAAACCCGTAAAGGCCAATACAAAGGTGCACCAGCAGGCACGTGCAGAGGACTCACTCTGAGAGCTGGTTAAAAACCTGTTTTATTTCCTATCAAAACATTCAACAGAAGCAAAAATATTTCATTTTTGGAGGGGGGCAGGATTTTATGAAAAAGGAAAATTTTTGATGAAAATGAAAAACTTTCACAACCATTTGTTTAATCGAAAAAGATGTCTTTCAAAAAAGAAGTCTTGACCAACTTTACTCATTGCATTATGTCTGATTTGTGTTCATAGCTATTAGGTCTTCACTAATAGAAAGGGCAAAGAAACTTTCTGACTTGAACGCGATAGTCCTCCTGAGAGAGCTTTTGCATATATTTCATATGGTAACTCTGAGATTCTGTCATCCTCTGCATCACTTGTTTGGCAGGACAGTGATCATTTGTGGGTCTTTTTTTAATCCTAATTTTAAATTTTTCAGGATAAATCCATCTAAAACCCATAAAAACTTGTAACAAGAGAAACTGCTGATAGCACTACATGAACCAATACATTGTACAGTATGTGTATTTGGAGCCACACTCAACTAACATCTTTATATAGAAAAACAGTTCAAACAGTTTATTACTATAAAAAGCAAAAAGGGCTGGATGTGGGACAGAAGAGAAGAGCTGTGTGCACAAAGGTGAGTTTAACTTACCTTTCCTTCTCTCCAACTTGGCCCACTGCAGCACTGGGACAGTCCCTAGCACAAATCAGAATAGTTCAGGGCTGGTAAATTATACCCAGTTGCCCACCTCCCCACTGGGTCCTTCTGATAGCTGGGGATCACCGGAGCACAGCGTCCCTCTTAGCATGCCCCAGCTTTTGCCAAGGATTGAGGGAGGTGGCATAGAGCCCAGGTGTATGCTGGTTCCAGGGTATGGTTCTTAACGGAAAATGCCCTAACATAGTAGGTACTGTTTTATAACACACTAAAGAATGGCATATCTCGGAAAAATGCATAACGCTGACAATGACTCTTCTTGTCTTTCATCATCATTAATTACTTGATTCTTTCTCAAGAGCCTAAGTATGAAAGCAACCAACAGGTAAATGCATGGCCAGCATAATTTTCATTATTGCTTAAGCATAACTCACTGATCTCCAGGGTTTTTTATGATTAGTTGGTTTCTTCAGCATGCTTTTCAAGCAGCTCAGCAATGACTAGGCAAAAACATTTAATTCACCATTTATGTTTCTGTCCAGCGCAGAATGTTTTCAAATTACATTTTGTAAACCTGAGCCAGTCGCTTGGTGTTTTGTCTCCTCAAATTTGACTATAAAATTAAAACAAAAACTTACAAACCCCGATGCCTGTCTGGTTCTTTTAATCTTTGACATCAATATATCAGTGCATCCATTGTGAATGACTCATAGACTCATAGGTCAGAAGGGACCAATATGATCATCTAGTCTGACCTCCTGCACAAGGCAGGCCACAAAACCCTACCCATACACATTTATAACAACCCCGAACCCCGAATGGATAGTATGAATACATTTAGCGAAGGCAAACTGTTCCGGTCTATTTTAGCTCATATTTGTTGCAAAAATGTATCTCATGATCTCCATAAAATACTAGTTAGAGTTGCTTTAAATATTAATTCCTCATAGAATGAGGCATTCAGCAACTATCACAGCTCCGGGCAGTTTTTCCACATTTAAATGCTAGGGAGAAAGATGGGATTTATTTTCTGAAGCAGAGCACATTTCAGAGTCCAGTTTTAAGAAAATCCTTGTACCCTGTTATTTGAGCAAATATCATGCAATGTATTTTCTGTTGGAATATCTGTTTCTGCATTGTAGCATCATTTTTACTCTTCAGTTGAAAATATACCAAATTTACTGCATGCATGTTTAAATGCTACTTATCTAAAATACTACTGACTAGCTTGTCTTTTTCTATTCAGATTGTAGATGTTAAGTGCAACTAGTTAGCTGATAAGGTGTCTGTGGCAGCGTAGAGGGTGATTAGCCCCTAGGGGCCTCTGCCACCCCCAACCCAGCTGCCTGGGCTGGGGTAAAGTGGGCCAGCCGGGCCCTGGACTGCAAGCAAGGAAGCCACAGCTGACCACTCTGATTAGAGCAAGCCAGAACCTCGCCTAATGAGGCAATGGAGGACAGCTGTTTCCTATTGGGGGGATGAGGGGTGTATATAACCCAGCCAGGGAGCAACTGAGAGAGAGAGAGAGGCATGGCTGAGGGTGAGGTGAGGTGAGGTGAGGTGGAAGTCGAAGTCGAAGTCGAAGTCGAAGTCCTGCTACTTTGTTTGTTCCCCTAGCCCAGGAAGGGTGAGCAACCCGAAACCTCATGGCCGAGTAGGGTTTGCATTTGTACACTGTAAATAGACAAGCATGGGTGCTGGCCCTGCGTGGAGCCTGAGTCTGTTTGTTTCAGACGGGGAGATGACTGAGAAGACCCAAAAGGACAGGGGCCTCTGGCAAGCTACTACAGTGTCCTAGCATGCTAAAGGCCTGAGTAGAAGCCCTAATAGCGTAGTTTAATTACCAAGACTATTGGCCATGTATGAAACTGGAGGGAGAGGGAAGAGGCTTGATAGTTCAAGATCTCAACATGACCCATAGTAAGGTTGTTTCTGGGACAGTACTACCTCTTAGAACAAGCCAAATAAACCAGCATTATCTAATCACCATAACACAATAATTTTAGGAGTTGTTTTTTTGTTTTGGTTTTGGGTTTTTTTGCCCTGACACTGCATCTGTCCTCTCATCATTTGCTGGTGCATGTGTTCATATTCTATCCAACGTTTTACCCTTGGGAAATACACAAGGCATGGCTGTGTCAGCACTTGGACCAACACCCATTTTTCACCTAACAGGATAAAGATGCAAATAGATGTAGTTAAAATACAGAAGCCATTACCTGAATGCAATAAATATACCTGGGAACCAAATGGAAAACCTAAGAGGGAACTCTCTTAGATGCTGTTAGGGACAAAGTGGAATTTCATTAGGGACTGCTTCAAAGTTCTTATCTATTAAGGAGGTTTAAATTACACGGCATGAGCTGCTCTAACCAGCTGCACTACTACATTGTGAGTTTTTGGATTGCTTGGAGAACAAACGCACTACACAGTGTTCAGTTAGTTATTTGTAATTTTGTGCTAAACTTGGCAGGTTTTTTAATATAATTTACTTTAATGTATAATCATTTTGCATATTTATATTATCTTATCCAGTTGCAGTTGGTATTTTAATAGTTTTCCCCCTGTTGTGTGAATGGATTAATTTGAAACTTTATTGATTGACTTCCTTAAGGGAAATAAAAGGATCTAGCCAGCAGAGAGTAGCAAGGTTGTAGAGGAACTGAGGATAATCTTAATATCTTTCATTAGGAAGAAATGACTATTTACATATGTATTATCAGGACATGGCCAACTACCACCAGATCACTGTGTGTGTATTTTGTGTACCCTTCTCCTGTACTCCAACCCTGATTCTGAGCTGTACTATTCTGGAGATGGGCAAACGTGACTATGCCATCCTTGCGCTTCTAGGGTTTCTAGGTTGCCCGAGGCCAGCACAGTTCCTGACATAAAACGTGGCACAGTCTCAAGGGCTGTTCTAACATGCTCAGGCTGCAAAAGTGCTCAGAGGACTGCATGGCATCCCATAATCCCACCTGTCCCCCTCCCGACCCTATGCCAACCTCCAATATGCCTCTTTGTAAGTAAGACAAGCAAGATTCCTTCCTATATCTTTTTGCCTAAACAGTAGGTTGTCTCGTTGCATAAGCTAGCTGTTATGCCTGCAATGTGCCAGGTGCAGCACAAATATTTAAAAAAAGCACACTCTTTACCATAAAAGCTCACACCCTAGAAGGACAAAAACAGAGCAGGGGAACTGTGGCCCTGATTCTGAATCCAGGGGCTTTGAATGGGGCCAGCGTAGCACTGATGAAGTAACAGCTATGCCAAGATACACCCCTGCACCACAACAGGTCACAGGTGGGGAGAGTCAGCTATTTTGTGACTCATTTATACACCTGGAGCATCATAAAGAAGCCAGAACGCAGAGCAGAACCTGGGCCATATTTCTCCATCTTTGTCCTTTAGAGCGTGAGCTTTTTATGGTAGGGACTGTGCCTTTTTGTATTTGTGCAGCACCTGGCAGGTTGCAGGCATGATGACACCTCAAAAATAGAACACTGATTGTTTTGGCAAAAAGCTAAAAGGAGCAATCCTGCTTGCTTTACTTACAGAGGTAGGGCCTTTGAAGTCAATGAGTTAGAGAGAGCAGGTTTTGGCCCATTCTTGCATATATTTGTTCTATGTTTAATGAAATACACTAGGCCAACCCCTTGGGTTCTGCCAAAATGCCCAGAGAACAAGGGAGGTGAGTGATGGGAACTGTTCTGATGCTGGTGCTGCTCTATGCATTTCTTCTACTATGCAGTGGCCGGAAGCAGCCAGAAGAAGCCTCAAGGGCCAAAACTTTAACCCAGGACCAAGAAGGCATAGGGATATCCCATTCCTCCCTTCCCCTGTCACACATCCTGCCTCTTTTCCTGCTATGCTCCCACCTGGGAGGGTGTGTAGGATGAGCCCCTATGCCACTGCAGGATCAACCTTACACTGGGCTGATCCTCCCTGGGTCAATTGCAAAATGTTTGTGACCAAACGTTGCAGGTGGTGTTGCTCAAAGCAGAAGTAACTCACTCAGGAATCTGGCTCATTGTGTTTACAGTGTGCCAATATTTACTCTGTTTACAACATTGCCAAAGTATTCAGTTTCATGTTACTAAATATGCTGTATAAAACAAACATAACACAGTTATACTGAAAATAGAGGAGACTTTCTAAGCTAACTTTTATGAGCCAGAACATCTTTTATGGGGGGGAAAGCTCTCCTAGGGGAAAAGAAATGGTGAGCTCTCATTCATGGAGTTTCCCCTACACCATTCCATCACAGGCCTGGGCAAAGAGTTTTGCTCTACCCCTGTGGAACTGATAGGGTCAGTGGGTCATGAGAGATTAGTGGAGTCTTGGGCCTTCTATGTCTATGGGCCTCAGTACTGTTTTCATGACTTCCCCGGACTCCAAGGCAGCATTCTCTTTCCTGAGGCCATGATCCCATGTTGTAGCCTAAGAATCTCTCATTAAAGAGCATGTTTGAACCACCCAGATAAGATCATGGTGTAAAGATGAATATGATTCTTTCTTGGGTAAAACATGTGGATTAATTGCATGGCCCTTTCACCAGCTAAGCACTTCCTGTCCCTAACCCACCTCCTCACAAACAGTTGCCTGACCCCCTAGTGCAACTATAGCGCCGCTTCTCTGGAGTGAGGGGAACGGGCAATGATGTCACAGAAGAGACACTCCTTGCCCTTCCATTCCTCCCAGACCAGATCATTACTTGTTTTCAGTTACATGTATGCATGTAGATGATGTGCATATGTATGTGAACAATCACCATCACTGCAAGGCTGATTCTTTTTATGCTGCTGTGGGGGCAAACCTAATAGTAATTTTTTAAAACCAGTCTTCTCTCATGGAGCTACAGAGAGGGTTTCACTGTAACACAGCGAAGGGGAGAGGAAGCTGCAGGCAGATCAGAACATCATAAAAAATATTCTCCACCTTGCAAGACTGACTGACCCACTGAGAGGCTCAATAGGAGCAGTAAAATAAGCCTCTTTGCTCCCTCTCTCTCTATAGGCAGTTGGGAAACAATACAGTATAAATTTTCTCCTGAGAATTCTATTCTTTGTGACTTTTCCCATTACTTTGACTACAGGATGTCACTGTCTTTGCATATCCCTCTAATACATAAATAGAAAGCTTTATTTAATGGATTTTTTATTTTAAGGGTTTACTGGGTTTTTGTTGTTGTACATAGCCTCCCTTCCCCCAATAAATTGAGGATTTTGTAAAGAACTAACTACACTACAGCCAGAAGTTAAATGTCTTAGCCTGCCAGGCACGTGAGCTAGCCCTCTGCTTGATCTCTAAGAATCAAGGTAGAATATCTGAACAATAGAATATCAATAGATATTCTTCTTTTGTATGAGAACTTGTCAGTGTGGGTCAAATACCCAGAGACTAGACTTTGAAATGCATGTGTATTGAAAACAAAAAATATAAATCATCCCAGTGCCTTGGCAACTGTCTTTTACCTCAGAACCCCTGCTCCCTGCTGGAGTTTTGGCAGTGTCACTTCAAGTTGCCTGGGGAGCATACAGATCACAGAATTCAAGCTTCTCCTCACAGCTAATGTCAGAGGCTGAGTAATAGGATTTTGGAGAACTGAAAAACCCAGAGGGAAAATGAGAGGCAGGAAACTATTAGGATTAGAACAACGAGTGGACAAAAATTCAGTGACTCTACTTGTATTACCTCCTCAGTTTGGTAGGGACTGTGACCTGGTCTACACTTACCTTCCAGATTCGGCGGCAGGCAACGGGAGATACGCAAGTGACGTAAAACAGTTGCATATCTCCCATCGACTTCGACGCGTCTGTTCCATGTGCCGTCCATGCTGCGCTGCGCTGACGGGGACAGCGTTCCTATCAAGACAGCGCTACGCCACTTATGGAGGTGGTTTTCCTCCGTCAAGTTCTGGATCGAATGAGCAGGTCTACACAGACCACTCAGTCGATCCAGAGACATCGATCTGACAGCGGCGAATTTGCCGCCATCAGTATAGACGTAGCCTGTATTATGCAAGTTGGAGTCTTTGGTATAGATAAATATGGGTCAGGTGGACAAGAAAGAGCTTATTCTCACACTGTTTGGGGCTTTCTACTAAAAAGTACCATCAAGCATATGCTCACTTACATACGTAATAGCATAGTTACCACTGAGCAACCAAGAAGATTTTGACACAACAGTTTACATTACAGTTCATGTGTGTGAGGAACATTTCTAAGGTTTTCTGAATGCAATATTATTAAAGCAATTTTTTAGTACTCTAAAAGGAGGGAGAGAGAAGAATAAAATTGGATACAGATGCACTACCAGCAAAAGAAAGCAAAGAAGGAAAAACAGAAAGTATATATTACCTGATAAACTGGGTTGTCTTGTGGCTGGGTCTACATTGACAGTGGCAATGTCACCGCCGTCACATCGATTGCTCTGGATCGACTGAGCGGTCTGTATAGACGCGCTCAGTCAATCCAGGAAGCGACGTAGGAAAACCACCTTGGTAAGTGGCGTAGCGCTGGGTCGAAGGGAACAACGTTCCCTTCAATGCAGCGCAGTGTGGATGCCGCGCTGAGGAGACGCCGCGAAGTCGACGGGAGATGCGCAAGTGATTTACGTCACTTGCGTATCTCCCGTCGACTGCTGCTGAATCGCAAAGGTAAGTGTAGACCGGGCCTGGAATCACATCTGTGAATTATAGGAGCATTTGGGGTTTGAAAGAGGCCTGTAGACAGTCTAGATCCATCTACCTCCACCATGCTAGTGATATTTGTATCTTGCAATGTTTTTCCTTGTAAGTGTTGGCTCTTTTTTTCTGAATATACAGAAGGGAACACTCCAAGTTGCATTTTCAGTAGTTCTGTCCTCCATCTAAATCACCCCTGGCATAAAGACATTTCTCCTAAACTACTTTAGTGTTTAGTGTTTCTTAGTGTTAAGTTTTGCCTCCTCATTTTTAAGACTGAGGCAGAAGCCTCTCAAAGTGTTGCATATCTTAATCACATCTCTTCCTAGTCTCTTTTATTAGTGTGAATATAAAACTAAATTTCCCACTCACTCCCTCTTGTAACACTGAAAACTATCATCTTTCTTACTTTCTTTTGTGTGCTTTCTGTATCTTTCCTGTAGCAAAGTAACCTGAACAATGCACAATACTCATTGTAAGTAACTAGCCCCTCTTACAGTCCGATGACAAGAGATTCTGCCATCCTTACTCACTTTCGGCCAGATTGTGAACCCCTTCTGCCCATCTGAGGGGGCTGCTTGGTGAGTAACTCCTTTGAGCTTCAGTGAGACTGCTTGGGTGAGTAACTGCTCACAAATTTGAAGAAGGGATTCCACAGTCTGTCCTTTTGGATAGTAATTAATTTCTCAAGTAGTCCCACTGAAGTGAATAGGAACAAAATCATCCTCAACCTGTTATTATAATAATCAGATTCTTCACTCATTAATTTCTACTACAGAAAAACTAATAAATATTCTTTCATTTTAAATGTAATACAATAACTTAAATGAATAAATACAATTAGTACTTTTTAGTATGAATAATGCTCATTCAGATATTTTGTTAGTGTTAAGTTGGCTTCAATTATTACAACTAAAAACAAGGTTAGGCTTTGATTTGTGTTGATCTTGTAATTGAGGAAAATACAATAATTCACAGGTTGTAGGATTGTTATAGTCTAAGTTTTTCTGGACTCAAGTGGGGTTTTTATCAATTAAATATTTATACACTGACTTCCTTTCTCCTTCAGTTTACTTACTCTTGATTTACACTGGTGTAAGTGAAAGGAGCATCAGAGCCATTGTTTTCATGTGACTTTAAAGAACACGTTTTTGTTATATTATAGTTTGTTCATGGCATACACACAGAGAAGTTTGATAAAAATATACATATGCCTGCTGAAAGATTGCAACCTACCACTACTTTATTTCTTAGAATTCAGAGTAATTACACACAAGAACCCAAAAACACACAGAGAAAAAAAAAAAAAAAAAACAGGCTGCTCCCTAAGGTTGAGAGGCATAACTTACTACCTTGCTTTAAGCTGGCTCTTTCCTGTCTGGCTGACACTGATCAAACAAACACTTTCCTACAAACTCTCCTGGCTTGCAAGCATGAACTGGCATCACCTCCCACACTCTTAATGTGATAGCTTGCAATTCAAAAACAGTCCTCAATACACCACATACTTAAATCCTGTTTTTGTTATATCAATCAGTCCCATGAATACCTTTGCAGAAGGGAGCATGCCATCACTTATTGTCTGCTGCAGAACAGATACCATTTTAATTAGTCCATGTTCATTTGGTCTGAAAGATGCTCTGAAATAATAAACTGATGTTTTGATGTCTTGCATTTAGGAATAATTTTGAGTCAGTCAAAATGACTCAGTTTCATGAGTACCAGAGAGTGTCAAAGTTCCAACCATTGCTTGGCTTTATGTAGTGTTATTCATCCCCAGTTTTTAAGAGGGGAAAAAACCCAAGGCGACATCAGTTAAACACACACACACACATATATATATATATATATATATAAAAAAACAAATATTAATACAAAAGTTTTCATTGATTATATAACACGATTCTGTCTTAGTTCTTTTTGACCTACAGTTAATACTGGTGATAGAGTTTCAAAGGCATTTGGGCACTTAAAGATGCAGATAAACTCTTAGTGAAACTTTCAAATCCTACCTGTTTAGGCACTTTTAAAAACCCCACCTAGCTGCATATTTAGGCACCAAAGTACTTTTGAAAATCTGGCTCTCGGTGCATAGGAAGAGGATAACTGGTAGTTTCTGCTTGTGACCTATCTCTAGGAATGGCATTCACAAATGCCGGCTTTGGTTCAGGTAGGCCCGGCTTAACTTTATTTTAATGATTTAATTAGGAATGCTAAAATGGGGAACCGACAAACAAACAATCTGAAATAAAGCTGTCTTACATGGAGTAAAAGCATACCGATTATTCACTCACTGAACATAGGACATAGCAGAGCAGAGCCAGCAAAAGCACTTGCACTTTTAATTTTTAAAAGTGATAAAAAAGTAATTGCACTTCTTGAATAAACTACTAATAGATATATATAATATAATTAATTAATACATATATATAAAAAAATCCCCCCAGCTACTGTGTTTAATCATTGTTAGGCTTAACCAAATTCAATTTTAAAAATAATTTTGACAGATAATGTTTATTTTTAGAGCCCTCCACAGATGAAAATGTGGATCTGCATCCAATCCGCTGGAATAAACTTTTACCCAACCCACAATCTGCCCTCTCTCTTTTAGATTTAACCATATCTGCATACCAGCTGTTTTGGAGCCAGCAGCCACCCACTGTTGAGCCCTTATAACCTCAAACACCTGATGAGCTGTTGAGCCATGCCCACCCGCCTAACAGCATCAGCTGTGGAGCTCTGTCCTAACAGCTGATCAGCCCCTTCTACCCACTTAACAGCTGTTCTGGCTACATCCCTGGCTGGCAGCTGCTCCAGCCCTACTCCAAAAGTCATGGAAGTCCCAACCTCCTTGACCATCTCATTTGTAATCTGCAAGAAATGGTCTGCAGATATCCTCATCCACATTTGGGGATGAGGATATCTGCGGATATAAAGTGGATATCCATGGATTTGCAGGGCTCTATTTATTTTAAAGCATTAAAAAAAAATTTTTTTCCCTTTTAAATATTCACAGTTGTGCAAAATTCTGGGTTGTAAGATCAATAAAAATATTTTTTTTTCACACTTTTGGGAAATTATGGGAGGAGGTTGACAATTATTGAATGACTGTAGGTATTGAGATTCAAAAGAGAAAAAGCTTTATAAACCCTCAAGACACAAATTGTATATATCACATGTCAAAATATATAAAATAAATACCCTCTAATACATTCTCAAGCAACATTTTTTTTACTTTGTCTATCTGCAAATGTCAATCATCGATGGAAATATTTTCTCATCAGTTATGTGTGTACAGTGAAATTGATATTCTCCAACATTTATTGATAAAAATCTAATCCTTCCACATTTAATTATCATAAATGAAGACTGCATCCCACTGTGCCTGAATACTGCCCAAATCAAAGTGACATTCAGAGTGTGGATATGATACATAAATGCAGATTATTATTGGAACTGAGTGCTTATTTTTCAAAAAAAAATTTTGTTCTTTTCCCCCCTACTCAGACTTTTTCCCTTCTGGCCAGCTGCTTCTGGTAATACTGTAGCATGATGCTGAATTCCTATGTCCGTATAAGAGAGAGAAAGCTTGATCTAGCACTGAGGCCGATACTATTTCCTGGATTGGCTTATGTAACATGACAACTACGTTACTGTGCTCTTGCTTTCCAGAAACTATAAGCATTTATTTACTACTAGGATTAGTTTCTGTCTTCTCAGAACCTACAAAGTTGAATTACCTCTTGAATTTGGTGCTCTTACATGCATATTACATCGCTAAATATCACTGAGGCCCCTAATGGTTCCTTGCTAAATATTGAATACAACCAAATGTAGCATTAGTCATTTAAATCACTTCTTACATTTGGAGATGGTAATCTCTAAAAATCAGGTCTGACATACTGTCTTACCATTGTGTGTTATCTGCAGTTGCAGTGCTATAATGACATGCAGCGCTATAATTACATCCCACAAAGCAGAGGTGTCTTTTGTGTATGTCTTATGCCAAACAAAGCCAGCAGAGCCAGGGACACAAATATGATGTCAGAATTCCACCTGGGAGCACCGTGGTTACCTGCTGCAGCATTTTCACACATGCACTGTTTGTTTATCAAGCAGGACCAGACTGACACATACCAGCAGTTTAGAAAGTATCTTTTAAGGAACACACAGGGTAATTTTTGACAAGGAGAATAAAGCCCTTCTTGGGGAGGTTTGGGAATATTCTTTCCCAGGAAGTGTTTTTGAAAATATCTGCCACTGATTGAAATCCAAAGGTAAAAATACTTGCTCTTTATCAGACAATGATAAATGTTACCCCTTACAGGGATGGTTTAACAGTATCTAGGTGGGACAGGGATGAATAGGGATATTGACATAGCCAGTTCAGATTAGACCAGGAGCCTTTAATTCTATGGTTCCCAAACTTTTTAATACTGTGACTCCCTTACTGACACTTTCAAACTTGGTGGCTCCCCACAAACAAATACCATTTTTATTTATGTATTTATTTTACCAGCTAGGGTGAAGAGCTCAGAACACTACAGTTTTAAGAGTTTTTGCAATTTTATTCCACTACATATAGCTTGTTTAATTATATAATCTGATCAAACCTGGGTTTTTAAAACTGTAATTTTAAACTATGGATTTATTTGCCATGTCCAGACACAGACTTAGATTTTAGTGAGAAGAATGCAATTCAGAACAGGCTCCCAGTTGCACAAGGTTTGGCTGAATCTGATAGCACCCGGCGTAAATCATTTCCCAAGTTTAAACAGTTTCTATGCTTAGTTTTCACAGATTTTGTTGCTGCAAATCCAGACTCTCAGAGATAACTGGAAGCAAATGGAAGCAGGCCTTTCATAGTTTCATCGCTGAGTTTTTCATACTCTCCTTTTACAGAAATCTAGACTTCCAGGTTGGTTAGATTTGAAAACTTGGTCTTTGGCATGTGATCACTGATAATTCTAAGAGATTTTCTTGAGCAGAGATACTTAAGATTGGAATAGAGTCAACTGTTACTGAGAATGAGTTTCAAATCCAATCAGAATCTGGAGATTCATGTTCAATTTCAGGAAAATAATCATCACTATGGGAATACAATCCAGATAGATAAGTGAATATTGGTCTTTAATATCATTTTGATCACTTCCACTCTGTTCTTTTAAAAAGTCTGATAACACTGGAAACATCTCAGTAACTCCTATTTCAATGTGGCATCTCCAAAGAAAGATTCTTCATAGATCCCCCAATTTTAATTTTCTTATCTTGTACAGTACATTTGTATTTCTACCTTGAAGTATTAGGTTCAATGCCTTCAGTTTGCAAATAAATCCACTAGGTAAACTAATGCAGTTAAGAAGCCCAGATTACCTATGAAATCTACAAGGCTTGTGTCACGCTGGCTGGATGGTGGGGGATCTTGGGGGGGGGTGACATTTATTGTATTATTTGACAACTGTATGTCAAAATCATAGTAATCCATGTGAGATGTGCCATGTCAGGTACTGTTAGAAAGGCTATAATGTGCTGAGTAAGATGATAATGTTTATGTCCATGTGTTATGTGTGTAATGGAAGTTATGGATATGGTTGATATATCTTTAATTCAAATTGGGCTGTTTCTAGGCCACTCCTCAGACAGGAGGGCTATAACAATAGCCTGCTTTAATGGCCCATTAAAACATTCACTGGTACAAAGGGCCTAGGGGGAGAAGCCAAGGCTATACCTGATGAGTCACCAGGACTTGCTCATGTGACTCTGGACTCCATTTTGGTTCCTGTGAAATTCCACAAGCAGCATGGCAAGGGCCCGAGGACATAAAAGGCAGAGGCCCCGGGATCCATTTTGTTTTCATTCCTGTTCAGCTTTCAGCCATCTAGCTACCTCTGGATCAACTTATCTACAACTGAAGCTGTGAAATAAAGGACTAAGACATCCAGGTACTGGATGTACACAGAGGGACTGTACAAGCCTGCAAACTCACAATTCTTCTAGAAACCTTATATATATGGACTTTCAAATCATTTGTATGTATCTAATTGCTTTACTCCTTTATCATTTCTCTTATTGTTTGTTCCTTTCTTTTTATAATAAACCATTAGTTTTAGTTACTAAAGGATTGACTGGCAGTGTGGTGTTTTGGGTAAGATCCAAACTTTTATATTGATCCGATACTGTGGCTGACCCTTTGGGGTCAGAGAAACCTTTTGGTAAATGAGGTGACAACAAGAACCAGCTTGCTGTCAGGTTCGATTAATATGGATCCCTCAAATAAAGAGTGACAAGGGTTGCTTTGGATACAACTTTGTTTTACTAACAACAATCTATACACTAACAATTACAATTTAAAAGATACAGCAACTTAACTATATAAAACACAATCACAGTTACAATTATACTTACAAAGCTAGCTTATACTATAGGGTTATACTTACTTACACTGCAACGGTGAGGTTTGTCAGCAGTAAAAACAGCACTTCAAGTTTTCTAGTAGGGTTCCCGGGTTTGCATCTGAGTGGGATACAATGTTGCACTCAGGTTTCGCAGCCACACGCTCTATACTTAGGTTTTGAGCGGCAAGCTGGGGAGAGACGGTAGGTAGATCAAAGCCTGCACGTAGGGCTATTCTGGTGCCCTTCCAAAGGTACGGGACATCTCCGGTTTACTTCCTGTTTGTGACTACCTTTTATATTTTTCTTCCACACAGCAATATGCCCACTTAGCCAATTAGAAGTTTCCAAGAGCGATGAGGTAATTGGGGACTGCACCCCGAAACAGCGAAACTGACAGAGTGAAACCCGATTTTATTCTTCTTAATTGTCCAGCTGTTTGCTGCTGACAAAGAATCACCCATTGCAATACATGTCTCAACACTATTCAAATGCAGTTTACTGAGTTTCGAGTCACAGAGATTTTGCTACACTACGTGAATGGATACTGTTCAAAGGAAGTTTCTCAGAGATTGATACTATTTAGATGAAGTTTACTGGGTTTGAGTAACAGGTTTTCCAAAGGCTACATTCTGATTACATTGCCTTTAGTACTTAGCGCCTGCTGACTCCTCCCGGCGCTGGTAAGTTTCACAGAGATTTTGTTACAATAGGTGGCGGTCGGGGGTTGATACAAAGCAGTTAGCATTTTACATTTCAGTCCAATGAGTTTATATTCCTATTAATTTAAAATGGAGTTGGGTCACTTTAGTTATAAAATGAAACAATGTTACAACAGTAAACAGCATAGAGTTTAAATAACTGGTCTCTTTACTGGGCCTAGCTGCTGATTGGGAGCCGGAGACTGAAATGCAGTAAAGGGGGCTGTGTGTATTTGTATAGTGGCTTCTTGATAACCAGTGTGGGGGACTCAGAAGCACTGTTTGTGGCTGATTGGGAAGTTTGACTTCAGTGCCACCCACCAGTGCTGGGAGAATCTGCTATCCTTTTACAGCCTGCCTTGAACTTGGCATTATCAGGTGGCTACCCTAGGCATGGAAAGGTCACAGTTTGTTTTCCCAAGGAGAAAAATTCTAATTTTGTCACACAAGTCAAAGATGCGTTGTAATACTTTTCCATTTGACAGCCCCTTGACTTCACTGTAAAACACAAGGTGAGCGTGGTCAGAGCCCTTCTCTTTGCAAAGCATAATAAAACAGTGTGTGTTCACTGCCTGAGATTTTATAAAATGAACAATGTTAATAACAATGTTGAGGGCCTCACCTTATGTCAGGTTGCAGCTTCTTTGATGTCAAAAATTGGTGATGGATTATGCAGTGTGTTCAAGTTGCTGCTGGTTCCACTTTCTTTACTTGTGCTGCAACACCACTGTTTTTTTTCTGGTCATGGCTTCTGTCCTACCACTGCACAACTCCCTCGCTCCCCACGGATAGCCCAGTTCAGACCTTCATCCACTATGAATTTATCCAGGATCTAGAATATTTCCTTACTGGTCATTTGGGTTGGGAGTTCTTTGCAAAATAAAAGTTCTTCAACAATTGCACCTGCTTTGACAAATCTCACATCACACAAAAGCTGAGCCAGGTTGGCTACATCTGTGGATTCATCAAGCTGCAGTGCAAAATATTGACTTTCCTTAACTTGTTCCTGGACATTTTCTGCCAGGTCATCAGAGCACGTGTGGATAGTACTACTTGACATAGGAATGGTTTTCAGGGCTATGGCTGCTTGTTCCCCATTCATAATTCTACATCTCTTTTGCTGATGGAAGCAGAAGAGTCTCACCAGTGCTGTGTGCTTGTTTACATTTTGCAATTCATATGCTCACAACATAAAATGCTATTAAGGCTTTTTGAGGAACAGCTGTTCCTTTAGAGGTGCCTTTTTCTGCTTTAATTCTTTTGGTTTCAGAAGGAAAATATTGTGAGCCTTGTTCACAAATTCAGGGTGTTTGATTTCTAAATGTCTCTGTAGTTTCCCTGGCCTTATACTTTTATCCACTTAAAAGCAAGTGGCTCTCTGTGGCTGTGGACTTTCTGTAGTAATACACAAACACCCCAAAACATAATAGACAATAGAATGCTAGCTATATGTTTCTTTTGTTTAACTTTATTCAAATGGTCTTCTTCTGCCAAGTGTTTGCTAAGTGTAGGCTTAGCAGTTGGTAGTTATTATAAAGATCACCTGTTTCTTCCTCAGCCCTCTTCCCCTGTCTGCTGGTGCTGGGAGACTATCTTTACCCTCAGCTTTCAGCTGAGACTTCCTGATGAATATTTCTCCAAGCAGAAAGTCTCTGCTGAAGGACCCCCTGCAGCAGTTGAGGGCACAGATGGGTTTCCAGGCCATGGAAGTAGCAGCAGCATAAAACACAGACCCATAGATATAGTAGGTTTAAAAATCACCTGTTCTAATAGTCTTTTAATTAGAAAAAAACCAAACAAGCTTATCAATTAAAATTTCTCCCCATACACTTGGCGCTCTCCCATGAGCCTGTCATAGTGCCCCAAGGGAGCAATGATTCAGTGTGGGAAATATTGTTCTTATCTGGTAACCCATCTCCAATAATGGAGACCAGAGACAGAATAATACCCCCCTGGTTCCCCATGGATATTTGCAAACATCATCTACATATAACTATAACTGACCTGTCTACCGTTTGAAAATAAGCCAAACCCAAACAGAACATAATATATGGCTAAAGTTTCACAGGTTTCTTTTAGTCTGCTATGCTGGACTGGGCAATGGCTTCACAAAGCCACCCAGCAGAGTCCAAAGGTAAAGCTGTGACTACCAAATGCAACTTTCATGACCTCAGTAAGATTTATACCCCTATCGCCAGGAGGAGAAGGTTATTTCCAGAATGATTTTATTGCTCCCAACACCACAAATCATTTTATGAAATAACTCTGTAAAAATAACTTAGCCAAGAAACAGGTTTAAAATAATGCGTAACTATGGAGAGGAAACGAAGAGTTTCTCTCTCCTGTCACTCCGCTGCAGGAGTCAGTCACAGAAGGTGGGATTTTCAAAAAGTTCTGTATGTTGATAGTGATGGTAAGACTCCCATTGATGCCAGTGGGAGACTTAGGTCAGCATTGAGTGCTTTTGAGAAGCCTCCCCATTGTTCTGTGCTAGTGCTGCTAATTGCACAAGCCTTCCTGATCAAAGAGGGCAGGACTATGACTGTCCTCTCCTTCCATTCCAGCCAGGAAAAGGGGCCAATCGCAGCATTTTTGTACCATGTACCCAGTTAAAAAGTGGCAGAGCTTCTTCTGCAGTTTGAGTAAGCCAGATATCCTCTTGGGGCTCCTATTGCAACACAGCCCCACCACAAATAAATCTGTCAAGGCAGGGGCCAGGGCGATGCCTTTAAAATACAGGCTAGCCCTTAATGTCATTCTCTTCTTGACTCGTAGTCATTCCTGAACCAAAGGTGCAGGGATTACAAAAGATGGAAGAAATTCAAACAGTGAATTTGTATCATAGAACATGCAGAAGGGGACCTCTATTTGAAATATAGTTTGCTTGAGAACAATGGTGGGTGTGACACTTCTTGGGTGTACCCAGGGTTGAGGCACCTTGCTAGCACCTGCTCTTTGCATGAGGAAATCTCGTCTGTCCCTGCCCTGCGTCAGCTTCCCACTTCCACCGGTCATAGACAACACAAGCACTTTCCTCTAAGCCTTGCAGGTCATGCTGTCACTGCTACAGGTTAGTGATTGGCACACCCACTCCTTAAGCCCTCCCCATGTCTCCTGGAGTGCCCACTGAACATTTGCAGTATTCACAGATTTGCTGCATTCAAAGACCCAGTAAACCCCAGTTTATCAGTTCTAGCTCAGATCACAGCTCTGCTTCACACACAGTTCTTAGTTATGTGCATAGTAATATCAGGTATACGTTTATCTAGCAAAGCCTAGGGACTTGAGCAATAGCAAGTAGAAGTACAGTACTGGAAACAAATGCTTACATAAACTAAAACCATAACAGGCGTTCTAGAGAACAGACTTAGTGCACAAAATAGTTTCATGTCTTTAGAGTATTGCTCTCCCAAAATCCTTGCAGCTTTTTCCCAGCCAAGCTTGGCTGTGACCTTCCCAGGCCCAATGACAGCAATTCTGGGCTTCAGGGCAGAACAGCCAATGGCTCCCCTAGAAAGGCATGGCTGACGTCTGAGTGGGCTTCTGCTGGAAGTTTTTATGTATTTGTTATGTGCCATGCACGTTTCCGGGTGGCTGAGGAGGTGGTATCTGCTATTCAGCTTCCTGGATCCCTTGGACTCCCCAGGGAGATTACTGGAAAGCTGGAAACTGGGAACCTGGGAAACTGAGTAGCAGATACTGCCTCCTCAGCTGCCTGGCAGCCTGCATGGTGCTTAATAAATAAGCTGATCTTGAGAGGGGTGGGGAGTGCGAATGGCAGAGGCTTTGAGGGCAGGGGTGTGTGGAGGAGCAGAGGTTACGTATATATCCTCCAATCCATCTGGGACCTTTTAAATGGCTGGGCCCCTGGGAAATTGCGCCAATCCCCCAGTTGGTGGGCCTGGAACCTCTTTTCAAGAGACAAGCATAATATCAGCTTGTTTCTTAGGTGAAGGATCCTATGTGTTTTCTTGCATCCCAAGATATACCAGAACAAGCCTCTCTCTTTATTCATAAGTAGGACACCTCCTTTTGTCTGTGAAATCTACAAGAGAATAAACGTACTGGATGAAGCAATCTCATCTTTTGCCTGTGGCTCCGTATGCAAATGGGCATACAATACGCCCATGACCAGACAGGAAGCTAGCAGTCTGTTACCTCCTGCCTGAAAGGAACATATTCTAGGTATGGCATCTCTTGGTGACACACCTGAACGCCAAGATCTTAAGAACATAAATGTTAGTATAGATACATAACTCCTTCAATAGTATCCACACATGCATTTCACAACGATCATGATGACCAGTGGGCTCCCAACTCTCAGAAGAGACCTCACATGCCACCCTGTGGTGAACTGTTATGCATATCTCTGACCCAAGGGATCCCTATAAAATCCTATGCACTCTTTGTGCCCTCTGCCAGTTGGCACTAATGGGGCCCCTGAGCCACAGTGGGGGTAAATTCATTTTTGTGAAAATAGGTAGGCAGATATATTTTTGGTTGCTTCCAAAAGATAGTCATGTGATGTTCACCAGCACAGGAAGAATTGGCATAATACATACGGTGGGATTTACACCCTGCTTTGGAGTGGATAAACTCAATGCAACATTTAATAGGGAGCCACTAGGGTGCCTCCAAGATGAATTGGGCATGTGGAAGCTTGGGATGTACACTGCTAAAGACTATTTTGAAGTGTATCTTGTCACTTGAGCGTATTGGAAATGTTGCTTAAGAACGATGGCCCTCCTGAGGGTGACTGTAGTTCACTGGAAAAATAATGCCAAGAACTAAACTGCAAGGTGGTTGAGAAAATTACATATTGATTTCGGAAAGGGTCTGATGTGTGGTGTTATTAAACTCAATTCAGTGGTGTTAATCCTAGGTTTCACACTCTCTCAGAAGATTACACCAATTAATGCCACATTATTTTAGCTTCAAGCACCAGATATATGATCCTTCACTCAGAGAATCTTATGAAAACTGTGATTAAGGATAAGAAAAAAATTGTCCTGTAACACAGATTAATACTACTTTTCCTAGTACAATACAGAAGGCCTGGGTCTAATTTCACTGTACAGTTTTACACTATGACTATTGCATGGACTGCAGTGTAGTTACTCCTGATTTAATTGGTGTGAGGTCAGAATCATCACATGACCATAGAATATAAACGGTTGGAGTAGCTCGGAGAGTAAGAGCTGTATTTGAATCTGTTTCCTGATATGAAACCTTTGACACCTGTTGTGTGCTATTATTTCATTACATAAAATTACATTTTCATTTTACTTCTAGTATATGTCCTTTTAATCTGACATGCTTACTAGAACAGCAATGGGCCTCATGCACTGCTGCCATAACAAGGCTCAAATGCAGTTAACTCTGGTGTAAATCCAAATTGATTCAGTTGAATAATAATCCAGTGGATTTACAATTTGAGAATAATTTGGCCCATCCACTTATAGCAGTGGAGATTTTATCCCATTGTGTCTCCCTTTCAGTGCCGGTATTCCAAAATAAACAGGTAGATGAAAAATGTAAGACCGCATTTGGTCTTGCCACCAAGTCCATTCATAAAGAAACAAGAGACTTCTTAGAGGTTCACTTCCATGGCTACAATGGTGAGTAAGAAAGCAAGGTTATACTCAGATGCTGGTGCTCCTCCATTCCCACAGACCATTCAGAAGTGTGTCTTTGTTGCCAAGATGACGCTGGAATTAGGAAGAGCTTTCAGTGCTATGTCTATATTGTTTTCCAGTTTGTCTCATCAATGCTAGAATATTTACAGATTCCAATCATTCCACAAGCCAATATAAATTCAGGTAATAGATTTCCCAATCTCTGAAAGCAAATGTTATTTTGGAAGCAGAGAGAAGCTTGAGAGAAATACAAAGTAAGGGACTAATAGCAACACAGGAGACAAACTTCCGTTTTCTATTTTGTTTTACATATGCAATGTGACCTACAGAGACAAGAGTGGGATGAGAAAAAGATTGCATTTTTCATGCTGAATCAGTCCCAAGATGCTCTTGGGCCAAGATTGCTAACTGAACCACATGTTCTAATAATGGCTAGATGGTACTGTTTAGTTTTTGACTAATTCTCTATATACTGGGAGCTGAAGTGAGACCATATGCTTCATGTATTGTAATAAACGTCTCATAAAATCCAAATTGGTGCTGGATTTAAACACTCTGTTTAAAGAAAATAGAAATTAAAGAGACAGATTTTTAAAAGAAATAAATTAAACTACTAGCCATTAGGAAAACTGTTGCATAGTTAAAAGACCAAATTGTGAATTGCAGTGTTGTTGTAGCTGTGCTGGTCCCAGGATCAGAGAGACACAAGGTAGGGGAGGAGATGTCTTTTATGGAACCAACTTTTGCTGGTGGAAGTTGCGAGCTTCCAAGCTAAATAGAGCTCATCTTCAGGTCTGGAGAAAGAAGTCAGAGCGAAAACAGAACTGGTCCAGTAAAAGACATTACCTCACCTGCTTTGTCTATCCAATTGAGAATGTCAGCTGATGGTTTAAATATGATATGTCAATAAATGTGCTACTACTGTATAACGAGAACATATTGGTGCAAAGAAACTAGTAATATGTAGGCATATCTGTCCTTTAAAAAAAAGATAGATGCTCAGTATAATAATTCGAGCATAAGCACTCACGCGTTTGTTCATTTTCTTTAAAAAATTTCCCCCCCAGGCTGGATGCATGTTAATTAGTACCTGGAGTCACCAGGGATCCCAAGAAAAGGCCTATATATGTTTCTGATTCTCTATTGATCTACATTTTTTTCCAGAAAACATCAAATATTTTGTCTCCCTAAACCTAGTTTTATATCACAGCCTTCATTCTCCCTCTATGTCTGGTGCAGGTGATTTCCTTACTAGTTTGTGAGCTGTTGAACCCAGCTCACACTTCCTCAGTGCTTGGCCCCTCAAGGTAGTGCATTCAGCATTCTGACTTAGCTATAGAATAGAGTTACTAATTTACAAAAGAACTGTCCAGCCGTCACATCCCCCACTCTAGTCACTCAGCGGTAGAGCTGAGCAAATACTTGATTTTGCCATTTGGTGACCAAACCAAAAATCTCCCCAAAATGTGGTTCTTTTTGAACTGAAACAGTTAGTTTGAAAGTGAAACGTTGAAACAAAGTGTTGATTTGAAGCATGGGGGAGCAAAACAGCTCACTGCAAAACAAAACGTCAAAATGTTTTGTTTAAAAAAACAACAACCCAGATTTGTATTCAGCCAAAACTATTGAATTTGACCTGAATAGATTCAGCTGCCCCAGAACAGCTTTTTAAATCAAATTTACTATTTTAGTGAAGTGCTTTTCCCAGCTCTACACATGGGTGGTAAGAATGTCTCTTCTATTGTGGCTCCTCCTATTAAATTATTTGCTGCTGCAATCACCGGTTAGGAGGTATGGTGCAAGCTTTGTTTCTCTGCCCTCTTTCCTCAACAAAGTCCCATGTTCTGACAAGAGAAGAAGAGCTGGCTTCAGGTAGACTTTAATGCTTTTGCACCCAAAATTTTTGGCTTTTTAAAATCAGACTACCACAGTCTTTATGTATAATTTTTCTTATGAATAGAGATATTGCTCAACTATATCATTGAATAGTGGGGTGGTAGGACATTCCCCTCTGCAATCTGCACTGGTATATCACTATTACCACAATCCCCCCATTCCTGGGGCTGTCTTACACTTGCCCCGCTGTGTGAACTCCCTTTCCTGGGTCAGCCCACATACAGCCACCTGCAAGAAAGCAGTCCCTTATTTAGTGATGAGTGCATCTGGCCTATGGTGTGACCCGCCCACACAATATCCCCAGTCCTAGATGCAATCCTAGGAATTGCCGTCTTACAGAGTTCAGTGCTGCCCACTAGACTCTGCAAACTCATTGGTTAGTGAATGTATCAAAGAAATTGATATGCACCAACTCTGTCACTCTAAATGAGGTCTCTACACATATTCAAACCACATGCACTGCTTTAGATGAAACAAACAAATGAATATATTAAGTAAAGAAAGATTTTAAGTGATTATAAACCAGGAGAATATAAATCAGATTTGATTAAAAGTAAATAAAAGCAAATCACATCCTAAACGAAACATTTCAGTAGCATACAGTCTTTAGATAATGCTCACCACAGGCTGGTTGGACAGCCTCCAAGCGGGCTCCCCCCCTTGTGGGCAGTCTTTCTTGATGTTGTCTTGTAGACGGATTGGAAGAGAGAGCTCAAGAGACCAAAACGTCTCCCCTTTTAACATGTTCCTGCGCCCATCTCTGGGGCCTCACCCCCTCCCCACCCTTCAGGATCAGGTAACAAAAGTATCTGTGCATGGTTTTCTTCATGTTCGGAGTTGATGAGCATCCCTTTATCAGATATTTAGGCCAATCCATTGTTCCTGTAAGCATACCTCAGCGAGGCGGGAACTCTCACTCTGCAGTCAGTTTGCCTGGATCTGCTCCAAACAGTGAGAGCCACATATTTGGGAATATTACATAGCAGAGTTTCATAACCACGCACGTGACATTGCAGGAGGCACACTATCATAACAATAATGTTCAGCATGTAATGAGCATTCCAAAAGCACCTTACTTGACATACTCTGCATTAAACAATATACAGTTGCATTATAAGGGTGAACATGAATGATACATAATCAAACCATAAGGGTGTACATGGGGTACATTGTGTCACAGGTGGGGACTACCTTTACTTTGACCAATGACAGTTTATTAATGCCATCTCCCATGATGCAGCTGATCACAGTCTGCCAGCGTATTAGCAAGATACATGAGTAGTCAGTCCCATTGGCTTCAATAAAGCTATGAGTTATGAATGTGCTTAAATCTTCAAAGGTTCAGGGTCTTAGGTGCCTAAAGTTGAGTACCTAATTTTGAACATTTTGGCTACAGGTATGGATGCAACTCCTTGTGTCATTTTCTAATGTTTGTATAGTTCATTGTTATAAGTTATGTTAACTGACTAAAAGAAAAAATGAGAAGACTATAACGATCAGGGTTGTTTTAAAGCATAACCCCCGACCTTTTAAAACCATTTAAAGAGCACATTTATGACTCAGGAAAGTTGTTGGTTTGACAGCTTTTGAAACTGAAGTGATTTTTCCCCAAGATCAGACACAGTATGGACAGTAATAATGTAATGTTGTCCAAATCAACCCTACTCTCGTAATGCCTCATTCCTGAGGAGGAACTACTTTAAGGAGCCAGAGAACAGCTCACTCTCCGTCTGTCTCTCATAGATCACCAACAAGGACATAAAGGGTGATCTTCGTACTGCAGATATGCATCCACTAGAACTGGACTGAGACCATAAAGTCATTGAACAGTGTCAAACAATAATGATTTTCAGTCACAACTGATGGGGCTGGTTTTGAACCAGTGACCTAAACAGAAAGGCACTACCACCCATTAATTGTCCCCTGAGCCAATTTTTCTTCCACTTGTCTAGTTGAGTTTACCTTCCCACTATTCTTCCTATTGCTTCACACAACAGTTTGTCTGAGTTAATCTCTGAACACTATGTCGTACGGGCAAAGGGTCCTTTATCCCTCATGTATGTGTAATCAGTTGCTATAAACTCATAGTAAATGCATGTATTAAATTAAAATACCTATTTTCCAAACCTGTTGACTGAACAACTGTAAGTTCTAGACTATGGGTAACTCAGCTTCTTGATGTTTATTCTTAAACTACTGAATTGTTAAAAGCATCCCTTTTTCAGGCAACTGACCTTAAGTTAAAATACAAGTGATGAATCATCCATCAGCATTCAAACTCTTCAGTAATGGATATTTCCTAGGTCGAGAACAATGTGAAAATCTGTTTTTAGCTACTAAGACACCTGACACTTTATTCTAAAACTATAATCCATAATCATTTTGCATGTTCATATATAAACTGCCTGATCATTTAATTAAAAGCCAAATCAAGATCCCTGTTCTGCAAGCCCCAAACCTCCAGAATACTCATTCAAATAAAGGGAGCACTGCATCGGCAGAGCTTGCAGAATCAGTCACTAAAGCATTATGTAAGTAGGATTCTTGGGGATTCTCCCTCATAACTAATAATCTGGATAATATGAGCATAACAACAAGAACAGGATTTATGGTTGACAATTACCATTGAACATCACCTCCCGTCATGTTTTCCCTTCCAGTTTTAGTTGTTTTCACTTCTTTCCTTACTTCCTTTTGTAATGGTACTGGCACTGGTAAAGAGCACAGTGCATTGCACACCAAACTGCCCAACGGTGTGGAACTCTGGTTTGTTTGAACGAAGTGAGTTACATAGGTGTATTATAAATATTTCTTCCTCCCGCACAAAACACACATTTGGATTTCTGTAGACTAGGTATGCTTGATTCCCATAAGAATACTAAGTATCTTCTTATGGCATATAATCCAAATGATAGAAATTGTATTGTCATATGTAGTTTCTTTTTCCCTTGTTTCTTTGAAAGCTGCAGGGTGTTTTCTAATTACAGGATTTGGAGATTGCACTTGTTTGGCTCAGGGAAGCTTCCATTTTCCCTGTTTGACTGATATTTTAGGGAGAAAATTGGTATAATGAGAGTAAAGCAGAAGAATAGTAAATAAACACCCATGTTCCCATGACAATAATGTTTTGAGGTAACAAAAATGCATCAAGTAATAATGGTAATTTGTGGTTTATGATGCTGGTCTCTGCCTCCACACATAATGTTGTGAAAAGGGATGTTAAGAGAATCTGGCCTTTAGATACTGTTTGCTTACATCTACATGTAGACTACTCAGCCTGTTAGGGATGAAGAGATTGCTGTGTGTCAGGGCCTGATACTGATTTCCCATCAGTTTCTCAACATGTAATTCTATAGACTTCAGTGGAGTTATTCCAGTTTTCATTGGCGTGAGAGAAGAATTTGGACTATTGGTTTCAATGGAGTTTCTTTTACACTGGAATAACTGAGATTAGAATGCTTGAATTTGAATCAGGCTATAGGAAGTTTGTGGGTTTGTGTATCTTTGTATGCTTATGGACGTAGGGTCCAATTCTGCAATTCAGTGAGAGCTGAGGAAAATGTAACAGCCTCTACTGGTAAATTGAAAAAAAAAGATTTCTTGGGTGAGGAGAATTATGGGTAGTATGTAAATGAATTTCTGATTAACTGGATTAAAGAAGCTACTTCTTCATTTAAATTGTCAGCGTGTAAACTAACTTTGGATCCCACCTTAAATTTCTCCCTGTAATTGATACCTTTTCCTGCAAGTGTACCTGTTCACCTAAAGTGTCCTGTCAAAGGCTGTGAACATCTGACTCACCAGCCTATGTGGTCTCTGCTGGCTGGGCGGGCCCTTCTTCCTTAGTGCCACCTTCTGACAACCTCTCTCTGGCCCCACCATGATCTGCTTCTACTTACAACTTAGCCCTGCAGCTGGGTCACATATAGTCCCACCCCTTCTGGGGTGGTGAACCAATAGTCCAGCAATCGTCCTTTGACCTCCAGGCCCCAGACTCTCTAGTCCTTCCCCATGGTATCCGGGAGGTTCAATAGTACTTACCTATTGTCAGGTGATTTTTACTTCACCTTCCAGGGTGGGCCCGTAGGGAACCCAGGCTGTCCCCCTCCCCGGCGTTCCAGTTCAGGGATTCAGTAATAAGCAGTCAAGGCCTGACTATGCATATCTCTTGTTGCCTTCCTGTACCACTGCCTACCTTGCCACAGCCTGTTCCCAGGCTCAACTCCTCCCTCTCCACCCTCTTCCCCAGGCTCAGTGCAGAACTTCTGAGCATGTTCTGCCAACCCCCTTAGTTCTGTTGCAAGAGAGGTTTCTCTGTTTCTCTGGCAGGGCAGCTCCTGACTCAGCTGCCGTCTTCCTGCCCCCTGCAGCCCCCGCACCAGCACAGAGAATCCTAGGTGGACTCACTTACTCCCACTTTCCTTCCCAAGTGCCTTGGGCTCCTTGTTGCCAGGCTACCTTCCTTCAGGGAGGCTCTGCCTGCCAGCTGTTCCACTCTGCATCCTGGCTCCAGCCAGGCTTCTCTCATAGAGCGAGGGCCAGCAAGCTGCTCTCCTCACTGGTCAGCCCTCATCAGTCCTTTTAACGCCTCCTTCCAGGCTTGACACCTACTGCAGGTTTAGAGGAGTGAGGCTGATTGAGTGCACAGGCTTTCATTAACTCCTTCTGGCCCAGCGTGGGGCCCATATACCCCATCACACAGGCTCTGCTGCGGCACATATGCTAATATGTCATGTTGCCTCCTCAGTTCCACCATTCCTTAGCTCTTTCATTTTAAATATGGTACTGAATGTCAAACTGTTAAATTAACCCTCCTCAGTCTTCCTGTACTAGAGGTAGGGAGCATTAAATTCCTCTTTTAAAAGGTGGGGGGAGGGGAGGAGTGGGACCGATGCACTCAACTGCACTGAAACTGATACCTCATTGCAAGATTATAAAAAAAATTAATACAGCTACCTAGAGTGTGTTTTCTAGTTGCTTAGGACTCCATTTCAATTACTTGTTAAGAGAAGGCATGACATAATTTCCATATTCATTTTCAGAGTGGATGAGTATAAAGGATTCAAGGTTGAGGTGAAAAAAGACCAGATCTTAGAGATGACCTTCTACAGAGCTCTGTACATATCATTCCAGAGCACTGCAGAAAACTGAAGACTACAATAAATTAACCAGATAAGAAGAAGAAAAAAAGGCATGTTCATGGGATTAATTTAGCAATTCACATTTACTGAATATTTAATTTATTAAATCTCTAGCAAATTCTTGGTGTATTTACAGACTGTGCAAATTCATTAAAGTCAGTGAGGCTTGCACTCAGATCTAATAGATTTTGGACCCGAGAAATTGATTTCAGTGTTTGTAAAGACAGATTTGGACATGAATAAATATTCTTTAATAGTAAGAGTATTTAGGCACAGTGCATATTAGATCTTTTTTCACAAATGAAAAGTTTTTAATATCTCACAATATGCCATAGCTACATGAATTAAACTTCATTTAGGGCTCAGTATTGCACTTGAAACATTTGTGCAGCGACCTGAGTGTTTGTGTGTATGTGCTCACAAACACAGCTCTATAAATTATATACCTTGGCTTGCTCTTGTTTCTAATAACTTCTGTTGGCAAAATTCAGATTAACTTTAGAGTTAACGGAATAGGGTCTTTTGTTATTGTTAATGTAGCAAAATCTACTGCTGTTTGTAGTGCAAGGTAAGATTGCAGTAGTGAAGTGTTATATCCAGGCAAACTTTGCATGCCAGCACTTTACAGTCTGTGTACTATATTTAGCCATAATACATCTTCATTTGAAAGATTTGCAGTACATTTATATTGTTTAAAATAGCCATGTGTTTTTAAACCTTCTTTTACTTTAAAAGAGAAAGACCCTGGTGTGGTGCTCATTGCAAACACTAGCTATTGTCTAGAATGGTTTTTTTATTAAACTTTTTAAAAATTATGGGAGAAAAATATTATAACTTGTTTCTCCCATGGCTATTAAAATTTATTTTACAATGATATTCTCTCCCTGCCTATGAACAGGCCAAGTTTTTCCTCCACGAGAATTTTTTATTGCATATGTGATCATGTAAACCCATTAAAATTGGTGTATAGAACTGACAGTAACATACCTACTGAGTGCTGTTAAATTAAGTGTCTCAGTTTAATCATATAGAGCATGATCCTGCCATCTTTACTCATATGAGTAATCCTATGAAAGTCTAGTACTACACATATGTTTAAAGTTTGCAAGTCTGGAGCCATAATTATTGAGCTAATCAAAATATATTATCTATAAACTTTATATTGTAAGATTCCACTTTGGGATGTAAATTTATAATTCTGTATATGTATTAGTCCTTCATTAATAACCATAATACATTGTGTGGCTAGAGTATGATAATTACATCTTTAGGGCATTGTAAAATGTGAGATAGACATGCTAATTCCATGAGGTTATGATTAGTCCTTGGTAACCATTCTTCACTGAGTAATCTTTTTGCTACTATTGTAAGTCTGGTCTCTATTGTAGATAAGTGCTCACTTTGTCCTAATAGAAAGAGACAAAGCTGGCAGTTCCAAATGTTAAACAAAAGTTTTATGTGAGAAGTATATACAAAATAATGTAACCCATTGTATGCTCTGCTTCTTTGTACCACTGTCTCAAGTATCATCCCTTTTAAAACCAAGCCCTTTTTAACAGAATAACATGATAAAGTGGTCTATTGGAGCAGTACAGATGAGGGCAGATCCAACCTTGACATACATAGGCATAACCTTACGGACTTCATCTGATCGTTTTAGATGAGTTTTTAAGTTGGTCCATAGTGCACAACCTGAGACTCTTAGGGTGAGATTTTTAGAAGTATTTAGGCACCTAAAGATGCAGACAGGCACCAAGTGGAATTTTCAAAGTACCTCGGTGCCTAATTTCCATTGTGGGAGTTAGGCACCTCAGTGCTTTTGAAAATCCCACTTGGTGCCTAACTACACATTTAGGTGCCTAAATCCCTTTAAACCTTTGGCCTTTAATATATCACATATTTTTCCATCTAAACACCAGAAACCTAAAGCCATTATCTTAAATAGCTCTATGCGAAGGCTGACGTTAATGCCAGTCCTTTACCCGTGGGAATGATCTCATTGTACAGTCAGTGGTGGAAACTGTTTTTTGGCTTGTAGGAAAAGGTGTGTAGCACGTTTAAGGACTAGATAGCCCAAGAGCAGCAGTTTCAGACCAGGTCAGCTTGGGAATGCTGGCCCAGCTCCCCTGGCGTTCCCCCCAACTGACTGAAAGAGAGGGGGGACTATTTAGGTCCCTTCCGGTTCAGGAAAAGCCCTCTTTTAGCCCAGGCAGAGCAGCACCCAGCCTCCCACTGATGGAAGTAGTTAAACACCAGGTTTTGTCATAATCTGCTGTGGGCATCACGCTAGTCACTCCTTTCTGGGTAGGTGGGGGGATGGAAAGCAGTTTTCCCTCACCACCAGACTGGCCAAGGAGAGGTGGGGTTTTTTTTTGCCTTCCCCACAGCCGGTTGGTGGTGTAGTGGGCATGAACATGAAACGGTGGTTAGGCTCTGACGTTGCAGCTCATTATGTAAGCATGGGGCAGATGTCAAGTGCAGGTATCTAGGAGGTATCACATTAGGGTGATCAGATAAAATGGATTGGGAAAGGATTTAAAGGAGGCATTTTTTAAAGGACTGGAAATGGGGGAGATCCGGGGCTCCTATGTCTGGTACGGCAGTGAGCCAACCCTCCTCTTTTATAGCCCCCCTTCACCCTCATTCAAGGGGGGATGGCAAGGTCCCAGCAGCAGGCTGGTGGGGGACCAGGATGGGTAAAGGCTGACAGCAGCACCCCTTCAGGTATATGTAAACAAGTATGGAATTACCTGCACTGTATGCTTTTATCTGCAAGGCACTCCCTGACATTTAGTAATAAAGTTTCAGCCTAATTAAACCACAGCCAGGCTCTCCTGTGCTTCATCTGCCATAGCAGGACAAGGGAGTGAAAGGGAAAAAAATCTTTTCACAGCAACCTGGCTAATTAGTTTAGACATAGGACGTGAACAGAAATATAAAAGCAATGAACCTGATTCTGATCTAAGGCATACCAGTTTTACACTTGAGTAACTCCACTGATTCCAAAGGAATTACAAATGGTTTGCCCCAGTGTGATCAACAGTGGTGATCTGCCAAAGTAGAGAAGATTAATTATGTAAAGTAGGTCTCAGGCTGGAGGATCAGATTGCACCAGAATATAACACAAGAGAGTATTTTACTGGCTTTGCTTATTCTTTATTTATTAACTGATTTGGAAACAAGCTTACAATAAGTTAGTGCAAGAGGACAAATAGTTTGCATTCAGATCCTGCAATCATTACTCCAGCTCAACTCCCATTGAAATGAAAAGGAGATTTACTGGAATAAGGAATGAAGTTAGCAGGAATCTTGCCATTAACTTTAATGGGATTTGTACCTGGTCCTTAAGCAGCAGGTCCAATAACTATGGAATAACATAATGAGGAGCAGCAGAGGAGCAGCAGACACAATACCTATTAGGGGCTCAGCCACCATGGTTTTAATTGGGGCCACCAATGGTATTAATGATTTGAGAAGCCTAGATCAGAGGACAATTCTACTGTCACAATTCCATCAAATCATCAGCTATGTATGGCCTTTCTCATGGCAATGGGGCAATGAATAGCTTAGTTATTTAAGATAACGCAGACCACTACTTTGTTTTGGTGGCAACAGTAATAATAATTGAACAACAAAAATAAATAGTGTCATAGGTTTTACACTTAACACTTGGGTGGGTGATGGAGGTTTTACAGAGAGCAGAATATCATCTTCATTATTTCCTAATTTGGATCGCTTTATGGTACAGAGCTAGGATACCTGTCAAAGTTAATGTTTTGTTATAGCATGTGAATGTCTTTTAATTAAATGTCAGGGTGCCAAAAGCCTAGGATAGGGGCTTTTCTATTTCTTTCAATTTCTACAAATAAGAAACAAAAGAATCCTACTAATATAGAGTTGAACACTACATGAAGGTAGGGAAAATACATTAAACAGCAGATAAAACAATTCAATAGAGGACAAAAGGCATGCAAAACCTTGGAAAAGTCTTAATTATTGCAGGAATTCATGTTTGCAGGAGACCTGGTACCATGCAGATATCAGCCTTATACTGCAGGACTTCAAGAGCAGTCATGAATAAGTCAAGAAAAATATCGCAATGTATATATTCCTTTAACAATTACCTAAATGAATTCTAGATTTGTTCAGAAATGTTGAATTTTGTTAATAGCCTGATGAAGCATAGATTCTCATTTTCAGCCTCAAGAAGAATGTTTTACCAAAAAGTTAAATCTGGAGATACACAGAGGATGAAATTCTGGGCAGCAAGAGAAAACTGTCTAGGCACAGTTTGTGCTCAGTTATCTTTGCAACTTAAAACATGATTAGCATCAGCTCATCTGACCCCTTTGATGACATCCATAATCAGCATTGTTTATCATCGTGTAGACAGGGCTTCAGACAGAAAACTATTGAAAAGAGATTGCAGCAAATGTGAAGTTCCCCTCCTTGCAGTGACTTACATGCTGTATAAACTTCTGAAACTATGATCCAGTTAAGTCAGGAGCTGCTTCAACTATTATCGTAAATTTCTTGCAAATTATAGAGATTTCAGACAGTAGCTGGCAGTGTGCCTCTGCTATGTTACAAATAATAATATGCATTAATTATGTATTTGCTTTGTTAGCCCAATTTCAGTAGGATTGAATGTTTTCAAATAGTTTCAAAATCAGTTACCATTGCTGCATAATTCCTAGTTTGAAGCATAATTCAGTGCTGTTCTGCTGTATAAACTGGATACACATAATTTTAATGTACCACTTATTAGAAGAGGCCTTACTCACATGGAAAAATCAGTAGGTAGCTTCCAGTATGAGGCTAGTTGTAGTACTCAGGGCATCCCTTATGATCTCCTCTACAAAGAAGACAACCACCACAAAACACACTCAAAAGACAGACAATGGAAATTCATTTCTAATAAGTCTATTGAGGTCAATGAATTTATTTCTGTTTTATACCTATGAGAGGGAAGAATCAGAGTGTAAAATTCTCTGGATTCATCTGTTGTGGTCTGTTTAGACACTATTATGGCTCAGTGAAGATTTAAGAATAGGAAAGCCATATTTTTCCATTACCCTCACTTGTATCCCACCTGATTTGTCCTTGATTTGTCAAGAGTTTCATCTTCCTGTGTGAAATGATTTGCCTTAATCAAAATGGTTATTTGACTGTTTACAGTCTTCCTTCCCTCCCATCTCCCATCACCAACTTCTTCCATTTCTGTTATTTTCTTCACTATGAAATATAGTAAATAACTATAATTATACAGGATCCCAAAAATATGAGGTTCTCCACTTATCCAAACATCTGCTCTCCACTAATAAAGAGGAAAACAGTTTTTTTCTATTAGACATTTTTTTGCAGTTGGTTTTCCAACTAAATAGTGCAGAAGGCTCACTGTTTTAGGAGATGACACATTTTTTAAGATTCACTAAACATTCCAACAGAAAAACCACTGTACAAGCTTGGTGAGACACTGCCTTTTGATTTGGCGGAAAATGGTTTGCAAACGTAAAAGCCTTACTGAAGTAAATGCAGGACTAAAGGGAGGATTACCTAGTCCATCATCAGGAGCAGTCTACTGCTTCAGTTTCCCCCCACTCCACACCATAGTTTGTCCTTTGGATGAATTATTGATTTGATGTTTGTTGGTGCTTTGACCTTTGCCAAAGTAAGAGTCCTCCTTGCCCAGGGCAAATCAAAAGAATCCAGACAAAAACCAAAATAGTCCTTTATCAGCTCTCCTCAAAAACTCAATAGTTCTTTTCCCCAGATGTAGCGTGCTCATTCCATCTCTGTAGTTGGCATCGTTAAGACACCTTCTGCTGCAGGCTCTAGCCCTGGACTCCTAAATGGTGGCCAGCAGTCTGCTCTCAGCCTACAACTGGCTTTTCCACAGTCTCCCAGGGCCGTTTCCTACAGTACCTATTGCTGGTCAGGCTTTCTTTGCCTCTTTCCTGGCTTCTTCCACTCACTGTCTTGGGTTTTTTCACTTGATCGCCCTCAGTCAGAAGCCACATCCAATCCTTCTCCAGTTCCAGGACAGCTTCCCAGTGTAGTGCTGTTCCTGTTAGTTCTCTCTCTGCTAAGAACAGGCTGCCTCTTCTATTTCCCAGCAGGCCTGGTTTCAAATCATCTGCTCTCTAAATTATGTCATCAAGAGGAGGTGGGAACCAGGCACAGGTCAGAGCTGAGACCTGAACCTTTTAAAGGCCAAATTGCCCTTGTGATACAGCAGGATATAGGCCTTTAGTGGCATGTCTGGCCACCGTTACCTCCATGGAATAGTGTCTAGAACCCCTGATGTTGATAGGACCTCTCATCAAGAAAAGTACCACTCCGTGGAGGTACGGGTGGCAGAATCTGGCCCTTAGTTAAGAAGAAGATATTCAAGCATATGATAGATGAATGAAGTAGGCACTAATAACTAATTACAATGAGTGCTGACATGTGAGTTTCCTAAAACGAATTATTTATTTCAGCCTCATAAAGAACCCTTAGGTACATATTGTGTAAAATTAGACATTGTATTATTATTCCAAAGTTTAAATACCGTTCATAATGCTTGCAATAGCTGAACAACATCTGAAAATTGCGTTTTTATGAGGAAAATGAAGAGCTTGTTAAAAATCTTGGAAACAATAGCACAAACTTTTTGTTCTGCATTCTATACTCAGGATAGTTCCAGAGGGGTAGCCGTGTTAGTCAGCATAAAGCAAAAATGACGAGAGTCCTGTATCATTTTAAAAACTAACAAATTTCTGCAGGCATAAGCTTTTCTGGGCTGCAACACACATGCATCTAACGAAGTGGGTTGTAGCCCACAAAAGCTTATGCCTGCAGAAATTCGTTAGTCTTTAAAGTGTTACAGGACACTTCTTGTTTATACTCAGGATAGTTAACAAGTCAGTTAACATGTTAATATGTTTAGAATTTCTTATCTAAATTGATCTGGCTCAATGGATTGTTGTTGAGACATCAGTCATTTGTATTGCTCCAGAGAACACGTACTGTCAGAACTGTACTTGTATTCATTAATTCCCTTCCACTTCACACATAACTATGCTACTTGACACACTGTCCTTGGTGATGTATAATAGTAATCTGTTTCTGACCTCAAGGTCCCTTTCATTTTCATGTGTGCTGCAGACTGACAATTCAGGAAGCTTATATGCATGCTTATCATGGAACGAGTTCTGTCTAACAACCTCTGTTGCTCCAAAATAGTTAATTACTTCTCAGATTATCTTTTGTTCTAAAGATCTAAAGCACTTCCAAAGGAAGGATTGAAGAGTATAGTTTTTAGAGGGGCATGCATATAAAGCTCGTAGATTTTAAGGGCAGAAGGGAAGGAGGGAGAGAGAGACTATGCTTTCTCATACATATTCAGAAACACGTCATGCTTAGCTCAGGCTATTAATGTCATTTTAAAGATCTGCAGCACTAGCTGCTGTATACTTAGAAGGTTAGTGTTTTATAAGTGATAAGGGTAAAAGCTGTTTGATAAGCAGCAGCTTGTTGAAAGAAAATTAAAAAAACCTCTGTTTTAAATACATACTGGTGACTTGATATTTAATATAACCACTGCTATTAAAAATAAGAATATGACATAGCATTCTCCCTCATACAGGCAATACAGTAAATTGTCCCTGGCCCCTGCATGAATTTGCAAGGCAGTGAGGGCCCAGGGAACTTCCCCTCTTGCACTGAAGTCCTAACACCCAAAAATGAGACGCAAGGAGAGCTATATCTGTGCCCATATCGCTAACCCCTCATGAACACGAGCATATGTTGCACCCCCTTCAAGCATGGTGCAGTTGTTACATTCCATGTACTTTCCTGGATGCATTGTATAGTGCTTATAGCAGGTCCCACTAAGGTGTTGGTTTCTGCACTCCCACCCCAAGCCCCCAGAGATACTACCAAAAACAGGTATGTATCAAATTTTAGTGGTGAAGTTTAATAGCACTTAATAGCAAAAGATTGTGAAGGCACAGTTAATGTTCTAATTCTTCAAGAGGTCGTTTTCTTACTAGTTACATTTAACTATGACTAAGGAATATGCCTCCTTAATGTAAGTACAAAATTTTACTAAGTTTAACTCTGATGAATGTAAGGACCCTCATCAATTTTGCGTGCTAGGCCTTAAATGAATGCCATGACCACACTGCAAGAGGGGAAGTTCTTTATGAACTCACACCTCCCTACATACTAAGCGAGTGGATCTCAGACTATGACTTCAGTAGTTCATGGAACTGCAGAAATAGAGTCTTTAAGCAGTGATATTTCCTCCTAGTTTTCAACAAGCCCAGAAACATCTTCCTATGACCTAAATCTTAATCCACCTCATGAATCTTCATGGTCACCTACTGCTTACATCCCAGGTGCTCCCTGGCACCTCTTCAAATCCCATGGGACTATATGCTGACTCCTGAATCATCTTAGGGGGTGCCTTAATAATTTTAGAGGAGTCTCATTCAAACTACTTTTTTCAGAAGAACAGTGGCTTGGGATACTTGGTTATGGCAGAGCAGAGAGTGTGAGGTCAGGAGATTCCTTCCCATATTGCACCTTAGAGTGTAAGTAGGAGACGTAGTATGGAGAAACCTGAGAGACATCTGTGGTGCTCTGTACCTGCCATACATAATGGATGCCTCAGAACCTTAGCAGACAGTTCTGGGGTAAGCTTCTCAAATACATGGGACAGAACACTAGCCCTGGCCAGTGTTTAAAGTTACGAATTCAGCAACCTAGAATCAAAAAGAACTAATAAAGAGACAGTTTTTTAGAGTTACTTGTTTGTTCTTTCCTGTTTATTTCTGAGGGCCTCAGGGCCTTCAGAAAACTCCTTGGTAAAGAATAAAGGTGATTTCTGTAGTGAGGGGAACTAACCATGCAACAGCTGAAAGGCAAATATGTGCAAACTTGCTCAGCTAATTCTGTAAGTTTTTCCATTGTACATTTTGGGCTTCTGACCCATCCTGGTCTTCTCTGATTCTGATTTATAAGCCTGGGAAGTTATGGCAGTTTATATTAGGAAGAAGGAACTTCAAATAGTAAACAAAATATTTCTAATATCACTTTGAGAATGATTCCAATAAAAATCTTCATAAAAATCCCTGAAAATTAAAGAAAAAAAACACATTGCTGCAAATTTGAAAAAAAAGATGTTCTGAATTTTTTAGTGAAATATTTTTCCTAGATCAGGCAGTCTACTGCAGCCATTTGGGTTCACAGTGGCAACCCCCCCCCCCAACAAACTCTGAAATGATGAGAAATCATTAGCGTTTAACCAAAGCTCTGCAAAATAACCCAGACATCTCTTTATCAGCAGAGAGAAGCAAGCTATACGACTCAGTCCTGGGTTGTAGATGGCAGGCAGCCCAAAACTACAGAGTACTCCACATTAAAAGTGGGAGGGGAGAAAGGGGCTCCCTATTCCTCTTTCAAAGTCCTGACAAATCACCCATTTAAAAAAATTATTCTTTTCTTCAGCCACCCCAATACCAGCTGACATCCTTCTGATAAAAGGAAGATTGGATGAGACTCCAGCTGTTCTTTCATTGGCCAAAGAGTCACCATGGAGCTCTCTTGAGGTATATCTATACTGCAACCGAATGTGTGGCCTCCCTGTCCAGGTTAGGCCAACTTGGGCTAGCTCTGTTAAAACTAGCCTGCTACAATTAGCAGTAAGGCCATTGCAGGACTGGCACTCACTCTAGCCACTCAAGCTGAGAGTCAGGGGTCGGGGCAGGCTTGGACTTTGGGAGTCTGAAATGGCCACACTGCTATTTTTAGATCACTAGCTCTAGGAAAGGTAGCATGTGTCAGTCTGCCTGGAAAGGGGGATGGAGGGACACGCTACCAGCTGCAGTATAGACCTACCCTTCAACGCCAGGGGAAGGAGGGTAGCTCCATACTGTATGACTGAGATGGCTGGAGACCATTTCTGTTCTGCACCTCTCATTCAGAGAGCAGAAGGGACACAGAGCTCGTCCTTTCTGCTGCACCTAAGTGGAATCACAGTCTAGCTGCAACCTCTGGAACTTGGTAGAAAACTGAATCACTTAAGAGACTGATTCTTCGGCGACTCATTTCCCTTTCCTATTTCAATCTGAAGATAGCGTGTAAGTAAGCGACTCGCTAGCAGGCATTTCACCTTGCAACCTGGCACGGCCTAGCAAGCGCTTCTCCTTTAGTGTCCACTGCTGTCAGCTGCTCTGGCCCTGTAGGGGCTGCCTCTCTTTGCAACTTGGTCCTCCATCCAGGACACGTGTAGTTCCACCCCTTCATTGACGTCATGGTAGAACTTTGGTCTGACTCCTGACTTGCCTCTGGTATCATGGGGTTTCAATAGGCCTTGCCGCTCACTAGGAGGTTGTAGCTCCCTTTTCTTCAGTATGGGAACAGAGGCTCTCCCTCTCCACTAAGTTCTGGCCCAGGGACACTGTAACAAGCAGTCAAGGCCTGACGACACAGACCCCTTGCTGCCTCTGTGGACCGCCTCCTACCTTGCCCTACCTTGTAGCTTTGCCACAGCCTCCTCTTGGGCTCACAATGTATCAGCTCCTCTTTCTTTAAGTCTCTTCCCCAGACTCAGTGCAGAACTCCTTAGGCTTCCTGCCCCCCCGTGAGTTCTGCTGCAGGTGAGGTTTCTCTATTCCCCTGGCAGCAGTCCCTGACACAGCAAGACTCTTCCTCCTGCCTGCAGTTCTCGCCCCCTGCCCCTCAGAATGGGGAATCCTAGGTGGACTAACTTCCTCCCACTTCTCAACTGCCTTGGGCTTCTTGTTGCCTGGCTACCTTCCTTCAGGGAGGCTGTCTGCTAGCAGTCCCACTCGCATCGTGACTCCAGCCAGGCTTCTCTCACAGAGTGAGAGCCAGCAATCTGCTCTCCTCACTGGTCAGCCCTCAACAGAGCTGGGTTCAGTCCTTTTAACTCACTTTCTCCAGCCTTGACACCTACTGCAGATGTATCAGGGCAAGGCTGACTGAACCTAAAGGTTCTCATTAAACCTTTCTGGCCCAACATGGGATTGGTACCCCCCATCACAAACATCAATGAACATTCTTGGTTGAATTGTCCAGCTTCTGCAGAAAAGCCACCCCCAAAGAACAAACAAGGCAATTCTTTGGTTTGATGATGTAACAGAGAGATGCTGGCAACAGGTGACTTCCTTGTTAATTGCTGGATGTTACTATTATAAAATAAGGTTCTAGGAAGCAGAGACGATAATTTTCATTGAGAATTGCACACATTACTATCCGATTCCTGCTCTATCTTGATGTTGATGGTGATGATGTTTTGGACAGAGGCCTCAGGATCAAACAGCAAATCCCCAAGAACTGGAACATAGAAAAAAAGGTAGAACAACAGCACACAAAAAATTTCAAAAGTTTCCTGCAGAAAAAGTCTCTAGAGTTGATCAGATAATTTTTGACAAAACATTGTGTCAGAAAATGCAGTTTTCGTTGAAACTGAAACTTTTTGTGGAAATTGACGACATATTTAATGGAAAGGGTTCTGAAAATGAGTGTTTCAACAACATTCTATTTTATGAAAACTTTCAAAAAGTTTGTTTTTTGTTCCAATGCAGAATGAAGACAAATTTTGAAACCTTGAAGTCTTCATGAAACAGACCTGTTCGACTCTGGCCAGTTCTAGTCTCTACCTTTTTCTGACTGTGATCTAAATCCAGTATATTCCAGGTACCCCCTGAACCCTCCCCTGTCCCTATCCCCAATATCCTCATATCCCCAATATCCCAGTTGCCACTCTCATCTACTCCTTTTATCCCATAGGGACTACTCTGTCACTCCACAGGAAGTGCCATTATTCTAAAGGTGATGCATCTTGTGCTATTTTTTCAGAAGATGTTCTTTTGGGGTACAGGGTCTGCAGGGGAGAACTGGAGAAGTTGCCAGTGTTTCAGCAGGGATATGATGGTTCCCTTTTAACACCTGAGAAAACTCCACCTGGGTTCCTTGATGAGCTGCATTCCTATAGATTCCGAGATACAAAACTGCACACAGTATAAGACATCTTGTAATCAATGGGAACTTTGCCACTGATTTTAAAGGGCACTGCATCAGACTACTATTTATTTATATCTCACTATTTTACTGGTAGGGCTTCTGATTATTCCTGAGTTCAGTGATTTTAAGCTTTGGCGCTATGACAGTTTATATTAAGAATGCAGAAGCCTCAAAAAGTTTGGAGGTTTGCATTAGATGCTTTCCAAAACCTTCTCTAAACTATCTGAGCCTCTGGGGTTTGTAAAATTGGGATGGAAATCTCAACAAAGTAGCATTGCTTGAGAAATGTTTTCTTGGTTGCGTGTCCGGCTCTACTTATCACCACAAATATTGTCAGAGCTAATGGAGATTCTCCTTTAGATCAGCTGGTAGGGAGGGGCTTGTGCTTATGGAAAAGGACCTGAATTCAATAAAGGTTATGAACGTTGTGTCTTTTGTAGCCATGAATCCATTACACCAGCACTGCAACAACAGTTGATGTCATTGTTCATTTTTGCCTGTTACTGCTACACAAAATGAGACAACGCTTACCACAGGAAGCAGCAGGACATGGCACATCGTCCTGGGTAATGCCTGCATCCTCTCTCCACCTCCTCAGTGGTGACACTGGCAACTGTATGGACTGATAGAATCATGGAAGTATAGGATTGGAAGGGACCTCCAGAGAGGTCTAGTCCAGTCCCCTGCACTCATGGCAGGACTAAGTATTATCTAGACCATCCCTGACAGGTGTTTGGTGTTCTGATTCTAATGGCAAAGACATGAAGGCTGAACCAAAGAGCAGATCAGAACCACAGCATAAAGACAAAAATGACCTGCTTCTTCTTAGTGTCACTAGTTCTTGCTACCCTGGGGAGTCCTGCATGATCACTCATGCATCCCAGAAGCCTCTCCACCCCTGCTGTCACACGTTTCTTGGAGAGCTCTGTTCTAACCTCTAAGCAGCTTTCATTGAGAACAGTCTGCTCTCATCTCATCTTGCATGAACTCTGTAAGCCTGATCTGTTTCTAAATGGCATGTTATTACTGCATGCATGGGAGGGAGAGGTTAAATTCTTGCCTGGAATAGATAATGACTGATAGAATAGTATATGTTAACTTAACGATAGACTCTTTGTAACTTTATCTATACCAGGGTAGTCCAGCCTGTGACCCAAGGGCCACTTGTAGCCCTCAAGCCTCTAAACTGTGGCCCTTGAAGGTGATGGTTTTCAGAAGAAAATTTGTATCTGATTACAAAGTTAACAGTGTTATCTGAGCTGCATCCTGTGTTTTTTAAATGGAAATGCCTGAACCAGGGGAGTGGGTAGAGAGTACCACCTCGCCATTTGCCTCCCACCACCACATCTGCAGCTCAAGGAGCAGTTCTTCCCTGTTGCAGCTGCTCACCCAGTGCATTTCAGGGAGTAACTCTGGGTGGGTTTTTTGCCTACTTCCCTGCTGAGCGATGAGAGCCACTTGGATAGAAGGATAGGTGCTCAACTCACTCTCACTGAGTCTAGGAGAGTGCCTAACAATAGATGGCTCCCTGCCCCAAACAGCCACCAAGGCAGCCCAAGGGAGGGTGTAGGCAGGAGACGAGAACCTGAGAACTAGCAATCAGTTATGGTTTCCTGATTCTCTGCCCTGATACAGTTTAGAGCAGGCCAACGGTGCCTCTAATTTGTGCTAACTGACAACGTTCTCCAAGAGATGGTGCAAGGTAGAGGAGTTTGCTTTAACCTGTGCAGGGGCGCAGTAGGAAGTCGGAACTGGTTGCTGGTTCTCAGCTTGCAATCTAAATGCAATTGTCACACAAGGGTTGATATGCAGACACCACCATGGAAGTGAAGGACGCACACATGCACATGTAGACAGCATTGGCACACACAGACAAGGAAACACATCTGGATTTAAACTTGAAGTCATTACTTACCACTCTGCAACAAACCCATGGCTTCCTTTTGTACTAGGCTGTTTTCCATATGCTGGAACAGGAAGTCTAGAGATACAATAAAAACAATTAATGTCACATCACTTTTCATATCTTCCAGTTATGATGTCTAATATTTTGTTCTGCCACCAAACTTAGGGGGTGCCTAGATAATGAGATGGATGTCTGGAAAGTAGCTTATTTCTAAATGAGATAATAGCTATAATGTCCTAAGACAGGACTCCTCTGGGAGAAAATCGTGGCATTAAGAGGTAGTGTAGTGGAAGTAACAAGAGCTGTTAAGGATCTTATGTGTTTCCTCTATTTTTGCTTAAACTCTGGTGTTAAGTTCTTCAGGTGATGAAATCAAGGCTTTTGGAATGAAGGGATTAGTTCTTGCTGCTGTAGGAAATAGTCCTGAACTGGTTAAGATTGGTGATGGAAGTTGAAGGAGATCAAATAACTTAATGTTTACCTATGAATATGCCCGCAGCTCTTCTTGAAGAAGCCCCTGGGCTTCTTAGATACTCTTGGGCCTGGTGTAAGAAACTCTGTAGTCTTCCTGGGTACTGTTCAACCTGGAAAAAAACAAAGAAGAATCTCAGATTTTGTGCGATGTGAACATCCCTTTTGTGCTTATATTCCATAAACCTTTGCCTAGTGTCTATTGACAAAGCATCCTTTCCAAACAAAAGTGAAGCTTTTTAAGTACCTAGCGTCACAGCCTGGATTACCGCCAAAGAGTGGAAATACAGATGACAGTGGTATGAAATTTCATGGAGCATGCCAGGCGATGCTGGAGGAGATGGAAGTCTCTCACAATTTAATAATGAAGCATGTTTGTTATTTTTATTTCCCTCCCATGCCACTTAAACATCCAGAATGAGGGAAATCTCAAAATTCTCTTACAAGGTGCTCACAGATAGTGTCCCAAGACTCCTGATTGTCATTTAAGGTCCATCCTAAGAAGACTTTACACTCCTGTAAGGTGTCTGTACAGCTCTACAAAATAAGATGAGACAAGGAGGGTTTTCAGAGTTAACAGTGAGGAGTACTGATAATATCAAATAGTTGACATCTGAGAATGGAAATCCAGTTAAAACACATGCTAAAAGGAGAGCTCAGTGGGCCATATACGTTTCCCCTGGCCCTTAACATCCTTCTGTTTATAGCAATCATAGGGAAGTAGTCTGGTAGGGGCCATATCGTTGTCTGAGCTATTCAGATGCCTCTCTTCCTGGTAATCGAGTAGATTCTTAATCTTCACTTCGCTATCGACCTGTACAGAGCATATGATAGAATGAAAAAGGCGAGAAGATGCGTTGGAAAGTTTGAGGATCAGGCTTGTAGTGTTGTACTATGGAGTTAATTGCAGTAGTATTCACCTTGATCACACCAGAACGCCGTTGCTGTAGATTCAGCAGCAATGGGACCATACTGCTGAGGACCTGCTCCTGCATGAGGGATTTATCTTTCCCATTCAGGGCCTTGAGCAGATCCCCAAATAGCTCAGTTGCAGCACAGCATATTTTGTCCCTTTCCTGTGAATGACAAAGGAAAGAACCTCACTGAAGGGCATTTCCATGCAATTTACTGAGTGATCACAGCATAATGCAAACCACAGACAGAGAGAGAAGTGTTTTTTAACTTATCAAAAGCCAGACTCTATCAAACGTTTCTATTGATTAAATGGGTTAAAGAAAGGCCTGGCCTACTGAATTCTAAAGAGAGAGCCAAGAACTCCTGTTTGTTTCTATTTCATGTGTGTAGGATACAACTCATAGTATGTAGGCCTCAAAATACAGTCAAATAAGAGAGGCATAAGATTCCAGTTTAAAGTTCTTTACTTTCCCTCTCCTAGGGTTTGGCTACTTATACTTTGAGGTTTTTGTAACTCATAGCATGACCTTGGTTGTGCAAGTCATTGAACATCTGTGTCCCAGTTTTCCCATCTACACAATGAGGATAACAACATTTAACTACAGCACAGGGGTTCTGTGAAGCTTAATTAGTTAAAGTTTGTAAAGCACTTTGAAGATGAGACACTCTCTACCCTGTAAGGGTTGAATGTTAGTGAACTAAGGCAATGGCAATATCTCCAGCATGTGCAGTATCACTGACAGATGCATGCAGGAGATGCTCCACTCTCAGTGTAGGCATCTGCACACCCTGTCAAGTAGCACTGCACCAGGTCTGTGTGTGTGTGTAACACCAGGTCTACACGCCATGTCCTATAATTTTGTGGTCTGTGTACGACAACAACAGCATGCCCTCTGGTGCACTGTTGCTTGCACACTCTGGGCTTGGTGCTGCCCTCACACAGATTTCACGCTGATGTAACTCCATTAGCTTCAGTGAATTACTCCTCATTTGCACGAGTGAGAGTGCAAACTCAGGCCCTCTATATCGCTTGAATCCAATCAGATAGAATTTTAGCATTTCAGTGGTCAGTCTTAGTCTCCTGTCCCTTTTTTCTTTCAGAAATTGCAGATCCTGTTAGATAAGAATAGACAGGAGCGTGTTGTTGCAACCACTAGCTATTTGCTATACAGTATTAGACAAGAGTAGCAATAATGTTTGCTAGAGAGTCAGATTTGCTTCTATTTTTGTTTCTCTCTCTCTCACACACACAAACGCACACTCACTCTTAACAACTTTTCCTAAAGCTTTAACCACACTCACTTCAACAGTCTCTCTCGGCATTTTGCCTTACATCATCCAGGAATGGGTGAAGCTGTTTGGCAATTTTCACAAATTCCATGCCAAGATGGCCCTTGTGCTTGTGGCGGGTGACAATTTTGGTAGCAGCCTCAAAAGCCATCAGAATTACCTTCTCCTCAGGGTCATTAAAAGTGTTAAGGATCTCAGTAAGCAGATCTTTTACCTCTTTCTTCTGCAAGAAACAATAATTCGTTTCTGTATATAGAAATATAACAACAAACTCACAATCATATGCTCACCATCTAAACAACAAACTCACAATCCTATCCTCACCATCTAAACTGGATGGAGAAGAAGGTACTGAAAGCACAGCAAAAGCGCTCATTCTCCTGTAGCTGGGGAAGAGGTTATTAGAGACACTGAAGGCCAGTTATTTCTCTTCTTCTTGAAGATTCATGGGTAACTGCCGTGACTGTTCCACGTGTCCCTGACTGAGTCCTGACCCACCCCCCAGCACATCTTGTTCTACTTTGGCAGAGCTGTGGTTTATTTCATTGCTCTCATTATAGGTTTAAATAGTGTTGACATTTCTCTAGAGTTTGATTTCATGCTTAAACTATCACCACTCACCTTCTGCAGGTGAAGTGCAGCATTTCCAAGTCCGAGAAGACCAAGCCAACGGACAGTGGGACTTGGGTGAACGTGCCAGTTCTTCAGGTGGCCCAGGATATATTGCTTTTTTAATGTTACATAGGTGGACTCAGTAGCAAGAAGCTAAAGAGGCAGAACATATCATAAGTCGCTGACAAGCAAATAGAGAGATTTACCTGTGGGTCATCAGTAAGACCCTACTTGAATCATGGGACATGAAAAATCATGAAAAAGCGGCAATTTGGAAAAGCCAGAGTAAACCTATATATTTAAGAAAAATTTGCTGGAATGACAAACACTCAAGTATTATGTTATGTGTGCTATTTTTTTTTGATCACCAGACATTTTGCTGCAATTATATTCCAGTGACCGATACAACATAAAATTCAGAAGACTAAAAGTCTTAACACAACTGCTGTAGAAATCGAGTCCAGTCACTTTAGCCTTTTACATTTGACAGGCATTGAATGTTAGTGCTGTACATGCCGCTACAGTGGTCTCCCTCATGCCCTGTCTTTGCTTTGTGAAGACTTGTTTGTACAGAGATACTGCACACTCGGCAACCACAGAATTAGGCAAGATCAATAGTGATCACTTTGCTGTCTCTGCTAACTCTGGAAAATGCTGTAGAACTGCAGGTGAATCCCAAAAAGCTTCAAGATCATTTCATTCACATTCACTTGCAAACAGTTTGTATGGAACACACACACTCTCTCTCTCTCTGTGTTGCAAACTTCAAAATGTATGCAAAATTGTGGACTGTGCAAAGTAAGCTAATTAAAATAAAAATTGCTGTGGAAGCCTAATATTTCTGCCATATCACAAATGAAGTAGAGTATTAGTCATCAGATATAAAACTTCCTGGACTCGATTCTCTGTTGCTGTGCATCTTGTGAGGTCATTTTAGGCTACAGCAAAGTGGATGTAAATCACACCAAATCAGAATGGCAATGTTTTACGCCCACTTTGCACTGGCATAAGTGAGTATACAAGCTGCAGGGCAACAGAGAGATTCTGCCCCAGGGTTAGCTGAGATGTTGATGCACATGACCCATTCCTTGACTGAGCTAGCCTGAGAGTGAGCAGTTCCCAAGCAGATAAGAGTCTTACCCCAGTGAACAAAGCCATTGCAGTCAGTTTCTGTTTGTCATCCCCATGGTGCAGGAGAGGGGCTACTTTGGTAAACACAGCAAAATCAAGGCTCTGAGGGTGCTTTACAATGGCTCTGTAGAACACATATGAATACTTTTACTACAGGGAGAGAAAGAGTAAGCAAGCTAGAGATTAGAGGCTACTCCAAACAGAAACGACTTTGGCTACTACAGCCAGATGAACTCAATGCCCCAATCACTTACCTAGCCAGAAGGAGAACTCCTTCCAGGTAAGTCTCTGGCATGGATAAAAGGTCCCAGCCTCCTGCCAGACTCATGGATTGCAACAAAGAGGATTTCTCTCTTTTAATCACAGCTTTCAGAGCCTCCACTGCACAGCTAAATTCAGGACAAGAGAGTGATAGATAAATGACATTCGCCCCAGTCCCAGCACTGCACAGACACACCAAGACATAGATCTTTTTATGCAAGGCAATTGAGGGGCTAATCTTGTGTTTTTAATTTCTGTTTTTAAAATTTGTATCTTTTTAGGGGCTGTGTCAATTTAAAATGTTTATTTATTTACTGTATTATGTGAAATGGCTTATGACTAAGATACTAAATTAACTAACTTAAACTAATATAATTAAGACATCAATACTGCCCTCATGCACCCTCTTTTATTGTAAATGAGACTTTGATACCACCTTTTTCACTACAAGGTGTATTGTACTGGATAGCGTGAGAATTATATGACTGGTTCTCATAGACTTATTCAAATGTTTACCAGTATATGTCACCCTAGAAGGGACTGGCTGGACTGGTCAAGAAATATGACTAATGGGAGACTTTTTTTGGTTCCAGTAGGAGTGTCCTGTGTTTTTGGAGCCAAAATTTCTGGTATCTATGACTTCACATGACATGTGTGTGCAGCATAGCTAACACTGATGTTTACATGTTAGCATTTTTGTTACATCTGTACAGCCAAGATATCAAGCCTATAATCATCATCATACTAAACTGCAAAAGTGTTGTGCAAAACCCACTTGTCTAGGTATATGGGGGATTTGCTGCCCTTTGAGGTTTACTTAGAATTTTTAGTACACCCAAACTTGAACTCCCAAGTTCTTCCCACTCTCATTAAGCTAAGGAGAGGGATGCTGAGGATGAATTGATCTTTTGGAGGTGGTGAACTGTCTTTTTTTTGCGTTTTTTTAACCCCAGTTTAAAGGCATTTTGGTTCTTCTGAACCTAAAACCTCAAATGAAATTCAGAGGGGGGAGAACATCCAAAACCTGCAATGGGAAGAAAGAGCCAGTGTTTACTGCAAACTCAGTGAAGCAAGACCTATTGTGTGTCATAATGAGCTCACCTCCCTAGATCATCCCTGGCCTGGCACACAATGCTAGAAACTTTTCTCATTTCAGTTCCTTTGATGCAGCATCTTATGGCTTTTAAATGTTTTTGTTACTTAATCGTTGGCATCTGGTACACAAGGCCTTTTAAGCAAATAAACAAGCAGAGAAGGCAGTGGGTACAGATACCAAAATGAGAACAAGCAGGAGACACAAAGCAGGAGAGATGGTGTTTCCAAACATTCTAATACTTGCCTTTTTATCTGCATTTAAAAACCATACATAGAATTAGCCTCCTTCCACCCCATCCTCCAAAGAACATTAATTAAATATTGATACTGTTTCTTCTGCATTAATTAAAGCCTCTTATCCCAAACCTATCGTGAAGAATTATTCTAGGAGATTGCGCTGACATAAATATTCTTCCAGAGAACTGGCCTGACTGGGGATTTATCTAAGTGGAGTGTCCTAAAAATTCTCCCTGGAATTACCCTATTTAGATCATCCCATAGAAGAGTTTCTAAATCAGGAAGTTCCTCTACTGCAGCGGTTCTCAAACTATGGGTCTGTGGATTACCACTGAGATTTGATAATGGTGAGCCACAGAAATAACATTATCCCACCTAATTAGCATCTTATCAGTAATTACCTCACAAAACTGGATGTTTGGAGCATGTCCTCCCAGCCACACACAACTTCTGGAAGGCTCACCAGGTAATGCAGTTGAATGACCAGGAAGATTAACACAGATACATAAAAGGCACCCATGGGTATTGTGCATTCTTTATTACTAAATATTATGGACAGGGCCTTTGTTGCCTGAAAAAGATAAAATTTAGACACCAATTTAACTCTAAAATCCTCATGTCCCTCCAATTTTTCTTTATCTCAGATATGCTTTGTTCCTCTCCTGTCTCAGATTAAATCACAGCAGTTTGAACTGTGCCCTCTGAATATTGTCATTACAGCAGCCATTACACTGTACTGCCATGCTACAGAAGCCCAAGTTTGATTTGCATCCTGGTTAGTTGTTACGTAAACTGCAGGGCCTGGCTGTACTGAGGCAGCAGAGCACCCTGTTCCAAAAACAAGGACATAACACTTTATACTCAGTGTGAGTCCTAAAAAGAGAAGTGCCAGAACATAGTTCTGGAATGATCATGCCTAAGTGATACTACCAGAAGTACCAGAATGCCCCTGCAAAATGCCAAAATTGCTTCTGGAGCTTTCCCGTACGACTCGAGCCCTGCTCAGACTGCTCTGCAGGGACCCCTTTGCTGAACAAGTAGCTGATGTCATGGCCTGCAAAGGATTCACGTTCAGCACTCCTGTCAGAAGGTTAATGGTTTGGGTGAGGAGGGAGGCAAAGCAGGAAAAGGTGAGGAAGTTGTCATGACTTTGGCAAGGACATGGTGGACTTCTCTCCTGTCTCCCTGGGCCATGGATCTCCCTCTCCAAACTCAGGTGTGCAGTGCTGAGCATAATATTGCACATTTCTCTTTAGTGGTGGAGGGAGGCCTTACCTTGCTGCATTAGTGACATGAGTCTCTAAGAGCTGCAAGGGGAGGGTGGCCAAGTGGTCACTCTGTAGTCTGTGGCCAGCCAGGGGGTTGTGGGGAGGAGATCCTTAATGTCCAGGACTCACCAGCAGGAAGAAGGGGTAGGGAGGCTATCAGCCTCTTCCACTGGTAATCCTGGGGTTGGGGATCCATCCATCCATCTCTCCCTCAGGGAGGACTCTTCTTTGGGGGAGTGATGCTCAACTGAGTGCCTGTTTCAGCTCTGCTGGGGCTGCAGGTCAGTTTTCTTCCAGCTCTGCCCACAGAACACGCTGATCCCCACTCGTTTAAGTGCTCCACTCAATGGAGCGTTTGCTGCAGGTGTGCCGGGGCAATTCTGGCCGAGCCCAGAATGATCCCTTAACCCCTGATTTCCCAGTGTGGGGCTTGCACACCCCATCAGAGGGCCCTTCTTCTGGGTCCTTGGCCTGTGGGTTTGTTTGGCTCTCCAGAGAAAGTAGGACCAGGGCTACTGCAGGAGCACTTTGCTGGTGTACATACCAGTGTATACTAGACCAGCCATGAGCGCTTAATGGGGATGCAGCTTATTACAGCCCTCCCGAGAGAAATAAACAGCAAAAGTGCAGCTTTACTATTATAATTGCATCAGCCCTTGGGGCTTTTGCTCGTACAGCTATGTCAGTTAGAGATAACAGCTCAGCATGCCCTAAGATGACATAGCTATGTCAGCAAAAGGTTAAATTCCACCCCTTTCAACAAACACAATCCGGCCCTTGCAGAAAAAGTACAAGGGAGGGAGGAAATGAGGAGGTAAAGGGGAGATTTTGCCCAGCCTCTATTACAAGTTGAGGCCCTAAATGGAAGCAGATACCCCCTCATAGCTTCCAGCTTGCACTGCTTTCTGTCCAAGGTCACTTCCTTTACTCAAAAGTACTTTTGATCACTAAGGACCCCAAGCAAAGTCTCAAAATGCAAAGTAGGCGAATTTCCCCTACCCTGGCTTTGGCTTTCCTCAGCTCTGGAAAGGCTCCTGTAGCTGCTGCCCCATTCAAGACTCTTCCTGGAGAGACCCAGCACCAGACCATGCTCTCTAGGTCTCTCCCTCGTCCTAGGGATGAGATGTCCCTACACAGGTTGTTGTGCAGTTGATAACTCCTAGGTAATATATAGACAAGTGCCAGAAAATTGGGGCCAGGATGGTAATATTTGGTTTATTACTTACCGCTACCGGCAAAAGAAAGGCACTAGTCTCAAAGCTACTTCTTGACTCAGAGGTTTCACTCTTCCTGAGGCATGGTCTTCTTTTTAGCATTTCAAGGAGCTCGGCAAGCACCTGGAGGCTGACAGTTTTTTTGGCTCTGCCTAGGGCCTCCCAGAGTTGACTGACATGACTGCAGATTAAAAAACCACAGTCATATGTGATTAACAGATCTCTTCGCAGTCTTAATGTGCTAGCAAGCTGAGCTATGCCCATGAGTAGAGGTCACTGAGGGAACTAAAGTGGCACAGGGGGGTGCTGAGGCACAGGTCTAGTAAGGGATCATGTAGCTTCCCGTAGAAAAAACTGCTGTCTTTCAAACAGGTGTGGGGAAACACCCCCATAGCAGAAGTCACTCTGTATCCACATCATTACAAAGTTAACAGGAATTATCAGACTTCTGCTGCTCTATTTGTGTTTTCTTGTTTTTAATTTAAAAAACACCATTTTACTTATAAAAGAGTCCTTGGGATTAACTCTATTTTATTCAGAATCCTGCTCCTCCTATCTCACTATCTGAGGAAACGTGGCTTGAGACCAGATTCCTTCCCTGTCTTCACTTTGGAACCATGAAGGAGAGCAGTGCAGCAATTTACCTGTCACATGGGAGCGAGAGTCTCAGTAGGGCTGAGACCACTTCTCTTGTGTGCTTTTCAGCTAGTAAACACACAGCCCCCATAGCTGCCTGTCTGGCACTGGCCTCCTGGGTAGCCTGCAGGTGGAAATAAATAATATCCATGATCTCTGGCACCTGTAAAAAACCAAAACAAAACAGTTTAGAGACTGTTTCTTCTGTGGTTTCATTCCCCTTTCAGTTTGTGTCTGAATGTAGCAATGATAACTGTTCGTGTGGGACACCACGCTACAGAATACGTGCTCTCTGCTGAATAACAAATGAAGCAACTCCAGGGGTCGGAAGAACTACGGGCCTTATGCTACAAGGTGATCGGCACATCCTGTGCATCCTCAACTTCTATCAGTTTCAACAGGAGTTGAGGGCACTGAGCATTTTGCAAGATTAGGCTCTGAGAAAGAAACAAACAAAGGGTATATATGGGAAGATTTGCTAATCCAGTTCATCAAGTGTCACCATGGTAACTGCCGGGCTTCTGAATAATCCTGATCTCATATGGCAACTCCCATAAGGATCTTCCAATAACAATTTATAATTAGTGAAAGTTGAACCTTTAAGGGTTCACATATTTGTTTCAGACATGCATCCAAAATGTGGACACTCGTTCAGTCTATCTGAACCTCCTGTGTCTGCAATTGGATTTCAAAGCTTGAAAATTGAGTTCACTCCAGGATTTCTGGTACTTCCTGCTCCTGTTGAATCTAGAAATACCACAAATATGGCTTTTCTTGCATTATTTTGGCACTGCTGTTTCTAGTACCATCCTGATCTAGAAAATGCAAAGATGTCGTGAAAATGAAAAACAATGAAAAGAAATAAAAGTCAACCAAACTGTCATAATTCCCTAAAAATGCTTGCTTTAAGGTTTGGGCAGTCAACTTGCATCTGATATTTCAATTTACATATGATATTTCAGAAGCATTTTCTTGTTTGCAGACTACAAAGATGAGAATAAAAATTCTCATACAAAGACGTAGAAAGGGTTTGCTCATCTACCTCTTTAAGCCGAGCAAGAGGGAACTGCACAGTTCTTGAAGAAAGAGTTTCATTTCCAGATTCTCTTTTTAAAAGAGGGTTCTGAGCCTGCGCTCCGGGCTGCAAACTTGTAAAGAGACAGACAATTCAGAGACTGTAGAGAAGGCAAGTTCCATCTCCTAGATGCAGAAAAGGGAACTCTAACTTTCACAGCCTCTTACCTTTTCCTTCATATTGTTCCTCTGCTCTTTTACGATCGATGTCAACATTATAGCAGCTGCCTGAGCATTGGTTTTCATGGTGTCTCTCAGACCAGCCACAGCTACAAGGATCTGGCTGGTAACTGAAACTGGGGGATCAGATTTCTCATAGATCTGAAAGGAACAGGGAAAAGCCTTTTGTAGATAAGAACATAAGAATGGCCATACTGGGTAAGCCCCATGGTCTGTTTAGTCCAGTATCCCGTCTTCTGACATTGACTGATGCCAGATATTTCAAAGGGAATGAAGAGAACAGGGCAATTATGAAGTATCCATTCTCTGTCATTCAGTCCTAAGCATCTGGCAATCAGAGACTTATGGACATCCCAGAGCATGGGGTTGCATCCTTGACCATCTTGGCTAATAGCCATTAATGGACCTATCCCCCATGAATTGATCTACTTCTTTTTTGAATTCAGTTATAGCTTTGGTCTTTACAACATCCCCTGGCAATGAGTTCTATTGTCTGAAGAAGTACTTCCTTTTGTTTGTTTTAAATCTTCTGTCTCTTAATTTCATTGGGTGACCCCTTGTTCTTGTGTTATGTGAAGGAGTAAATAACACTCCCTTATTCACTTTTTCCACGTTATTCATGATTTTATAGACCTCTATCATATCTCCCATTTGTTGTCTCTTTTCCAAGCTGTCTTTTTATCCTCTCCTCATATGGAAGCTGTTCCATACCCCTAAACATTTTTGTTGGCCTTCTCTGTATCTTTTCAATTTCTAATATATCTTTTTTGAGATGGGGTGACCAGAACTGCATGCAGTATTCAACATGTGGACATACCATGCATTGATATAGTGGCATTATGATATTTACTATCTTATCTATCCCTTTCCTAATGGTTACTAACATTCTGTTAGCTTTTTTGACTGCCACTGCACATTGATCAGATGTTTTCGAACTATTCACAGTGACTCCAAGATCTCTTCCTTGAGAGGTAACAGCTAATTTAGCTCCTATCGTTGTGTCTGTATAGTTGGGATTATGTTTTCCAATGTGCATCACTTTGCATTTACCAACATTGAGTTTCATCTGTCATTTTGTTGCCCAGTCACATGTTATTGTGAGATCCTTTTGTAATTCTTTGCAGTCTGCTTTGGACTTAACTGTCTTGAGTAATTTTGTATCATCTTTGCCATCTCACTGTTTATTGCTTTTTCCAAATCACTTATGAATATGTTGAACAGCACTGATCCAAGTACAGATCCCTGGGGGACACCACCATTTACCTCTTTCCATTGTGAAAACTGACTATTTATTCATAACCTGTGTTTCTTGTCTTTTAACCAGTTACTGATCCTTGAGAAGACCTTTCCTCTTATCCCATAACTCCCTTACAAGCCTCTGGTAAGGGACCTTTTCAAAGGGCTTTCTGAAAGTCTAAGTGCACTCTATCCACTAGATCACTCCTGTCCACATGATTGTTGATCCCCTCAAATAATTCTAATAGATTGGAAAATTCACATAATTTCCCTTTACAAAAACCATGCTGACTCTTCCCCAACAAATCATGTTCATTGGTGTGTCTGATAATTCTGTTCTTTCCTATAGTTTCAACCAATTTTCCTGGTACTGAAGGCAGGCTTACCAGCCTCTCGTTAGCTATCCTCCAGTCATCTAGTACAAAAATTGACATAAGTGATAGGTTATATAGCACAGTTTGGAGTTCTGCAATTTCATATTTGAGTTCCCTCAGATGACAGATATCACCTGCATTTAAAAGACTGATGCTACCAGGAGTCTAGTTAAGAGTTGGAGAGAAAGCTTCCTGCCTGGTGTCAGATGAGTTAGTAAAACCTCACAGCAGGTTTCCTTAGTCTTTAATATCATAGTTTATAAAATGGCCTGAACTGTATGACATAGGTGTGCAAAGAGAAGGCCCAGAGCTTGCAGGATCAGTGTGTGGAGGGAGAATGGGCCATTAGCATGCAGATAAAGGCCAGAAATCTGCAGGAATAGATGTGTGAAGATAAGGACTAGAGCATGCAGGGAAATGTGTGCATAGAATAGACCTTGTTGTATGTCGGGATAAGTGGACAGAGAAAGTTGACCAGGAGCATACAAATAAAATGCCCTGGATGTGTGGAAATAAACAGGCCAAGTGATGGCCTGGGGCATGCAGAGAGAGGGCTGGAGCATGAGAAGGAAAGAAGCCCTGATTTGCATAATAAATGGTGAATGTTTGTACCTTCTCCTGCTGCTGTGGGGAGACATGTGTATTAAAACCGAGATGTATCTTTGCAGTTTCTCCTTCTGCACTGATATTCTCCTTTTCATGCGCCTGCTGCAGGGTGATGACCTCTGCCTCTTCCTTTGTGACAACATGCTCAGGCTCTTGCTCACCAGCTAGAACCTTTTCCTGCACCACTGTGGATCTGATTTGCCTTTTCAGCACAGAACATCTCTCCTCCCCATGAGCAATGTGCTGAGATGTTTCAGGAAGTGCGTGCTGCTGTTGGTTTACAGTGTTTGCCTCGTTCGCCAAGCACAGCTGTATATTTTCATCTGTGAAGATGATCTCTGGTTCTCTGGTGGGAGCCTTCTCCAGCTCCAAATAGAAAATGTAGGTTGTTTTTATGAATTTCTTTATTGCTAAAGCCATCCTACAAGCGAGACAGAAAGAAAATTCACCCGTTTTTATTCTTACAACAGAAAGACAGTGTGGTCCAGTGAAAATAGTATGAGACTGGGCACCAGAAGCTCCTTCTAGTTCTGCCACACCCTTGTTGTGTGTAGCCTTTGGTGAGTCCTTTTGCCAGAATTTCCAAACTTGGGGGCCATTGAGTTCAATGAAAACTATGGATACTCAACATCTCTGAATCAGACTACTTGTTTAGCAATGTAAAAATATAGGAAATGTCAGACTGAGAGATGCATAACTCTTGATGGTGGGGGGCAGGGACATAACTGAAATGTTCTTGGCAGGCACATGACCATCCCATGGATTGCCTGTGGGCTGAGGAGCTGCAGCAGAGCCAGGAGTCCCAGGGCAGTGGTGAATGAGCACCTTGGAGAGCATCTCATGGCAGCCAAGCTCCTCAGCTAGGGGCTGGCTCCAGCAGCCATCACTGGCTGGTGCCAGGCTCCTTCAGGGGAGAGGCAAGAACAAGTGTGTCAGGGGCTCAGCTCGGAGCTGTGCTGCCAGCTCTGCCTGGGGTCACCCGACCATGCAGAGGCAACCAGCTCATGGACCAGGGCAGGGAGGGCTGCCAGGCAGCCAGCCAGTGCCCCAGCTCCCACAGCGCTGACAGTCAGCGGTCCAAGGAGGCTGGATGGCTCCCACCAGCTTCCATCGGTCAGCATCTGGCAGACGGTGACATTTGGAAAACCTCTTTGCTAAATGGAAGGCAGAAATCTGGGGGGGCACATGACCCCGCATGACCCGCCACGCATCACCTCTGGATCATATCTAGGTTCCAGCTACTCCATATCCTGTGTCTGGCAACGGTCAGCAACAGCTGCCTCAGAGGAAGGTGCAAAAACACTGCAGTAGGAAGATGTAGGATAATCTGGCCCCCACATTATGTTTGATCCTCATCTCTAATAATTAAGAGATCAGTTTAAACCCTGAAGCAAGGTTTTATATCCCTTCCAACATCTTCATCATCATCATTTATGATAATTCTGAGTAACTTCAGGCATTCAAGTTTGAAATGTTGGCCCTAAACTATTGATGCCTCGGTTTCCCATTTGTAAGATGGAGATAATAATTCTTACCTACTTACCATGCAGGAGTGTTAATTGATGTTTGTTTAACTATGTGTTGTAAATTTAAACCTCTCTCTTTTTAGGTTAGTAACCTGCATTTTTCTACCAGCAGGTATACTTTGGCCATGGAGAGAATGTCTTTATTTCTAAATATTAATTTATATTAATTAACTGTTGATACACCCAAACAACCTCGATGTAAAAAAATAAATTCCTATTTGTTTCAAACTCAAAGGTACACACTGCCTAATGTGCCATGGAGATCAGATTGTACAGGAGTTTCCAAAAATATTAAAAGCTGCTGTTAACGATTAGCATTTTATTTTGCTTTGGAACAGTTGAATTCACAGATATCTGTTTAATGCTTCCGGTGCTAAAATGAGCTACCATATAACAAACACTTCTTCATCCAGAAAAGAACTAGAGTTTCAATAATTCAAATTCCCACTTCACTAATCATGTAGTTCAAACTCTAATCTTAAAATCTACTTTTTTTTTTAAACTGCCATTCCCAGGGGACACTACTGTCTGATTAAATGTTGGCTATATTCAGGTGAAGAATTTTCCCAGCTATATCCTCTGTAAGAATTTTACTTCAGATTTTATGTTCTAAGAGCTGCCTCAGAAAATCTGGCATTCAAAAAAGTCAGCCTGGGGAAGACTGGCTGCTGCTGGCAAACAACCTTGAGGATGGCATCAACCTGGTAAATACCACCCGGAAATGACAGAACTGAGGGAAGCAGCCAAGTGAAAATTGCATGACTGGTCATGCATTGGAGCAGATGACAACAGATTAGATTGCATTAGAATAAAAAAGAGTTAGAGATAGTAAAAACCATCAATCTGTATTGGATAGCAGTGCAGAGCTCCAAGGTCCAGGCATAATGGACAGGAAAGTCACTCACAGGT
>ML675618.1:16011670-16042749 GCA_007922155.1 Mesoclemmys tuberculata | reverse complement strand
GGGATGCTGAGTAATACTGTGTGTCTCCAGTTTGATTTCTGCAATTGGAAAAGCAACATCTGCCTTAACGGAAATAAAGCACTCACTTGGGTGTGGGCTAGGGAAGGACCTCACTAGCGGTTAAGAGGCAGGAGCAGGGCAAAATGGACTCATGCGTGTCACAAGTGCTCTGGTTACCGTGGCAATGGCCAGGTGATTGTTACTGAGGGTGTGACACTCTCCTCAGGGCATCTAGAACCATAAGCCGCTGTGTTACCCCTCTGCCTCAGCAAGAGAGTTCTTTGCTGGAGGTTCAAGTGTGTGTCAGCTCCCTGCCATACCGGTCTGTCCACCTCAGCACCAAATTCCTTCAGACTCTGCCAGTCTAAACCTGGCCTTGCAGGTAACTCAGTGAGCCCCAGTGCTTGAGCTCCCTAAAGATGTGTCTCTGCAGTGTCCAATATGTCTTGCTGGACTTTCAGAAATTAAGCACACTGTCCCCCAAAGAGACAATACACACCGTCCTGTGAGTTCACTGAGGACACACTCTTTACCCTAACACACAGCACCGATGTGATTTCTAGTAAAACTAAGCATAAGTTTAGTAATAAAGAACATAGCTTTAAGTGATACTAGACAAGAGTAACAGAGAGAGAAATGGGAACAAATAAAACAAAAGTAAAAAGGTGCTTTCTATATCTAAAATATAATCTCAGGCAATTGCACTACATCTTCAACCCACATGGCTGAAAGCTCTATCTTTCACAGATGCCCAGAGCCCCAGCCTCTTTTGTCTCTTAAGTGATAGATGGCTTTTAACTTCTCCTTATATTATCCAAAACTCATTGTTTTGTCCCCAGAGTCAGGATGATCCCTTGCTGGTTTTCTCCTCCTGTTGTCTTTTCATCCCCTTGATTAATTTGTATGTAAATAGGGTTTCCATTGTTTTGGTTGCACAATGCTTAATTTACATTAAAGACAAGGAAATAGCTATCTTCCTTCCTGTCTGGGAGAAAATCTGTTTCTCCCTTTGTTGGTCAGAGATTTTAAAGTATATCGGTAAGTATCCATAACTCTTCATACAGAGTTAATGCATACATTTCATAATGAGATTAGTCACTAGCTTTCATAAAAGTCTTTACTCGATCCACTTTTATAGTACAATAATATTGCATACAATATTATATTGTATACAATCAGTTGGTTTCAACTGCGATGTCTGGTTTACCCTGATTGTCACAGAGGGGCTCTTGGCTCAGGCTATGTTCCTGTTCCCATTGAAGTCATTGGCAAAACTCATGGTGCAGAATCAGATAAAGGTTGAAATTGCTTTTCCTGTTACTGACTCTAACTCTTAGAAGAGTTATTATTTCCCTATATGTAATTTTCTGGGACCTTGGAATTCATGAAGGAGTTTGGTGGCCCAGGGGATCTCAAAGTGTTTTACCTTCTTCTCCCTTCCCCTCTGCTGTGTAAGTAAAACTTCCTTTCCCCTTGATATCCTCTTTGGTTTCTTTAAACATATAAGAGCAGGAATGCCAACGTTAGATAAAGTCTGCAACAGCAAAGTAAAATAGCCACGGCTAACTCTCAAACACTGAGCTACACGATGAGTGAGGTGAGTGACAGGTCAAATAGAAGCAAGAAACGGAGCACTTTTTCTTGAAAACTCAGAAAGCGTAATCTGAGAACTGTCCACTCAGTGATTTAGGGAGAAAGCGAGTGAATAACAAAAGTTTTAGGAGAGCCATCCTTGATCCTGAATCAATCCGTGTAGCTCTCTTCTTGTACTCTGTAGACTGTACACCCTTAAGGCAGCGGTTGGCTCTTTTCTGTTTTTGTACCCAGAGCCCAGGACAATGGGGCCCAAAGACTGATTGGGCATCATCAGAATCAAATTTGGTACCAGTCAGTATAAGATCATGAATAATGACATTCCCAAAAGTGAAAAGAGGGGATGTTTCCTCGTGCCTGAGGTGACTCACCTGTCCTGATCCAGGAAATAAACAAGAAGAGAAAATATACTGTCTGAGCCTAATAACTTGGCCAAATTTGGGCTGATTTTCATGCAGACGTCCATGGGCACATACCTCGCACCAGGATGACCCCTGCAAATTTCCAAGAATGGACATGGTAGAGCTGCTCAGTTAAATAGATTTAAGAATTTTTAACAGGGGTAAAACAATGTACTTTTCCTTACTCTCACTCCTAGAAACAGTGGAACCATTTCAGCTGAAATTTTCCAGAAAGAATTCAGCCCAAGGCAGACACCCAACCAGGAAAATTTTAACTCAAGTGGTTAAAGTTTAGCAGTTACAAGCAACTGAAAATAGGCTGTTATGGAAAATTTTGGACAACCTTAACTGTAGGCTTCTCTATAGTGAAGTGCCTATAATGACTTTTTTTTAAGCTGAGAAGCCATTTTTCTCAATAAACAGAAATGTCCTTGAATAGAAAGAACATAATTTCTTAAAAATATAGGGAGGAAAAGCACTGCAACCTCAACCTAGATTTGTAAAGTCCAATAACAGTTCAAGAGTCTTGGAAAAAGCACAGAAATACACAACATTTGTCTTGCCCACATGGGCACCACTCTCCCTTCTGAGTCATTAATGAACCAATACCCAGCCTGGTCATAGGGAATGCTCTGTTGCATGAAATACCAGTTTTGATTTAAATGTAAAACCAAAGTTTAACCAGTGGTGTTCAGTAAACAATCCAGGTCTCATTTTACAAGAGACTGTGCAAGCTCTGATGTTCTGCCCAAATCCATGTTTCACTAGGTACATTTTTTCTACTTAAAGACTCCTGAAATTTCAAATGAATTCTTTTTCATTTCCTGTTCTAACTGTAGTATATGTAATGCTGCTGCACACTGTTAATCAGCTCAAAGATTTTCCCTAAGAATTAGCTGCATTACAGGGTGAGTGAAATTATTTCTGCACTGTAGATGTAAAAGAGAAAAGCATTTTAGGATTCTTCAGTATATAAATGTAACAACATAAATATTGTGGAAAGGATGAAGCATAATTGTAGGATTTGTTCAACAGCCCTTGACAGATATGAATCTGAGTGGGTGGACATGAAACATTTCAAACAGTACCTTAATATTGTGCCTGTATGAGAAACACTGGGATCATAATTACACCTGTAGACATCAGCTCTATAAATAGAGTGAGACAAAAGAAGATGAGATGTGAATGAGAATTTATAATAATGCTTTGTATGAAGTCCCTGTCATTTGCATCCATCTGGACAGAGCTGATTAAGTCTCTTAGCACAGGTGCAGACTTCACCAGGCAGGGGACATAAAGATGAAAGGATATTTGACAGTCGAGAACCCAGGAAGTTGAACCATCAGTGGAATTATCTCATGAACACTGACAAGCTGTAGATTGCTCTAATTTTCTATTATTTAATTTGTTACTGGTACCTAATGAAACTTTACCATATGAATGGTTCAAAAATACATTATTTTCAATGAAGAAGTCACTTTTTACATTAAATTCCTGTCCAGATATCTTCCTTGTGTGACACAACTACACCAGGCCCAATACCATGGGCTTGGTTCAATCTGTCCCCAAGTTTAGGTCAAGGAAACATAGAGACTAATCATGGTCAAAGTAGATGGGCATGCCTTAAAAGAATAGCTAGAAATGTGCACTTTACAGACAACTAGAACAGACAGACAGAATATCATATGCACACTGGCATATTGGATTGAAAGAAAAATACCTTTAGGATAAATTTATGAGAGTGACAGACAATTGATTGCTGAACAAGGACATTCAAGTATAAAGGATTTAGTGTTCATTATAATCTTTTTGAATTAAAGAGTTAAAGGGAATAAACAGTTTCAAATATTTTAATGAGTCTACAAAGTCACTAAACACTCTCTTTTTTATATACAAATGTTTAACTCATTGTGTCTATGTCTACACTTAAAACGCTAACATCTCTGGCCCTGCAGCTCCACTTCAGAGTAGACACTCACAATAGTGACAGGCAGGGTTCTCCCAGTGCTGTATTTAGTCCACCTTTCCTAGAAGTGGTTGCTAGGTTGATGGAAGAATTCATCTGTCGAGCTAGTGCTGGCATAACTGTTTCTCAGGGGTATGGATTTTCTGAGAGCCATAGTTATGCTGGTGTAAGTTTCCAGTGTAGACAGGGAATTAGGCACTTAATTGGTATTTGTGCCTTTGAAAATCTCTCCCTAAAATCTTAGTTGAAAGTCTAATAGTCAGATGCAAAAGTTCATGGAGATTATCCATCCTGAGTTACACAGAATTGACCTAATTATCAGATAAGCAATTTGTCTGATCTTCGTCAGCATGGGACTCTAGCCACCAACACCATGCCTATAATCAGAAGATGTATATTTATTTTTCTGCATGGCTGAAGGTCCACCTGTGCTACCAATGTTGAAAAATACCTATTTTTCCATTGTTTATACATTCCATTAAAGCTTAGAGATATTACCTATTGTTCAATAGACCATAGGAATTTTTTTTTAAAGATATACTACATGAAGGGTTTTCAAACTTACTACATCTTAATAGAGAGGATTGTCTTAGTAAAATCGAATGATCCTACAGAATCTAAATCTTTGAAAAGCTAAAGTCTGGAGACTATATCCACCTCCATACTATGGTCCCTTTGCACCACTCCAGTGGTGCAAAAGGGCCATAAAGCTTCCCTGACAAAGATCTGAAGTTCCCCCAGTTACTGCAGTGTTTCCTGTTCTAAATCTACAGAAAATCTTGGTAACTATTAACACATTCTGGGCTAGATTCTGTGATATGGAGTGGTGAAAAGTAGCCATAAAACAAGCTAAATGATCCTTGCAGAATACCTTCATCATAGGAGGATTCTCCAGGTGGTATGGAGATAGTGTGAAAGCAGGCTCTACTCCCTGGGATAGGGTGCATGCTGGGGATAGACCGTGCAGAATGGAGGATGTGTTTTCAGCTGGCACAGTTTAGACTAACCCTAGGGCTGCTCTCATTTGTATTGGGCAGGCTCCAACTGTTGCCAGGATTAGTGAGGTGCAAAGGAAGGCAGAATCTGGGTTTTTAACCTTTTAACGTGGACTGCTATATTGCTGTTAGGATGCCTATGAAAAATTGGGACCCCGGAATATCCTAAATTGGGAATCATAGCTCAGTTCTACCATTTATATGTCAGCTGTACTTAATTACAGGGATTAATGTTCTAATGATGTAGTTTAACAGAGGAATGTTTACAGCAAAATATATCAGGAAAATGAACCACTTAAAATGATATCACTGTAAACATCTCCAGAGCAAGAGTGCTTTGAAGATGTATAGTAGAAGGTTTTGTTGATCTCAGGATGGGGGCCAGATGTTTCTGTGAGCTAGGAGTATCCTGAAGCCATTTTTTCCTACATAAAGAACAAAATTTGCTCATAGAGGATTCTATCAAGAAGCAACCCCTATATATGCTCACCATGAGACACCCAGGCAGAACTATGTTATGGTGTATTGTGATATATACAATTAAAAATTCAAAGGGAAGGTCCCTTGGCTTTGTTAACTGTGCTTTGAACCCACTTAAATGGTGGTTATTACCTGCAGGTTGTTTTTTACCTACAGTTCTGCCTTTTGAAAATCACATCTGCTATGAAATCCATATCGCCTTTGTGATTTTTCCCAATGTTTTCCTGTCAGTCTGAAAAGCTGTAAAACTAGAAGAGTTGCAAGAGAAATGTTTTACTGCATTATGAGTATTGTGAGATAAATTCCCACTTACTAATCAGTCAGAAATTCCTGTCTGATCTGAGCAGCAAAATATGATAAAAAAGACATATTTGTGCCAGCATATATCAAAATAACTTTGAGCTGTTTCCCTGTCAGACTTCATAAACATTAGGCCTGGCATTATAACTGAGCTGCAGAACCGCAGCCAAGACTGCAGCAAAGTATTTATTTGATATGCTTATGATATAAACTTCATGTTTGATTTTTCTCTCTCTGATAGAATAGTATATTTGATAGGGGGAAATAACTGTAATATACAAAACATATGTATCATCTATGGCTTTACAATCACAATGCCTTTGACCTCCTTTTTTTGATGGATGAGTGATCAATTTTGCGTCAGCAAAGAAAAAGCTAATTATATTCACGTCTGCAAATATGGTTCTTAAGAGTGAGAGAAATGGCTCTGAATAAAATACCGAACACCCTATGAATGAAGATTATTACTATTATTATTAAAAAGACACAGTGTCTCAGCTGTAAGTGTGGTTATACTTCAAATACTCTGGCTTTTGATAGTAGAAGGCAAGTAAAAAGTGGAAAGTGTGTGTATCAAATTACTATACTTTGTATAGATGTCTGCTTCCCCATCAGCACAGCAAGCCACATGTCAGCTACTTGACTTGAGGTGGTTTGGGAGGATGATCCTTTGTAAGAAGAGAGACAGACAGTTTAAAGGCATTTTCCCCTTATTTGCTTCCTTTTATCTCTTCTCATGTTTCTGTTTTTTAGTCATTTATCCTATGGCAATGGTGATGAATGCCAATAAGCTAGTACTTGGGGCAACACAGACTGTTTGGGAATAATTAATGCTGGTATGAAGTACACATTCTGCACTTTATCAGGCAGTTGGTGTATGTATGTTTATGAGTGTGAGAGAGAGAAAGGGGGTGGGGCCCAGGAAATGAAACTTGAGATGTTTCCATTTACCACACTTCTTACGGAGATGGCAACAAGATGATATATGTCATTGTTCCAGTTCAGCTCTTTTCATTTCTGAAGCAGTTATTATCCTTAGGTTCATTGAAAACTTCTGTACATTGTTCCCACTAAATCTAGTTTGATATTTGCAATGTAGTTACACAACAGATTCAAACCTCTTTTATTTGTACATAACCTTTCTACATTACTCTGATGGTTATTTCCTGCGAGATAAATACAATGATATTATACTAAATACTATTCACGGACATTTTAATCAGCTCTGAGCAGAGTTTAAACAAGTCAAGTTCTCAAGGTGATGTCAAAGTGATGGGCTTGTTGGTGTTTGTAATTTTCTTTCAAATGTTAATATCTCTATATGATTTATTATTTCTTATTTGTATAGTGCCAAAAACATAGATGGTTCTTTAATCATGTGTTGAAAGTCAAGGGTCCTTACAATCTAAAATTAGGTTAAAGACATAACAATAGGACAATTGTCATGGGAGAATGAGAAGGTGACAAAAAAAGAAAGATACAGATCTCAGAATCCTGCAGACAGCCAGGGGAAAAGGGGGCTGCCTCAGAAATTTTGTGTGAGTTCCTTTTGACAATTTCATGTAATGAAATTTATAAGCATATTGAGTATAAAGGAATTATGCTCTTTAGAAAGGAAATACATGTAAAATGTACTGTATAAACCATAAGGTGTACTGATTGAAATGCCAGTATGCAAATTGTGGCCAAATATTGTTATACCTATTTTTCATATAAAGATTTAAATTATAGAAATGAAAGTTGCCCACCTATGTCATAGTGCAGTATAACTATTATGTTATATCCCATAAACAAAATTTGATTTCAAAAGGTTTAAGGTTGGTTAAGTCTGACAGCTCCCCCAACCTAAACTCCAAAAAACCAATAACTGCCAATTTATGGAAAACCTATTAGCCATCCCCTAATGTCTGCAGAGCACATTTCCATGCACAGTGGCAGAACCCACAGAGAACTTCCTTCTATTTCCGATCTGTAAATACACATACTGCACATTAATCACCTTTCTAGTATCATGCAAAATGTTAATTACAGCCTCAACATTAGCAAGTTGGGTTGACATATATACCCTAGTGAAGTGCATGCTGTGCTATGTGTCTGTGGGAGAAGCATCATCCCATAATTAAAGTTTTGTATAGCTTGCCTTAAGCAGTTAAAAAGTACATCAGCCATGTCAGGGGAGCTCACCAGTTTTGACAGCTATTGTCACAGGCCTTGACATATTGTGATGCTGCATTGCTGATTAGATGTAGCAAAGGTCCAGAGAAGAATAGTGTGTGGAAGAAGTACCTGCCCCTAAACAGGGCCCTAGCCAGAGAAACAAAAGTGTGAGTGGTTGTGAATGTAGTATACACAGTGAAGTAGGGGCACATCACTGTTGCTCCCCACTTCCCTTTCTATCAGGTGTAATAATTGGACCAGGGACAGAGTGAATCTGTATTGATGCAAATTAATTAATTAATTCATTAAATCAGAGGTGGCTGGGGTGGGAGGGTGGCAGAGGGAATTCTTCCACAGGAATTTTCAAAATGACCAATATAATTATTTGCAATTTAAAAAGCTGATATATTTTGTTGTAACATAAACTCATCTCAGAAGAGGTAATATAGGCAAAATCCATGGAGCTGGAGGGTGGCTCTCCTTTTTCCTTTTTCCTTTTAGAGGGAAGTTTGAGGCAGTGAGAAAGGCGGAGGAGTAAGGTCACCAAATTTCTAAATGCTGAAAACCGAACACTCCCGCCCTGTCTCTTCCACCTGAGGCCCTGCCCCATTCATGTCTGTCCTCCCTCTCTCTGTCATTTGCTCTCTCCTCCTCTGGGACTCACCTGCTGTCTGCAGAGCTGGGCTGGGAGGAGCTGACGTGCAGCCTGCCCGCCTGCCCCATCAGGGCACAGTCAGGGTCAGTCCTGGAGCAAGGGCCAGGGTGCAGGTAATTGGGCCACAGTGGAGCAAGCAGGGGTCAGTCCCCGAAGCGAGGGGATGGAGAAATTGGGGCACTGTGGGGTGGGGGTAGACAGGACCTCCCCCCGTGGCCATGGCAGGGCTGGTACTTATCTTGAAGCCAAGTCCAGCAGCCAGCCAGTTCTCTCTATCAAGTGCTAGCAGAGCAACTTCTCTGGGCTCCAATAGCAACTGCTGTTCTTCCTGCCCCTCCAGTGGCAGAATCTGGTTACTGTGGGTAACCAGACGTGGGGCTGGTCTATACTTACCTCCGAGATTCGGCAGCAGTCAACAGGAGATACGCAAGCGACGTAAAAAATGTGCGTAATTCATGTCAATTCTGCTGCTTCAGTTCTGCCCACCGTCCATATTGTGCTGCGCCACTTTCGGAGGTGGTTTTCGTAGGTCGATTTCTGGATCGACTGAGCAGGTCTTCGCAGACCGCTCAGTCAATCCAGAGAAATCGATCTGATGGCGGCAAATTACCGCTGTCAGTATAGACCTAGCCTTAGTGTCTGGTCAGCACTGTCAGGTTTCCAGTAAAAAACCGGACACTGGCAACTCTAAGGGTTCTTTGTGTTTCCCTCTCCTTATGTTGGGGATGGGAAACTAGGGAGTGGCACAGAGTTTCTTTCAGATGAGAAGAGACTAGGGACCAAATTTTTAAACTGAGTTAGATGCCTAAAGAGGCAAAAAGGCACCTAAGTCCAACATTTAGGTGCCACTGACATTTTCAGAGCTGTTGCTCAGCATCTGCATAACGTCATAGGCACCTAAGTCCCCAAGGTGCCTATGTTTTCCCCAGACAGCATTTTCAAAGCCACCTTAGCACTGCCGCTGCCCCACAGCTACGATCTGCTCAGAGCCCTAGCTCATGCCCAAGCTTTGGAGCCCCCAAGCAGGATTTTTAAATGCCTGTCTCACCTGCAGAGCCTGATCTTGCAGGGGTGCTAGGAGACTAGTCAGACCCCTCAACAGGAAGACTGGACGCTGACCACTGGCAGGTGGACGGACAGCACAGTGCCCACACAAAAGACAGCCGGAGACATGGGGAAACACAGCATGAGCATGAGAGAGAGCGAGGGTTCTGGGGAGACAGAGATAAGTCATGGGCTACCTAAATTGCTGACCTGACTTAGGGGCCTCCCTCCAGGAAAGAGTTAGTGGCTGAGGTCCCGAGCAGAGAGAGGCAGGCATCTATCTCTGGCCAATCACCCAGGAGCAACAGGTCAGCCATTTAGGTGCCTAAGTCCCTCTTCTTTCCCCACTCTGACCCATTGCCCTATTCCCCACCCCTCTACTCAGAATGTCACAGATAGTAACATGTCCAAGTACTTGCAACAGGGGCACTTCCTGAGAGCTGAGCTTGACTGTAACAATTGTCTTGGCCAGCCACTGCTGCATGGGCTGCCCTGTCTCTCATCACTTCAAGATTGCCATGTGTGGACCATGTCTCCTTCCTGGGTAGCCTAGACAGCACCCTGCTTGAGGTGACAATTTTCGATTTCGATTGTCAGGTTCGATTTTATGTGGATCCCTCAAATAAGGAGCAACAAGGGTTGCTTTGCATACAACTTTGTTTTACTTATAACAATCTATAAATCAACAATTATAATTCAAAAATCACCATTAATTCTTATCTAATACAACAATTTAACTACTTAAAAACACAATCACAATTACAACTATACAATTATACTTATAAAGCTAGCTTACACTATAGGGTTATACTTATACTATTATACTTACACTGCAACAGTGAGGTTTGTCAGCAGCAAAGCAACACTCCAATATTACTAGTACGATTCCCGGGTTTGCATCTGAGTGGAATATACTGTCACACTCAGGTTTCACAGCCACACGCTGTCTACTCAGGTTTGAGCGGCAAACTGGGGAGAGACGGATAGGTAGATCAGGCCTCCACGTAGAGCTATTCTGGTGCTCTTCCTAAGATACGGGACATCTCCAATTTACTTCCTGTTTATGATCACCTTATATTCTCTTCCTCACAGCCATATGCCCACTTTTTAGCCAATTATGAAGTTCCTAAGAGCGATGAGGTGATTGGGGGCTGCACCCCAACACAGCCAAATGTGATTTTATCTTTCATGATTGTCCAGTTATGTGCTAGACCAGGGGTGGGCAATAAATTTTGCAGAGGGGCCACTCCACTAATTTTGGTAAGTTGCCGCAGGCCGCACCTTTCTACTAGATCAATGAAACCCCATTATGTTCTTTCCACAACAAAGTAATTGCACTTAAGAACAAGCAACTGAATACATGTTTCACCAAAGCTTATCTTAGGAGGCAATTCCTATTGCAAGTCATTTTGTGAACACGTGTCAAATTTGTAACAACACAAACGCTAAACTTTTATTTACAACTTGCGGTCAAGCACTTCCCGAACTTCCTGCTTCTGGCCACGTGACCGGAAGCAGGAAATTCGGGAAGCCACCGGCCGAAAAAGCTCCAATTGAAGGTAGCTTAAGCAGAGCTTGGGTTGACCTGCTTTCAAAGTGGGTGGCCCATCCCGGCTCACTCGTAGCTACGCCCCTGCATGGAGGAAGATTCTATTAATTTCCTCAATTGCCGGGTATCATGGCGGGCCGGACAGAAATGGTAGAGGGACTGGATCTGGCCCACGGGCCATAGTTTGCCCACCCCTGTGCTAGACAGACTTCTGCTTGGGTAGTCGTACTCTTTTTGTGGATTTACTCCAGCTGTTGTCTGCTGTTGACAAAGAATCACTCATTGCAATACCTGTCTGAATATTATTTTAAATGAAGTTTACTGAGTTTCAAGTCCTAGAGGGCCCATACAGGTTTACCAAAGCCTACAGGCCACATACTGATTGCATCTTGATTGTTTCCAGTACTTAACACCTGCTGGGATTCTCCCGGTGCTTATCACAGGGATTCCTGACAAGGCAAGGCTAGATGCTGCTACAAAGCAGTTAATGTTTTACATCCAGGCCCAATGAGTTTGTATTTCTATTAATCTAAACTGGAGTTGGATCACTTTAATTATAAAAATGAAACAATGTCACAACACCGCTCAGCCAACAGGTTTCTGAAAATCCCTTTCTTAGGCATTTAACTATCCCCATGCACTCTATAGGGAGCCTACGAGCACCTAATTTCCGGAATGCAGAGGGCCACCTAGGGATTGGTTGTTGCTCTGCCCAGTCAAGAAGCACCAAAATCCCTGTTAAAAATCTGGCAGTAAGGGCTCTCCGCTGTGGCACCTCTTCTTCCCATGTTAGATGCTCTTGCTGCTCCATCCACTGGCAGGAACGCTAGGAGTCCTAGCCACTCCTCAGCCAGGCATCAGCTCCTCCTGCTACCACCAGTTCAGATTCCCCTTCCTGGTGCAGCCTTTTTTTACCAGACTAGTGGAGGAAGGAGCAGAGATTCCCAAAGCTAGGCAAAAGAGTGCGAGCTGTCCATCTGCCTGCAGAAGAAGAGGGCAAGCATGTTTCCGCTCAATGCCCCTTAGTTTAACCCTGGGTGGGTTGGAGCTGACAAAGAGAGATGAAAGTGAGTGAATTTCAAATTGAATATTTTGCATGCTATGAACTGCAGTATGTCTCGCCTCCTCCCCAGCCTCTGCTATGCAAATAAATAGAAAAAGAAACTCCTGAGAACTGAGTGGAGCTTAGAACTGGTCGTGACCAGTCATTACTGTATGTAGATTTGTTTTCTTTTTACATAAAACCAGTATCAAAATCTTACATAAGCCTCTTCTGGCAGACTGTAAAATTGCATGTCTGATTTTTTATGCAACAAGCCCTTCTTGGAAATAGTACTGCAATTTAAATTCTGTGTGGAGCAAGTGACAGAGGCCCATTGGTGGTTCAGTACTCTGTGCCAGCCACTATTATCAGGCCTGACACACTCACTACATCACTTCTGACAATCTGCATCTAAAAGGTATCAGATGTAGTTTTCATTGGAAAACTAATACTTCACTGATCACTAGTATTATTAAGTGATGTATGAACGGTGTATGTGTAGGGGCAATTTTTGGTTTAGCCATTTTGTTTCTACATGTTCTTTGTCTTTCATTTTGTTTTCCCCTTCTTCTCCAGTTTTGGGACTCTTTTGGAGCAAGGGTGGGAAACTTGGAGTTGGGAAAGGTCACATGACCTGTAGAAGCTGTCCAGCAACAAAAAGGTATTTTAAGTGTTGTGCTGACAGCACTCGGGTGCTGCCCACCCTAGGGGCATCGTCTCATCTCATCGTGCTTGCTGAATAAAGAAGCGTTCCTGTGCCTTCATCATTCCTGTCCCACTGTTCCTGGTGTCCTGTGTCAATGTTGTCAGCCTGGTTGGAGATCCTATCCCTGGGTCCTGTCTTCCCCCCCGTCTTCATGAAGGATGGTGATGTACCCAATCTGCTAATGAGTTTATTGTTTTCCACTTTGGTTTTACTTTGGGGTCTTGGCTTTATGCCACATGTTAATTAACTACCGAGCTACTGTTGTTATTAATGAATCAGTCACTTTATTCACACTTTATATGTTGCCTTATCTCTTTGTGTAGGGAGAAGAGATCACCACTGTTGAATAGATACAGTTAAAGGTGGAACCTGTGGGAGTGGAGTCCTTTAAAAAGATTATCTCCCCATTGAAAACCCGTTATTTAGCTTAAGGGTTTTAATGAGTACAAAGAGTTATGCGCTAGAATTACATTCTTAAAATGTGTTTGGCAAGCAATGCATAAATCCAGTATGCTTAAACAAAAGAATGTATTTGTCTGACCAGCCACATTTGTCTCTGTCTCTGTCAGGCAGAGACAATGAAAGCACATTTACATAAAATGTAAATAGATCTAGTGAGTGGGGCAGATAGTCTCAACTATAAAGACAGGGATCTGAACCTCAAATGAGAAGTAATTCAATCAACTGATTGTATTCAATATTACTGTATTATAAAAGTGTATCAGATAAGGTCTTTTCTGAATGCTAATGACACAGTGGCGATTAATATCATTGTGAAATGTATGTATTACCGCTATATGAGGAATTATGAATACTCTGTGATATTATGCCTGAAAGTCTGTGACCCAGTGCAAGGAGAAACAGGTTTTTCCAGAGACCGGAGGGAAGGTTGCCTTATGGAATTAAACCAGGGGAAGTCCCATTTACATACAAATCAGCAGGGGGATGAGAGGTCCACAGGAAAGGAAGAACAGCATACGGTCATTTTGCCATTTGAAGCAGGGTCAATGAACTCCAAGAGATATATGGAGAAATATTTTGATGTCTTTGACCTGCAAGAGAAACCAGCATCTTGGACTTCTGGGGAAGGTCCTGACTGAGAGAAAGTCAGCCATGACTGGGAAGAAGAAAGATTGGTAAGAAATCTGCCTTGAACCAAGGCTGTAGCTTTTTAAGTCTTAGCCACTAGAAAGCATACTTTACTTTTACAATAGATTCTGCTTAATGGCAATCCTCATAATAGCAACTTCTCGTTAATGGCAACATATTGCCAGGAACCAATTCCATCTCATCAAGATCAATGTTAATGGCATTTGTATATTAGCACTAGGCATGACATTTAATGGTATCTTTTTTAGAAGGAAGGTCCTACTTGTAATCAGTTTTCTGCCTCTGATCACGTGCAGCTGAGTGCTTCTTCTATGTGCCACCATTTCCAATTGTGTGTACCTATCTCTTGCTGATAAAGATTGGGTCCTGGAGGACCTACATGAGCCCAGTGCTAAGCAAGTGAGAGTAGTGGTGAGGTCTGGTATCTCAAAGTTTGTTGTTTCATGCATTCAGTAGAACAGCTTTAACATTTGACAGGAGCACAAGAACAGCACAAACAAAGGCTGCAAGTGCTAACTTGAGGGAAAGGCCACAGTTGCTGGTAAAGCCGTATGGTTCTGGTTTCAGCAAAATCTTGAACAAGGTACTTGAATCTCTGGGCTGATGATGAAACAGAAAGAAAGTCAGCTGGCAGCAGAGAATGGGAAGGACTTTAATCCATCAGACGGCTGGCTCAGTCGATGGAAAGCCCAGCACAACGTGGTTCAGAGTGAGGACCATAGTGAGAAACAAAATACTGATCTTCCAGCAGCTGCTGAATGGTGAGCAGACACTCCACCCAGCATTCTAGAGCAGTACCAGTCACATGACATCTTCTGTGCTGATGAGATCAGTCTCTTCTACTTGGGCTTCCCAACAGAGGCCTTGGTATGCTGGAACATAGGTTTGCAACAGGGAAAAAATCTGTTCACATCCTCACATTGCTGTGTTGTACAATCATGGATGGGAGAGAGAACCAGCCTCTAACGGCTATCAGAAAGAGCAATAGTGCCCTTATTGTTTCCCTAAGGACCATGCAAAGCTGCCCGTAAGCCATGGAAACTTGGCCAATAAATGGATGGCAAGTTTGCTGTTTGAAGAGTGGCTTAAAAACTGGAACAGGGAATTGTGGTTACAAGACCAACGTGTGCCTCTTAACTGACAATTGTCCAGCCCATTCAGCTAACGTAGAGCTATTGTACAACACGTTCAAATTTTTTCCTCTGAACACAACCTCATTCATGCAGCCAATGGACATGGGTGTCATTAAAAACTTCAAAGATCACTACCATGCTCATCTTAATGTGCACAATATTGCCTCTCTGAATGCCGACTACACATGTAAGTCACAGATGTTGCCAAAAAACAATGCTGATTGATGCACTTCATGTTGCTAAGCAGACTTAGGCTGCTGTTCTCCCACAGACTGTTCTAAACTACTTCAGAGAGGGAGGGTTTTTAATCAACAATAGAAAATGATGGTCTGGTGGACACTGATGTGCTGGCAATGTTTCTCTTCCTAAAAATCTAACTGCAGAGGAAGCTGAGAGCAGTGTTGAGTTTGACAGTTATTTAGAGACAGAAGGGGAGCTTTCTGATGCCAAACTTCTGAAGACACTAGTGGCTGTGATGAACCAATAGGCTGATGAGGAACAAGGTGATAGTGCATGTGATGATGAACCTGAAGGGCTTTTCCTCACAGAACAGCTTCATGCAGTAGACATTTTTTGCAGTATAAGCCAGAGTCATGGCTTTACAAATAGTTGTGAGGCTGCACACAAAATGGAGAGGGTTTTACAGATGGAGGTTGCAAAATGAGGAAAGCAGCCAACATTGGACAAATTTTGGTCTTAAAAACATTATTTATTTTTATTTGTTGTAAAACCTTATGCTGATTTAATTTGTGTGATAAGGAGCACTCACTGTAAGTAGAGTACTGCTCTGCATTCAGGGACTTTACACTGCAAGTGTTTTATAAGTTTCCTTCCTGTTTTTTAAAATCCTTTTTTTATACAGTACTTTAGAATTGTGTTCTGCTTCACAGTATTTCTCGTGCCACATAGCAAGCTGAAATTTCCTAAATTTGCTCTATGCATTGTGGTACACTATACAGTGTGTCTATTACTGTGTGTCATTTTTTATTTTCTTTAGTACTGAAACTTGATAAACACTTTCACAATAACTGTTCTGTACAATTTATCATTGTTCTGTGCTTGTGTTTCTACATATGCCCCTGAAAACAGTGTCTTCTTTATGGCAGCTTCTGAATAAGAGCAACATTTAGCGGGGAACCAAGAGGTTACTATTAAGCTTGTTCTATTTGCTTGTAACCATTTTGGTCTTTATCCCTTGTATGTGAACTCACTTAGAACCTATCTCTTTTTTGTCTGAATAAACTTTAACCTAAACCAACCCAGTGCTATGTTTGGATTGAAGTAATTGTTAACTCCAGTTAAAGTAATAAGCTGTACTTTTGCCTCTTTAAGTGAGCAACAAACATATTACTTCTCTAAGTGTTCCAGGAGAGGGCTGGATGGTTTTGGAGAAATTCAGGTCTGGGAGTGTATTGGGATTACCCTGCAAGTAGTGACCAAGGCTGGGGGATGAGGGTGGGGCTGTTGTGTTGTAGCCAGGCTGCTGGGGTCAGAAAGCTGAACCAGGCCTACACAGCATAGACACTCAGGGAATGGCATACTTGTCTGCTAGCTAGTGGTGTGTGGGCTGTGGTAACACAACCTCTCACTGGTCTGGGTTGCACCCCAAAATGTTACAAGCAGTTACTCTTCATACTCTATACAAAGGTCTAATGGAGGAAACTGGAATTTATCTTATTACAGTCATCTGACTCGCTTCAGATAAGCAGTGCAATGTAATATTCCTGGCTATACAAGGGCATCAAACTATTTTTTTATGGTCACATATAAACTGGGTTATAATACCATATCAATAAAGCCTCAATTACACTCAGGAAAATACTAAAAGTGAAGCTCAATAAAGTCTGCAGGCACATGAGAGCTGTGTGGAATAGTGACATCCATCTGGTATTTTTCAGTGACTTCTAGTCAATTACTACATTTCATCATGTGTAATCCTCTTTTATCTTCAATTCCTGCTGCTTAGGTAATTCTCACTGTGCTATGTCTCTGGTTTTACTGTGAATTTTTATCACCTAAGAGTAAGTGGATTTTTTTATATATATTTTTACTAGCCATTGAACTATATTGGCTGAAAAATATTTAACGGCAAGAGAAATGAAACACAGATTTAAAGACTACTTGGTAAATGTACAAAATAAATGTATACCAATAAAAGAACAAGCACTGCAAATGCAAACTGTAATTTCAAGAATCACAATGTATGTGCTGCTATCTGCAATGATTTTTTTTTTTAACCTGCCATGGTTTGATCTTAAGGTACTTCTGACAACCCATTAAAATAGGATTCTGGTACAAGTCAAAATTATCTTTTTCTGGGAGAAGGAAGCTGTTTGAGATTTGACTGTCATGTTTTTATTATGAACCCTAAAGCCAGAGATAATAAAAATATTATAAGTTGAAACCTGTAGCAGGAGAAGGGTACTAAAAGTGTCAGTGGTCCCATGCCAACCTAGTCAAAGGAAAAAGAGCCACAAAGGAATGGGTTCTTCCAGGCACTAGTGGAGATGGGGAGGGAGGGCAAGGAGGGTGCAGGAAGAATCCTTTTACTGTCACGCTCTGTGCAAAGATTAAGAAGAGTTGCTGTCTTTGTTGTCAGGGGATAATAGGGCCTGTTCTCGCTGGGCCCCATTCAACATTGCACTATGACCCCTTTGTACCAGTGAGGTTGGTACACAGTGCCTCGGGGCTGGTGCAAAACCATTTGGGGAATGCCCTTTAGTGCATGGGATCTCTGTGCCACCTCCACAGCAGACTCAAATGCAAGATGCATTTCTGGGTGGGCCAGAAGCTGAATGGGGTTGGGGTGAGGGTGGCCCAGAGGAAGGCAAGGATGGATGGGGCTAAGAAGGGGAATAGTTGTGCTGCACCTGCATGCTGGCTATTCTGCACTCTTGGAATGGCCCCTAGGGATCATTGCAATAGGGACACAAATTAGGGTAGCACTGAGGGGAGCTACTAGGTCCCCAACAGGTAACTTATCTCCAGGGAAGTCCCAAACTCCCTCCCCTCTGTCCCCACTGTTGCAGGAAAAACCCAAAAATGTTACAGGAATTCAATTCGAATACCACTTATTCATGTCCAGCAACAAGGCAGTAATTGATTTTAAACAAGGAAACAGTTTATTTAGGGAATTAAGAAACTGGGGCTATGTCTACACTGCAGAGTGAAGTCAACTTACTTTAAATTGATTTTCACCTTCCGATTTTTAGAAGTTGCAGGAGCATGTTCACACTACTCTCCTTGCGCTGGGCTCATGTGTGCACACTCACCACGCTTGGGTCGACAATCAAAGCAGTGCACTGTGGGTGGCTATCCCACAGTGCAACTAGCCACGGAGGTTGTTGGGAAGATTTTCATTGTCTCATGATGCTACGCTCCTTTCCCCTCCCTTCTTGCCCCAAACAAACAGCTGTGGAATGATGACCAGTGGCTGCAGAACTTTCATATGAGAAAGGCCACTTTCCTTGAACTTTGTGCGGAGCTGTCCCTGGCCCTGAAGTGCATGAATACTCGCTTTAGACCAGCTCGGTGGAAGCTGGCAACCCCCGACTTTTACCGCTCGGTTGGGAATCAATGTGGAGTCAGTAAATCTACAGTGGGAGTTGCCGTGATTCAAGTGTTCAGGGCCTTCAATAGACTTCTGCTAAAATGGATAGTGACTTTGGGAAATGTGCAGGACATAGTGGATGGGTTTGCCGTGATGGGGTTCCCAAACTGTGGGGGGGCTATTGATGGCACACACATCTCTATCTTAGCACCTGACCACTTTGCAACAGAGTACATAAACCACAAGGGGTACTTTTCAGTGGTGTTGCAGGCTCTTGTGGATCACAGGGGTCATTTCACCAACATCTAAGTGGAGTGGTCTGGAAAGGTTCATGACGCACACATAGGAGCACAGGTCAGTTCTCGAACATGCAGGCGGGCACTTTCTTCCCAGACCTAAAAATTAATATCGGGGATGTGGAAATGCCAAGTGATCCTGAGGGATCTTGATTACCCTTTGCTTCCTTGGATAATAAAGCCAGACACTGGGCATCTCAACGCCGACAAGGAGCATTTTAATAACAGACTAAGCACTTGCAGAATGGTGGTGGAATGTGCATTTGGGTGTTTAAAGGTTAGATGGAGATGTCGCCTTACTAGGCTGGACATGAGTGAAAAAAACATCCCATCAGTTATATCTGCGAGCTGTGTCTTTTATAATGTGTGTGAAGTGAAGGGGCAAAGGTTCCCCCAGGGTTGGGCTGTGGAGGCAGAAAGATTGGCCACCAATTCTGAGCAGCCAGATGACAGCAATATGCTCAGAGCCAACTGTGGAGCGCTTCGCCTTCAGGAAGTATTGAAAAACAGGTTCTGCAATGGCACGCAGTAATGTTTTCTGTATGATTTGTGTCTTTCTGTACCATCCCCCCACCATCGATATCATTACCTTCCAAAGCCCCAAACAAGCTATGATGTAATAAAGAGACATATTGAAATGCTGTAAAGTTTTATTTATGAACATTCTGGTGAGGGGTGGGGGTGGAGGGGTGAGTGTTAATTCACAGGTTAAAGTGACAGTGCAGTACAGTTCTCAATGGGGTTTCCGCGTCTTTCTGCTTGCCTCCACCGGGGTGGAGTGCACCATGTACTGCAGCCTGCCCAGTCTCCTCCTAGGTCGCTTAGGGGTGAGGGAAGGCAGCAAAGCAATCAGTGGAGGAGCATTGTGGAGAGGCTGCAGAGGGACTCTGTCCTACCACTGCTCTTACTGTAGCTCTCCAAGACACCTGTGTATGCTTCTGCCTTGCATGAAGCTCCTCGTAGAAGCAGCATGTTTTGGGTGAGGAGCCAGAACAGCTGTTAGCTTCCCTAGCTTTCTGATATGCCTGCCATAGCTCTTTGATCTTCATGCGGCACTGTTGTTCCCCTTCTCCAACATGCCCTGAGATATCTTCCCGTATATGCCAAATTTCCTTTGCTGGCTCTGAGCTGAGCCATAACTGACTCCTTCCTCCATAGACCGATGAGATCCAAGACCTCAGGTTGACTCATGCTGGAGTGTGTTGGGCCTTGCAATCGCCATGACGAGTTCAGTACAAATCTCTCTCCATGCTGGCTACACAAGAAATTAAAATTAAAATTTTCCTAGGCTTGAGGAGAGGGATGATTTCCTGTTTGCATGGCCACATAACACCAGTGCGCAAATGTCCAGAGTGGTCTCTACGGGGCATTATGGTATAGGTCCCAGAGGCCATTAACATTGAATTACGTTACGCTCTGTCTACACTGACACAAATTTGACCCATGAAATTCAAATGCACACTATGCCACTTGTGGAGGTGGTTTTTTTAGGTCGACTTTTACCAAACTGTAAGTCGACGAAACTAACGTTCCAGTATACATGCATTCTTTACAAGGTTCGCGTAAGTGATGGTATGTCGACCTCCATCACCAGTGTAGACCAGGCCTGGGACTTAGGCTGCTTGTGGGTAAATACAAAAGGCAATAAAGCCCAGGACCTTTATACACGTAAATAACACAAACCCTCATTCTAGTAGAAAATATAACAGACGTTTTGCTTCTCCTCATAGGGTGCTGAAACACCCATGTTGACAGGCGGAGAACCAGCTGAACCAGGAACCAGGTCAGAAACGTAGGGACTAGGGACACAGAAAGAGGTAGGTAGATTGGTGATGAGATAGCTTCTTCTTTTCAGGAACAAACTGGAATGCTTTGGAATGATGGTCTGCCGGCTTTCTAGAGATCCATGACACTTGCTGCCTCTAGGGTGGACAGCCCCACCTGATGGGATCATTAAATTTATATAGTGCCAGTCAGACCAATCAGGAACCAGGATTCTTCCCGCTCCTTGAGCCTTTGCACACAGCCCTAATCCTTGTGCATATAGCACCAAGTCACTGCACATGTCCTTGTAAGAACATGCCACTTTGAATTTTCAAAAGTATACAGAACATATCATAAGGATGGACAGTACCATTTACAACTACAGGAGTGGGAGGGAAAACAGAAGGATTCATTATATTCTAACACCACATTGGCGCATGTGCCAGTGCAGGGATGGATTTCTGCTGCTGCACAAAAAGCCCAAAGATGTAGGGACTACAGTTGTTTGGAGTCATTTGAATAAGAAGAAGCTTTTAATCAAACATAGTCTTTTTTAAAAAAAATTAAGTTTCCAGAAAAAAAGGACTTTTTATGGTCACTAACCAGAAAACTTTGTATTGGAAGCCCATTTTTAAGGAAATGTAAAGTGTCAGTCTCCTCTTAGTAAAGAGTTCTATAATTCTTTCAATGAATTTTTTTTTGAAAAAAAAAATCCCTCCATATGATCTGGTTTGAACCACATAGAACAAAAACAACTTCAGAGTTTTTCTTGAAAATATATTTTCCATTTTTAAACTAGCTCTGATATAGAGGGCCAGCTGTGATGAATCATTCCTGAGTTACCTCTAAACCTAAGGTCTGGTCTACAGTACACGGTTAAATTGACCTCGCTGGGGAAGTGTCTTAACTTAAATTTGGCTTCCGCCGACCTAAGTGCCTCTCCATGCCAATTTAGTAACACCAGCTCCCCGAACAGCGTAGCATCACAGTCGATGTAATTAGGTTGACACAGTGTCAGTTAGACCAGTGGTTCTCAACCCGCAGCCTGCGGACTGCTTGCAGCCAAATCCTCACACAGCTGCGGCCTATGTGACATCCTCAGGGCCATACAGGTAGTTTATGTATTGTGTGGATGTGGCCTTCATGACACATAGAGAGCTGCATATGCAGCCCACAGTGGTAAATAGGGTGAGAACCGCTGGTGTAGACATTGCATTGCTTATGTTAACTATTACTGGCCTTGAGGAGCCAAACCACTTTGCCCCACGCAGACAATACAATTGATGCAAGTGCTCCCTGGTGAGCACAGCCACTGCCAACACAAGGAGCCAAATGTGCACACATACCAGATATTTAATAACTGCGGTGGCTGTATGCCGACATAAATTAGGCTGACATAATTTTGTTGTGTAGACATGGCCTGAGCTTGAGTTACCACTGAGCCTGGGTCTGCTCAAACTGTCAGAGTCACCAGGTGACTGGCTGAGGCAAGAGCAGATGAAGGCTGGAGCTGGTGCTGGAAAACATGGAAACAGTCAGAGGCTGAAGCTGGAGGAGTCTGTCAGAACCACTAAGCAATGGGAGTGTTCCCATCCAGTTGATGACACGGAGCAGACTAAAGAATCTCCTTTCCTTAGGAGTCAGTTAAAGCTGTTTTGGGTGAGCTGGGTGGGTCCTCACCTGTGCTTGGCTGAACGGCGTGGGGCCTATCACCAGACCAGCAGGTAATTGCTTCTAATGACTTGTCACACTCTTGGCTCAGGGATGACTTGCCAGGCTTGAGCAGGCTCAGGCTGAGAGATAATTTGGAGATAATTCAGCACAGCAGGGAGCAGACGAGACTGTGGCCTTTCCCCACTAGCTCACTCTCGATAAACCATGGTGAGGGAAGCCTGCTGCACCAAGCGATGAGCTCTAGGAAGCAAAATGCCCCTCAGGGCTCCACCTGGAGGGCCCTGTGCATGTCTGCACTGCACCCTGCTTGGAGCTGTGGCTGAATGGCACAACCGATCCCTAAATTTGGTGTTTATTTCAGTACCATAAATAAAGCCAGAGGTGACTGGGGAGGGGAGTATAGTTCCTTACAGTGGTGAGCTTTTTGTCTTTCAATGGTTTGCAGCTCCCACAATGGACAAATATTCCGTTGCCGTGATAGAACAGTTACTTACTTTCACACCTGATTATAAACTTTATGATGTATTATTTGCTCAGCACTGGGAGTCCATGCTGTGCTGTATAGCGCACAAAACTAACAATGTTCCTTATCTGTCTTAAATGAAGAATGCTTAGCAGATCAGACTCATTCCAGAGGGGTTTAGTCACTTAGTTCACCCAGCCAACCCAGCTATTCTCAGGGCTCTTCTCAGCCTCTCTAGACTGTGTGAGACTAACCTGTTCCCTTGCTAACCGGGCTCTGATCTCATGACAGCTGGACCCAAGATAACCTTCCCGAGGGAAAAAAACAATGAGCAAACATGGGTAGTACAGCTCACCCATGGGCACATGAGCCAGAACGTCTACCAGCAAAGCAAATGGGAATGTGGTGTGGGGAAGGAGAACAGAAGGATCATCTCAGAAAAGTAAACCATAATCTGAAGCTCCTCTTCTGCATATTGTGGAGCACATAGGTGATTGTAGGACGAAATTCAGCCTTAGTGAAAACAGGCACACTTTTCCCTGAAGTCAAGGGAGTTACCTCCACTTAGGCTGGTCCTGAATGTTCCCCTTAATATCTGCTGAGAGTACTTTCTAGTACTGAATCTGTTTCAGTTTCAACACTACTTTATCTGCAATGGACTACTCAATTCTTTGAAGTTTATCCATTTAAGTTTATGTTTACAGGATAGAATTGTTTTGGTTCAAGTCAATTGGTTCAAGTTGTCTTTCTAGGAGGCACCAATACGTCTCTTAATGACATTCCTGTGATCATTAAAAACATATGCTGCTCCAGCGCTTGCCTTATACCTGGTTTGATTTTAGTTGCTGTCATACTTTAATTTCCTAATCTTCCATGTACCATATAACTGGAGTCTTCCTGGATTCACAACCCTCATTTATGGCACCCATTAGTTACATAGTTGCAACACAGCATTGTTTCAGTTACACCATGTGATCCTCAAGTCGTGTAGTTTCCCTGAAATGGAACACACACAGACTCACACACTGGTGTCCTTTTGTAGTTCTTGATTATGTAATTTTTATTTTGGCCACCCTGGAACTTTAATTATGAAATTACTGGTTGTTCAAAATGCTGGTTTAAGTGATTACACTCCTCTGTACTTCATTTGCTATGCTGGCTTCCCGTGCAGTAACTAATACTGCAAGCTGGGCCAGTTACACAGGCATTTTATCATTTTAGCCCTTAATCTTCCTTCCAATATGTTTGAGTCCAGTGCCACATAGCCCGAAAATTCAGACATTTCTTTAAAGGGAGGGCGTCTTCTCAGAAACCCCACATTTCCCTCCTCTTTTACCCGCTCAAAAGTTCTGTATTGTAGCAACCTTCCCTCTAGCAAGTACAGTTAGATGCAACTCCTACTGAGCCAGGTGTTACAGCTTCTTCTCTTTACCAAAAGAGTAAATAAAGGACAAAGGACAAGCAAGATATTCCAGTTCAATCCTCTACTGAAAATTTCTATTTGGGGCCTACAATATGCAGCCCAAAGTCTGGGTTGTTGGGTAGGAAGTTGAATAAAGTCCAGGGAAAGAATCAGGAGTTTCTGTGTTGAATATTTCAAGCTTCCCTCTGTCATGCCAAGTGACTCTGACTTCCATTTAGTAGAAGCAGACAGACAAAATTGACAGTGGTTGTCAGTCAGGTTTTGCAAGACCAACTCCAGAAATAGTATGAATTCAGGTTCTAATTTATCCAGGCCTCTAAAGTTTGAGTTGAGGAGGAGAAGCATTCAGAAAAATTAATTCTAGCGTTGATTCATCTCTACTCAAAAAGTCAGAAATGTTAGTGTATCTTCTAACTTCCCTGCTCTGACTTTCAAACTGGACCAAAATCAGAAGCTTGTTGGATTTTGTGTAGTTTCACTGAAATCATTTCCCACAAACTCTTAGAGGCCCTGAGCTAGTAAAACATAAGTGCATGCCTAACTAAGTTGAAATGAGACTACACTCATCAATTAAACCTGTATTTAAGAGCTTTGTTGAATCAGGGCCATAATAAGCTACAAAATGAAAATGTGTACTGTTTGATATAATGTTGTTTGGGGCAGGGGTGTTTTGCTGATTCATTCTGATTTTTTATCCTTTCTCTTATTTATCTTATTAAAATTATTAAAATTTTTGTAATGTGCAGAATTACTGCATGTGTAAACATTGTGACAAAGCTCTTCCTCTACCTTGGTGGGTCCAGCACTTCCTTCGAGTGGTAGGTCAGAGAACTGTTTCACCCCTTAGTGCTCTTCCACCCTCTAGTTGTGGGGGAGGGGAAAACAGCCTCTCTAAGATGCCTGCTCCCTGCTGGCTCCCAGTCCTGTCTCTGGTTCTCAGAGGCCCTCTTCACTATGGCTTTTGCCCCTCCAGTGATTGGCCAATGGTGGGAGGCGGGGAGGCAGCCGGTCCCACCCTTGACTCCAGGCCCCAATCCAGGGACCCCTACATATAGCAGCTTCACACTGTGGCTTCAGGAAAGCTGCTAGCTTCCCTGGGTTACTTCTCCATGCCCTTTGACTTAATGTCTGGACCCTGCTCAGACAGGGGCCATTCCTGGCCTCCTTGCCAGGGGAGGCTCTTGACCTCTGACAGCCCCACTGGGCTTAGTAATGCCAAACCAAATGTCCACTTCTATCTTCTGGCAGCATCTTTTCCCTCAGGCCTCCAGGTCTTGGAAAGATCCTTTGCCCTCTTCAGTCAGGGTTTTTCCCTCCCCCAGTCTTTGTACCTGCAGGGTTCTCTTCTGCCAGTGCTCTGCTCCTTCTCCTAAACCCTCCTGGTTTCTGAAAATGTCTTCTCTGCTCATGTACGCTCTGGTAGCTCACCTCACTCTCACAACTCCAGCCACACCCTTTCTCTGGAGGGGAGGCTTTTACCAAATCCTGGGCAGGGCCTTGACTGGCTCCAGGTGTGTTAATTAACCTAGAGTAACCCCGGCTCAGCTACCAGGGGCAAATGGACTTGCTGAGCCGGGGCTGATATATTGGCCTTCTAGTACTCTTTGGTAGCCATCTGGTCTGACCCGGTCACAACATTAATTCACAGAGTGGAAGTAATGAAGTTCTGATTAGGCAAGAGAAGGTAATCAGGACAACGTTCTTTGAACATCCTTAAAATTGCCACTTATTTTGAGTCTTGTCTAAAAGTTAATATCCCATAGTATGATCTAAATAGCATGAAATGCAAGCATAGTTCATGTTGACTTACAAGATGAACAATAGGAGATTTTTTTAGGTTTACTCAGTGTAAAAGTACTGAATCTGCATAATGTGACTGACTTGAGTATGTATGTGGTGTTGTTGTAGCCACGTCAGTCTCAGGATATTATAAAGATAAGTTTGTGAGGTAATATTGGATCAACTTCTGTTGGTGAGAGAGACAAGCTTTCAAGCTTGAACAGAGCTCTTTTTCAGGTCTGCGGATCAAACTTACAAAGTGTCACAGCTAAATACAAGATGGAACAGATTGTTTAGCATAAGTAGTTCTCACATATTTTGAGGGAACATTCCAGGTGAAGTGGCCCATTAATACCCTTCCAGTCGACACCCCTCCAGTCCTAAGGAGGAAAGGAAGAGTAGGAGGGAAGAGAGGCTGAGGAAGAGGCAGGGCTTGATAGTGGGTTACAGTTTGTTGTAATATGTCATAAATCCAATCCTATTCAATCCATGATTCCATATAGTGTATTTCATCCAATGCACTAAAAGCCCCAATAGCAAATATGTGGGTGACACCAGACAATCACGATGCTCTGGAATGATAAAAGAGAAAAACACCCCCCCATTGAATACTTTTCACAAAGAGATCACTCTATAGCTGACCTATCAGTCCTTACCCTCAAAGGAAACTTGGATAACATTTTCAAAAAGGAACCTGGGAGCTTAAATTCATACCTCAGCTAGACACTGAAAATCATGGACTGAACAGAGACACTGGATTTATGGATTATTACAACAATCTATAACCCACTAGCCACTTCACGTTTAACGAGCCACTTCACCTTCAACAGTCCCTGCTAAACAATCTGCTCCACCTTGCATTTAGCTGTGACACTCTGAGTACCTTTCCCAGACCTGAAGAAGAGCTCTGTGTAAGCTTGAAAGCTTGTCTCTCTCACCAACAGAAGTTGGTCCAATAAAAGATTTTACCTCATGCACTGTCTGTCTTGAGTATGAACAAACAACATTTTCATAGCTCACCCTGCACGCAAACAAGGAATCAGGCTTACTTTGCCTCCTTCTTATCTCTTTTGGAGCAGTTTCTGTGTTTGTCCAAGTGCTAGGACTGCAATTGTTACTAACCTTTCTTGCACCCTGCATATTGTGTTCCTATGCAAAATCCAGTCACAAAACACATTCTGTTCTTAGAAAAGACACACTTATATATAGAGGACTATATCCCGGAAAACAGTGACTTGAAAAGAACCTAGGTGCGTAATAGGGATGGTCAGAAAATGGGATTATCACAGAAAGTGTCTGCTAGCTGTGAAAAAGTTCAACTTTTCAGGAAAAACTCAAAAAGGGAAATATTTCTGCTAAAAATGGAAATAGCTCAGTTTGGAAACGTGGTTTAGTCTGCTTGGGGAGCCAAGCCCATAGAGGAGAAAAGGGACATGAAGCAACTGAACTACCACTTTGATTAGGTACTATGGCAGCGTATCCGATTTGAAATATTTAATTTTTTGAGCATTCATTTTGTCAATGAAAAATCAAAACTTGCCACAGAAAGCAGGCCCTTTTTTATGGGAAAAAAATTCAAATAGTCAAAAACAAAACTTTCTATTGAAAAATAGGGTTGATGACCATCCCTAGTGGTAACAAACTAAACATGGATGAGAACCAATATCTCCTGACTACTCCAGGCAGGAACACGTCTAGCAGCTAAGAGTGCAAATGTGAACCTTGGATATATAAACTAGGGAACATCAAGCAGGACTAGGGGAGGTAGTATTATCTCTGCATATGGCCTTGGTGAGGACAGTCATAGAATACTGTGCACAATCCTGGTGCTCTCACTTCAAAAAGGAAGATTAAAAACTGGAGATATTTCAGAAAAGAGCTACAAAAATGATTAGCAGCCAGTAACATGCCTTACAGTGAGAGGTTTCAGAAGACAATCTATTTAGTCCATACTAGATAATCATAGTGTTCCTTTTTTACCTTAAAATCTATTAATCTATTAATTCAATTTGTTTTCAACCCAGCTTGTCTCTCCTGCTCCATCTTTCCTCAAATAGTTCAATTGTTAACTCAATCATATTAGCCATCTTTGGGGGACTATTCATGGTGATGGATCAGGATGTCATCTCTAGGAAAGAAAAGCAGAGAATGTGATTTCTTTGCATTGTGCAAATCAATCTGGTTAGGATAGCATAATAAGAAACATCAGACGATTTCAGAAGTCCGATGTGAATCAATCTAGAAGGAGATCTGGTACTGCAACTGCTTCAGAAGAACTAAAATTAAATACGAAAAAACCACAGATAAGTTAAAAATATTAATATTTCCAATTTCAGAAAAACAGTATCAAGATCCCCTACTTCCACATCCCAAGGACAAATACCCTGATGTAATCTATGACAAAATAAACTTTTTTATGTTTTATGTAGGGCATACATATAGCAAAGCTGGCAGATTTCATGGCATGGTCATGGCAAAAAAGACAAATTTTACAGTCACATCTACCAGAAACAGACAAACACACAAAGTCATTTATCTTGTTCAAAATGATGTTTAAAATGATTTGAGCTATTTTTAAAATTAATGTAAACAATGAAAGTAAATGTCAGCCTACGAACCCACCTTACCAGTTAGAAATGTGGAAAGCTGCATGACATATAAACACTTAAGACTTTAAGATATTTGTGGAAGAAAACAGTAGGCTGAAGAAGGAAAAGATACTATTGGGAGAGAACCTGGATTTGATCAATTTATTCTGACCTGGATAAAAAAATCAACATATTCATGGCAGGCTTAGAATTTCATGGCTTTTGTGGTTTCTGAGTCTAATCTTAGCAGGTATATCTATTAGAGCAGTGGTAGGTAATGAGGTATGTTATTTAAAATTAATTTATACTAAACATTTACTTTTCTTATAGAAACATAGAAAAATAAACCAAAGGTGCTGTGGGATCTTTGTCAGACTTTCATATTCTCAGAATTAACTGTGTTCACTCTGGAGACCAACGCTGCTAAACAAACCTGCAACATTGTCAGAAGTTATGCTGCAGAACTATAACAATATTTCAAAGTGCATCCATTGTTTGAAACTGCCTGTAGAAGGTTATTGCAAACTGTTTGGATCCAGCTGGATATTCTTGAAATGTGTTGGGCTTTGTTCATGGTATCTTTTGAGTGTGAGTCTGTTTTGCTGAAATAGATCACAAACAGTGAGCCATGTGGGATTCTTTTTATGACCTTGAGTGGCTAAAATGCTCTCATGTGATCAAGAGGATCAATTTAGCTCAGCAGAAGTCATTTCCACATGGTTTCTCTGCAAGTGAATGCATTTTACTTCAGCCCTGTGATCCATTGAGAAAAGTGGGTAAAATAATGTGTCTCCAAGAAAATTCAAAGTGAATCCAACCCTGACTTTAGTTAGGGAACGAGTCAAGACACACACACCCCTTAGTCATGCAAAGCTTTTCTAAAAAGCAATGGTAGAAAAATGGCTGGCACTGTCTCTAACGAATATTTTTTTAAATTCTCAAAGTAATAGAAGCTAGAATGGTGGAGAGTAGGTGTCCTTTGTGGACAATTTGATGAAATTATTAACTTTGTATTCCATAACCAGATATGAGATGATATGCTACAGCTACCTATGCCTGGAAAACAGGGGCATACTAGAAATCTGATTCCCTGTGCGAGAGTACTGTTGTACCACAGTTACGATTTAGTCTGAGACAGATGAACCCATACAAACCCACATTAATGGATATTAATCCATATGCCTCACACCTTGCCATATGTGTGCGCTATAAGAGAACATTCACACACAGACCTTTACCAATGCCTCGGTATGTGAACCCCTGCAACCTAGGCTATGTAATCAAACTTTGAAAGCTTCAAGCAGTACTAGATACCATGTTTACAAATAGAATTTTCTGAAAGAAAATCTAACAGACATTATTCTCTATAAAGACTTGTTTCGTGGTTAACTAGCCTCTGCTGGACTTCTTAGAGCTTGTCGAACATTAATGGAGAACAAATTTATCAGAAAAAGAATGCATCTGATCCTGAGGGAAGTCAAACACTTTCAACTGCCAATGAAAATAACACCAATTATCTTTTTGGCCCCAACTATCTTATAACTTATAACTTATAACACCAATTATCTAGAGGCCCCAACTGACACTGGGAGCCCATTGTGCTAGGTACTGTACAAACACAGAGTAAGAGGCAGTCCCTCCCCCAAAGAGTTTACAAGCTAAACAGGCAAGACACAAAAGAGTGGGAGGAGAAACAAAGGCACAGAGTGAAGTGATTGGCCCAAGTCACACAACAGATTAGTGTCATAACTGGGAATAGAAACCAGATCCCCAATGTCCTATTCACTGTACCACAATGCTTCTCCACACTCAGCATTTCACAGGATCAAGGGCCTAACCTTTATGAGTCTGTTTAGAAAAGCAGCCTGAACGTTTTCCTTGTGTTATTCCTGAATTTATGCAGAACGGAAACTAGTTTTACAGTCAGTTACATTCAATTTCCCGGCTGCTGCTGTCACTTTTCAGCAAGATGCCCCAGACAGCAGTCTGGCTCAGCAATGACAGTTTCAATTAAAAGCATTTGTTCTCATGTCCATTTCACAGTTTCCATATGGCGAGAAGTGACTCTTCTCCCCATGAGAACTTTCAGAATGGGACACTGAGCAAAGCGTGTTTACATGGAAGAAGCTCTATAGCAGTTTCATTTGGCATCATGCTGCACAGGGGGCCATGGTGATTAATTCCTGGATAGCTCACAGAACCAGTCTATTGGAGTTGACATTAATGTTCCTGAGATTATCTGCATTGCCCCGTCTAGTTGTGGATCCAGGAGCTTAGTATGAGAACTCTGGGCACATACTGGTGCACAGCATTTCGCTGCAGAGTAGACTAGAGCCAATGCCGCTGTGCGCAGTGTCCTGGGACCAGAACTAGAGCCAATGCCGCTGTGCGCAGTGTCCTGGGACCAGAAC
>ML675618.1:15988229-16011660 GCA_007922155.1 Mesoclemmys tuberculata | reverse complement strand
CAGAACTAGAGCCAATGCCGCTGTGCGCAGTGTCCTGGGACCAGAACCCCAGGATGTTCTCACCAGCCATTTTATGAGACTCACCCTAGTCTTAATCTTGTCTCGGGTGTTCTCAAGGTGTCCTCAGAAGGTCAGGCTGTGATCCAAGGTCACTTTTAGATATTTTGGGGTGGCTTCATGTTTAACTAGCTCACTGCAGAATGTCACTGTGAGCTCAGTTTTGGCAGCCTTGTTGTCTAAGTGGAAGGCAGAGACTGTTGTTTTTTTGGGATTTGGCCAAAGTTTCCACTTTTGGAAATGGTCTGCCATTATTGAGAGGTCATTGGTGAGAGTATGTCTGATGGTCTGTGTTGTGCTTCCAGAGCAATGTCGTCTGCATATATACTGTGACAAGGTTGGGGGGGGGGGAGAGATATTCCGCCCTCGTGGGTCTCGCGCTCTCCCGGCCTGGCCGGTGGTGCAGCTGGGGAAGGGTCTAGGGAGGGGCTGGGACCCACTCTGCCCCTGTGTACTGCTACCTTCCCTTCGGGGTAGTCCATGGTCCGCTCCCTGCTTCCCCAGCCAGGTGTTCTGCCCTTCGGGGCTGCGGTAGCAACCGTGGAAGCTGCAAGCCTCTGTAGGCTGCAGGCCGCAGGCTGCAGCCTGCCAGCTCCAAGCCGCCAACTCCAACTGCAGGCTTTCGAGCTGCAAACCTCCAAAGCTGTAAACTGTAACTGTGACTCCAAACTATAACTAACTCCAACTATAACTATGACTATGACTATAACTCCAACCTCCGTCCTCCACACCTCCTCTCTCCAAACTCCACAACCCACACTGCCTGCCTGCCCTGCAGGCTTTTAAGTGTTTGGGGCGGGGCCCCTTGATTGGCTCCAGCTGGCCTGATTGGTTAAACAGCCCCAGGTGGCCTAACTGCCTAATCAGCCCCAGCTGAGTTACCCAGGGAATAGGGCTTTGCTGAGCCTGGGGCTAACATACATGCCTTCCAACACTCTCTCATAGCCGTCCGGCCTGACCCTGTCACAATACATTTCCTAGGTGTTATGTCTGGCATGTCTCCTGTGTAGAGGTTAAAGAGTGTAGGGGCCAGAATAGATCCCTGTGGGAGGCTGGAGTTCAGCGTTCTAGGCCTGCTGACTTGACCATCGAGGTAGACCTGGAAACAGCGATCGCCTGTCATTGCAGCCAGTAGGCAAATAGTTTGCTGGCATGGGATTACATGACAGAGCTTCCGTAGAAGGCCCTTCCTCCAAACCATGTCATACACAGAAAAGAGGTCAACAAAGACAGCTCCTGTCTTTAGCCACTGCTGAAAACCCATCTTGATGTGTCCACACTAGGCAGCTACTTGGTCACAGCAGCTCCTGTTTGGGTGAAACCCTGCCTGCTCTTTAAGTAGAGCTTGCTCAATAATACTAGCCATTCTGGAAAGCAGTATTCTTTCCCTCAGTTTGAATGAGGTGGAGAGTAAGGGTCTTCAGTGAGTTCATTGGGCTTGAGAAGTGCTATCACCATTACTTTGCACCATTCTTTTGGCATTTCCTCAGCACTGTGCACTTTTGCACTCCCTGTTCTGTCCCATACTCACCCTCCAAAAATACAGAGGGACTCCCAAACCTCCAATTTCCTCTCCCACGTAAACCAAAACACCAGAATCTCCCTGCACAATGACCTGTGGAATCCTCCCAGAACAAGATCAAAATCAAGGAACCCCCTTTGGACTCATATTTTGATGGATTTCAATGGTGATAATCAATGGTGTGGGATATCTCATCTGTCCCAAATAAGCACCTTTACTACTGACCCTACTGAAGAATTGCCAGGCTTTGACTTGTGATGGAAAGAATGGTGCATACTTAACCACATAAGAACGTTGCATAGAGGATGTGCCCAGAAACTCTTCCAATGGAAAATGAGAAGTAGCCCAGACTGTGATTGTGGACCAGTGCCTCAATTCATAGAACATATATACTCTTCCTGCCCTAAGCATTTGTTTAAGTGTAGCTTTAATGACATTCACTGACTTACCCCTGATACAATGAACTGGATTTCAAACCTGGACATTGATCTATAAACTGACCATTGTAAACCAAACCAATGGCATGCAAAGAAGAAGAAGAAGCAGCTCACAGAGCAAGTCTGGGTCGGTATCAGAAAAGCTCAGACCTTTTCCAGACAAATTGAAAAAGGGAACTAAAGGGAGGACACACACTGGATAGCTAAGAAGTGCCACAAATGCCCAGTCTCCAAATAGATTATTATTACCCAGTAGGTTATGTTACTGCAACTGCTGGAGTTAGTCATACTTTTTGGAGTATGATGGGGATTTAAATAACTTTGGTCCATTGTGATTCCATAATTTATCCGACCAATTAAAACACATTTTGCCACTTCGAGAATGCTGTGCTTGTACGTCATTGCACTGAGTTAAGGAGACATTTGTGATAACATGTAAATGTCGATTAGGCATGTGGATAATGCACAGCCCTTCCTCCCCCCCCGCAGTATAGCATGCATGCATCTCATCCAGAACCAACAAACCCCACTTTGTATCCTGGTTTCACAAAGGCCTCATAGCAATCAACCAGCTGTCAGGAGCAAAATCAGTATGTGGTTTGAAGAGAACAATGAAGAGGCTGTAGCATTTGAAAAGCACTCTGGACATGAGTGTGGTGATGCTCTGGCACATTCTTCTTCGAGGAGTCGTGTCTGCTAGTGGTGCTCCCTCGCTTCATCCACGAACTTCCCTTTGTGTGCATACAGGCCTTGCTGAATGGGATTGCTATATGTTAAAGCTTCCGCACTGCCAGGTCCATTCCTGAGTCCTTCAGCAGTTCTGATAGATACTATATTTCTTTCTCTGTATGATAATCAAGGAGTGCTACAGCAATCAATGAGTGTTGCCCATCTGGGAGTGAGAGCTGCAGTAAGCAACATTCCTATTCATGCTCTGGCAATAGAAAGAAAGAGAGAAAGGCGCCATATTTGTGTGTCTGTGTAAATGGAAGAGAGGCCCAAATAAGAAGAAAATGATGGAGTGAGCTGGGCGTGAACTAGCCCTCATTTAAAACAGACACATAACACTGGAATTTATAACAGTGTATCTGCAGTGTTTCCCCATTACTGTAGGATTCTGAACCATAACTTTTAATCAGGTAAAGAGGAGAAAAAGTGGAATTGGTGGCAGGCATATGGGTAACCTGGGAAAGAGAAATAGATAGGGGATAATGGGAAGAAGAAAGAGAATGGGGCAGCTGACGGTTGTCTGAGGAAGTTGGATGTAGTGTAAGGTAGAGCTGGAGAGGCAAACCTTAAAGCAGAAAATGACAGGAATGAAGCGGGAAAGAGGTTAGATGAAGACAAGAAAGAATGTAAGGAGACAGGTAAAAAAAAATCCTATTTGATGCTTTACAAAATATAAAACAAAAGTTCTCAAAACAATAGAAAAATCACATAACACTGAAGAGAAAAGAACTTACCCTATCCCTGTAAACAGTCTGCAAAGTCCAGCAGGTCCAATGGGGAATACAATGTCACCAAAATAATGTTTATGAGGTATCATTCTGAGCAGAAGCTGGTGGTCCAGGTGGTGTCTGGACTAGATGAGTTCTGCAAAACCAAGACAAAGATTCTCAAGTAAGAAAATTGAAACAGAGGGGACACAAAGTCTTTCTTTCCCTGCTCCTATGGGGGAACGTTCAGTAAATAATTCTGTGGATTCGTAGTTCCAAATACATTACCCCCTCCCCATACACATGCCATAAACATGATGGTAATACCTAAAACATACCATATCCACATAATTTCTGTCTTCCAAAGCAAAAGATAATAGCAAACAAATGGTATCACAGCTCCTATGTGTGTTAATATGAATATATAACCTTTCTCCATCAGTGATATGCTCCCAACACACAATCTATATGTAAGAATTACAACGCACACATTTATTTGTAACCTGCTAAATAGTATTTTTATGTTTATTAGCAATGGAATAAACAGATTAGTATATAAAATTACTTATAATCTTATAGCAATCACCTACAGGGAAGGAACCAGCATAGAGCCTTATCTTCCAGACCTCCTAGCTCCTTTACTTATCACAAACTAATGAACTTTATCTGGTGGTACCCTTCAGAAACATACATTTCAAAGGTTCACTGAATAATGAAGGAAGGGGAGTGAATCCCTAAATTCTCTCTCACCTTAAGGAGATAAAGAAACCAAACGATTTGCTCTCTGTGATGGGTCCTGGCCAGACCACCCAGTAAAAAGCTGGAAAGAAGACTGGGTGAGCGAAAACCAGTTTGAACAAAGCCTATCTTACTAGGCTAAGTTTTAGACTTTTAGATGTATGTAATCATCTCTATGTTTATCTTTTACTTGGTCTGACTTAATCCATGCTCCTCAGTTAATAAACTTGTTTTATGTTCAATCAAAACCAGTCAGTGCTATGTTTGAATTGAAGTGATTGTTGACTCAAATTAAAGAAATACTTTTCTCTCTTGAAAGGAGCAACAAACCTTGCTACATCCCCGAGTGTTCAAGGAGAAGGCTGGATACTTCAGGGCAGACAGCTTTGGGGAAACTTTTGAGTAGGGGTGTGCTGGGGTCATGCTGTAGGTAGTAATCAAGGCTGGTGGAGACCAATGTGGGGCTATGATGTTGTTGGCAGGCCGCTAGGGTCAGAGCACTGAGCCAGGCTGGATAGCACACACTCAGGAAACTGCTTCCTTGTCTGCTGGCTGTTGGTGTCTGGGCTATGAGCCACAGCAGGAGAACGTTTAAGGCACCCTGTGTTACAGGGCAGTTGGTGACACATCTCTCACTGGTCTAGGTTGAACTCTGAAATGTTGCACCAACTGGTTAATTATTTTCATCTCTTTTAATCATCCTATCAGAACTCCATGCTTGCATATAGAAATTGGGTAAAGAGGAGAAGAACATCTTTTTTGTGCAGTTTTAAGTTTTTTGTTTTCTTTGTAGTTGATAAATCAATACACGGGAATGATTTCTTGTTTGAGGTGGTCCCTTCTGGAGTATGTGAAGTGTAGAAGACTGTTCCTCAGTCTTTCTGAAGTGGTTCTGCAGAGTTGTTCGGTGTAGTTGGAACTGTATGTAGTTTTAACTATTTAGGCTAAGTAGTCTGTTCCACCTTGTATTTAGCTGTGACACTCTGAGTATCTTTCCCAGACCTAAAGAAGGTTCTGGGTAGCTTGAAAACTTGTCTCTTTCACCAACAGAAGTTCACTCAATAAAAGATATTATCTCTCAAACCTTGTCTCTGTAAAAGTTATATAAGCCTTCAAACCTTTGAGATTTCCTATGCCCCTCATATGGTAGAACACTTTGATAGGTGTATCTGTACACTCTGCAGGTGTATTTATTTACATCTCTATTTATATTGGGCCAATCATAAGAATAAAAATACTAAATATTTAGTGTTGCCCCCTTTTTTGCTGTATGTGCTAGTCCTTTATGGCTTCCAAGGCAGAAGAAAGGTTGCAGCTCTGAAACCTGGATCCAGTGGTCTTTCCACAATAAGGACCAAGTGCAAAGGTTACCTTGGTATAAGGCAATATGAAACCACACTAAATTTAGCCCGTGGTTTATAAAGAAAATTAACTTTAAAGGGTAAAGTTTCTTTGATTGGACTGGAAAGGTAATCAACATATAGCTGTGTTCCTGAGAGTGCAGAGATGGTAGAATTTTTTTTTCTAGTTTGGAGGAATACATAAATAACCTTGAGTGAGAAGCCATGTTTTATTTTTAGGTAGTCAAGAGGCTTGTGCTGAAGAGATCATCATGTAACCCCAGAGAGAAAGCCAAAGCACAAATATTAAAACAATTCTAAGATTCTTTCAGATGAGCAGTGGGAAAAGCAAAGTTTGTATCCAGACGAGTGGAGAATTCAGGGGAAAAAGTGTCCAAAAATTCTTCTTGAGATAAATTACACAAAGCCAGTGGTAGACTATCATCCAGTATACTTAATTCAAAGGGTATAAATATTAAAAGTTAGAATAGTTATCATAATTTTATAAGTCTTCAATTTTATCTTTGAAATACATATTTTCTTTCATCAATCAGTAGAAGTGTACATGCAATTACATCAATTTATTTGACATTTCAGTTTCTTTTTCCAGTAATACTGAAGAGCTCTTTTCCAAGTAATTGAACCCCTTCCTTCCACACTTGTGTCTGAGGCTGACAGAGGACCTGATTCTGTTACCCTTACTCACAGTGAGTTGGACCTTGCTCTGCAAGTAGCTCCATTGGTTTCAATAAGATTACTTGTAAAGTAAAGCCTTCTCAAGATATGTGAGGGTGGCACAATCTAGCACATAGGCCCGCATTTTTAAAGGTATTTAGGCATTGCTGCATTGAGCATTGCAACACCTAACAAATTTAGGAGCCTAAGTTGCAACCTGGGTCATGGGATCACCGTGCCACTCAGGTTTGGCCTGACCATCCTTCCATGGGTGAAGGGGTAACAAGAACAAATTTGAGAAAGCGGTCTGGTGAAATGCCATTCTCCCAAATTCCACTGATTTGGGAGCCTCGGGCCAAACTGCCCCTTTTGCTCTCCCTCTGAACAGCCCTAAATGATCCGCATCGTGCCCTTTCTGGAGTGCTGGAATCACAGACGTTGCTGGGAAGAGTCTTACCATTTTGAGCCAAAGCATATTTGTGGATAACCCTCCCCTACAACCAAATGTAGCTCAAAGAAGACAGAAACAACCAAGAACTACACAAAGCAGGACGTGTTGGAACACTAATTAGCTAAGCTAATTTATAGAAAACTAAGGAGGTACACCTCCACAAATACTCCACTGATGGCATGTCTTTGTGTCTGTGCAACTGAACTGAAGAGTCATATTTATAAAAGTTATGGATGCAGCTGGAAGACAAGTTGAAATGGAGACTGAAACAACCTGTCTTTCAGCAAAGCCACTTCTTAATTTAATTTAAATTTAAAATATAAAAGGTGGAGAAAATTACCACACAAACTTAATCAATTACTAAGAAGAGAGAGGGAGAATAGTATTTAAAGACTGCTTAGCTAAGTAAAAAAACATACTGCTAAAGAATTCATTGAATTCTTTATTCTTGATATTGCAGTTGAATAAAGAAATAATTATCTGATTAATTGTATCCTGGAATCCTTTTGCTCTCTTGAGTCATTCACTGACCATACAAAAATGTGTACTGAAGGCTTCAGTTGGAATTTGAATGTAGTGTGCAGTTTGGCTCCAGGAAGTCTGATTGCTCTGAGATATTCTGCTCTTGGCACTGAGGTAAAACTCAGATACTTGTGTGAAAGAAAAAGGTTGGGGGCTATCTAAAGACTACAGAGCATTCAACCTAAATGGCTACATATTTTTTATCTCTGTCTCAGCTTCCCTCTCTATAGTTATATACAGTATCTACAACACAGGGTCAAGGAGTCATTACATATTTGCACAGCATGTTGAGGATTCTTGGTTTCTTGTTATTGTGCTGGTACAGTCTTACCCAGCCTCTGGATGTACAAAAAAGAGTTTGGCAAAACATTAGAATAATACTAGGTCATAAATATTGTAACAGTGGATACCTTTTAGAGTGGTACACATACATTGCAGGAGACACCTGCTGCTGCAAAAATTAGACAAAATCAGTCACCAAAATCAAGTGCCTGCATATTTCTTAAAGACTGAACTCTACACAAGAAATTTCATTCCTAGAAACCTGGAGAACATGAAAGACATATAGGGAATCGAAAAGAAAAAAGTCCTTTAAACAGATGAATGCTGGTCAGCCTCAGGGTAGAAGGCTTTCTGTAAAGGGTCTTACGTTAAGGAAAATATCTGGAGACTTCTGACTTCCTGAATGGTACATGGTTTCTAGCTAACTGTAAATAACCATGAACAAAGAATATCTCAGTAACCAATATTTTTCTCTGCTGGTATCAAATGAAATTCATTTGGTATCAGCTGGAGTTTTTATAGTGCTAATGGAAGTTATTTTCAGTTATCACATCAGTCTCTAAGTATACAAAGGCAGCAATTTCACTAGTAATCTGGAGATCAGTTTGTACGTAGGGGGTATGCTTTAGACTGTTTCTGCAGTGCAAGCTTTTAGCTTAATAAATGTGGTGAATCATAAATAAAAAGGGAATAATGAAAAAGAACATTCAGCAAGGGCTAAAGTTGGACTTGGAAACATTTCATATTGTGAACAGCTGAACTCCAAAACATTGGTGATGTCCAGTAAGCCCCATGCTCAATGGGGAACAGATATACCTAAAAATGAAATCTGACTGATGCTTTACCTTATAATAATTCTACTGATACCCCTTTAAAGCCTTCCGTGATATATAAACTGGTAAAATTCCACTGGGCTAAATGGCACACGTGATCAATTTCTTTTTAATAAACTCTCATAATTTTCACATACCTCAGGCTCTCAAATGACAAAGTGATCAAGTAAGGAAGAGTTTTGCCCCTCTGCAGGTTTGTATTATTTGTATTTTTTACATTAATTGAAATCCAAAGAGCAATGCTCTTCTTTAATCATAGTAAGTTGATTAGTGTTTCAATAGACTTCTTCAAGATTTCTAAGGGGGAAAAGCAGCTGACTTCAAAATTGTTCTAATTGAGTGTGGAAAGTCATCCATCTAAATATCTTTAAAACCCCACTACTAATTCAGTGTGACTCTAAACACAGTTAAAATTTGTCTGGTATAATAAGGTGTGCATAGTGCTTTGAAGTGGTAAAGCACAATGCAAATTCATCTATCTATTTTGAAATGGCCTTTATGATGTTCGATGAGAATAGGCATGGCAAAATGCCCATTCCTCTCCCTAGGGGAAGAATTGTGTGTGTGGCAGAGTATTTTGTTTTGGAAGCGATTTGTTTTTAGGTGTTTTTTTTTAAATGTAGACATTGCTGTGTGTGTAACAGAAGATGACTCACGGGGAGATACCTTGCAGCCCCTCAGGTCCCAAACACTGCCACTCCCAGTGGAAAGCCCTGACATACAGATTGCAGCCTCCCTGCCCGTTGCTACACCGCTTGGGGCAGAAGGCTCTGGGAAGGGCTGGGTCCTCCCTTCCCAGCCTGGGACTCTGGAAGGGGCTCCCCCATTGGGTGGCAATGCAGGCACCCCAGAACATTACCTCCTGTGCAGACAGTGAGTCCCTACCTGCGCGGTGCTGTTGTCTCAGGCATGGCCAGGAGGGGAAGCAGCATCTGCTGGGTCTCTGCTAAGAGCTGGACAAGGGAGGGGTCTTGGTCCCACCTTTGTTGTGCTCTGTCCCTGCCTCTTACATGGTCAGTGCACAAGCACCCCTTCTTGGAGAGCCCTTTGGAGAGTCTCTGCTGCACTGGACAGAGGGTCCTGGGAGGAGTGTAGTGACACTCCCCTCCCCATTTTGCTTGCCTGTGAGCAAGTCGACCAGGACTGGCAGCAGCAGAGCTTCAATGGAGAAGTGAATTCTGGCACTTTATTTTTTTAGGAATCAAGCACTGTTTGTCAGTACCACTAAAGCTATTTCCATTCCTTGTCCTGGCCTGAATCCAGATTGTGCTGGTTCTAGACTATTAGCTTCAATCAGATGAGCATGTAGTCAGCTTTTGGCCAACTTCTCTTGTGTGCTCAGGAACAGTTTGATGTTGGGATTGTACTGGGATAGAACCCATGTATCCAGGGTGGGATTATTCGGTTTTGGTCAGACTATTGCATGTCTGAAGTAGGAAGGAAAGGCTCCTTGCCTGAATGAGGCATTAGCTATTTCAGTCATGAGTGGATGACTCTTCCATCAGCCAGGAAGGGCATGAGTAGGATTCACAGCTTTTGGGCTGAAATTCCTTTAGGGTGTCCGGAACTACTTCCACAGTGGATGTAACGAACTCTGGGAATGCAGGCAGGCTGTTTGTTGGCGGATGTAGGCAGTGCGGATCCCTTCCTAAGGAAAAGTGATATGAGGAAATAGTTAAAGTATGGTTAGTTTCTTTAATGCAATTTAGCACATTGCTGAAAGGAAAGGAAAGGAAAGAAAGCCATATGGTGCTAGCTCTCTTCCTTTCCAGTTCCTAAATCACATTAAAGGAAACTAGAAAAAAACATTAAATACTTTCCTCATATTACTTTTCCATATAAAAAAACTGCTGTAGTTGTCTCATGGATTGTATTTGATCACCAGTGAAAAGAGAGGAAGATGGTGCATGCAAGCATAAATGGGAGGGACAAGCCCAATGGGATGTCTTTAGTAAAATATCTACCACACTGTGAAAAAGTTTGAAAACCTCTGGTTTAGACTGTTCAAGCATTTTCTTACAGACACTTTGGCAGCCCTTCTAGGACACTATTTTGAGAGTGGGGCCATAGCCTCATCTCTACTGAAGACCTGCACCTATTCATTTCTCAGTCTACCATGATAAAACTGAGTATTTTATTCCTTTTTGGGTTGTCTGCTATTGCCCCAGTTTTATGAGACCCAATTTAAATTCTTTTAAACGAAATAATGTTTTTATTAACAACTGCACAGAAATAGAAATTAATACTTAATTAATCATTAAGTAATAGAGAGGTAAAAATAACTATGGCAATTCATAGAAAGTATCTCTAAGATGGTACTGAACTGAGTCACACAGGATTGAAATATGATCTAAAAGGTCTTTCTTACCTCACAGTTTAAAAGCTGTCTGCCAGCTCTCTCTCATGGGTACCTGTTCCAGAAAGGGGCATGTGCACCCTGAATGTGTAGGCCATTAGCTTTGGGAATTCAGCAACTGGGATTAAATGATCTTCCAGTCCAGACCCTGTGTGGTGACCACTCAGTAGTAACAAAAATGCATTTATTTTTCAAGTACTAGATTCTGCTAAAAAAGGGTTCCTACTGTCATAGTGCTCATGCATGCACGCACACACGTATGCGCACACACACAGTCACCAATCATAAGTACTTGTTATTATAATGATGGAATTGTGTCAAACAATCACAACAGGAAAATGCATAACTACTGTCTTTTCCCTTGGCGTACCTTTCTCTGAATTCTGATTCTGAGTCTCTGATCTGCACAAACATTGTGCAGTTATTTCCCAGTATGTGGATATTCCCTGTAGGTAAATTTCTGAACTGACTTATGAATGATGGATTCACAGAGTAAAGGGATTTGGATGTGATACTGAATAGTTACTGCATAATCACGGTACCATTATATCTCAACAAATGCTCTGTGTGTCTATACATCTCTCTACTATGGACTGATTGCCCTAATTCCTATGCTCTGATTGGCTCCTTTGCTTAGTTATTTCAAAGCTGTGTTGTAGTAAGAAAGAGGCCGCCTCAGCTTCTCGCTTCCTTTAGCTGAAACAGAAAAGTGCAAAATGGCTACAGACCCTTCCAATCCACTGCAATGGGAAAAGCTCTTTAAAAAATTAACCCTCTTTGTCCCATTCCTCTCCCCTCTCCCTACAAACCAGCAAGGGTCTTGTCCCCAGAACAAATGTGGTATATTTTTGGGTGCCACTTCTGGTCCCACTGAATTAAATGGCAAGCTTTTGTGAATGTGGTAATTAATTTGTTCCTTTCAGACGCAGAATCCCAGCTACCGGTAAACACTAATGCTTACTGCATACCACCTCAACCATGCATTTCATTATGATAAAAATATATCGTGCATAAGCATAGATCAAAATTATTAGAAAAAATTAAAGCCGGTCATATTGGCCTTACGGTGACAAGGTTTTTAAAAAAATCTATGTTATTATTATTAATAGTACAATAAACAGACTATTGAAAACCAGAGTAGAATTTCAAGTGAGTAATTAGAGGTCCCAAGCTTCCCTTAATCAGAACTGTAAATATTACTACTTTTGATCTTTCTTCCCTCTATAAAATCCAGAGTTGAAGTTAACAAGTTTTTTTTAAAAATAGTTTACAAAACAAATATCACCATGATCCTTATATGAAGTGTGATCCAAAGGCCATTACAATCAATAGAAATATTGCTACTGGCTTCAGTGAGCTATCCATCAGGTCCATAGAGACTGAGCCTGCAAATCCCTACTTACTGGTTCCATTTAGATTACTTGCATACGTAAAGATCAATTGAGCAGAGAGAGGCAGAACTGGGCCCATCTATAGATGTAAGGTTACGACAACTTTAGTTAGGTACATTCTTTAGTCCTGAATGAAGTTAAACTGCTCCGAAAGAGAACAATATCAGTTCTCATACATTGTACGCAGAATGCAATGCTCACAAGAAAAAAGGAATAAGTTTTAAACATCAGTGGCCAGATTTTTAAAGATAATTAGGCACCTAGAGGGATTTTCAAAAAGCATGTAGAGGCCTAGCACCCATTGAAATCAGTGGGAGTTAGGTGCTGAGATGCTTTTGAAAGTCCTACTAGGTGCCTAAACACCTTTAAAATCTGTCCCTAAACCTATTGTGGATCAATTAAACAAGTGAAACATAACAGAAATGTAATTCTTATTACAATTATGTTTGGTTTTTTAAAAATCTACCACAACAGTGAAACTTCAGTGTCCAGAGTATGACAATATCAAAATTATTTGGCATTATAACTCTCAGTAGACTAAATAGTTTGAATTATTAGAACCAGCCCTAATTTTGTTGGGAAATACATTGTTACATCTACCTCCATTCAAATTCTGGTTTCGAAGCCACAGAATCTGAGCAATAGCAGGGAAAAGAAGAAATCTTTTCTTGACAGAGAAAGATTTTCAGTGTTCTGGCAGTAGCCATCTGTCACAGTTGACTTTTGATAATAATGAGAAAGTTACAATCACAGTATCCAGATGTTACACTTTTTATAGATACAGACCTGAGTGTTTGGTAGGAATGGAAATTTATCTGGCTTCCAAAGCAGTTTTTTTTTTAAAAAAAAGAAAGTAAATGTTCACACTTTCCAATATTTTATTCGGTAATGGCATTATATTATCTGTAGCACCAGGCTGTCCTACCTTTGAGATAATCTGAATTTTTTTAAACTAGTGTTTTATCTCATTTCCCGGAGTATCTTTGTATGAAATTATGAGGAAATCCTGCTCCTACGGAAGCTAAGTTCCTGTTGACTTTTTAATAGGATCAGCATTTGACCCTCATAAAGTTTCTGTAATAAACAGGTCACCTGGAGATCTTAAGTTTTATTAACTGTAGATCAGATCGCACTGCTCAGTGTACAAGAATGCACATGTCTAATTAAGGGCAAGATCCAGTCAAAAAGTGCCTCTCGGAGGCTGCTGACAAAAGAATTCTCTATTCCCAGTGGCCAAGGAGCATTCATTAGACATTAGCTCCTTCAGAAGCATACTTGAATCTTCAGCATTGTTAAATATAAACAACCAAGTTTCTGAGAAACAGGCTTCTAGTTTCTGCATCAGTCTTATGCTCTAATCTTGTGTATTGGGATGCTTTTGTCATCCTTTGAACAAATCCATTAAAACTGAGCATGTTTTATTTGCTATAAAACATAGCTCAGCAGATACCAACTTCAGAGCTGCAGTATCAGGCACATATTTGCTTTAAGTAATTAGACTTTGGAAGTTCTTAAGACCTCAAACCTGCAATCATATCTGCACAGGCAATTCCTTCTGTCCACGCACAGCCCCATTAACTTTAATTGGACCCCACAGGGGTCCAAAAAGGTCCACTCATGTGGATTTAATTGCAAGATCAGAGCCCAAGCATATATTCTAGAAAGCTGAATACAGAACAGGACTATTTGAATCCTGTGAGGTCCAGTTTGCAAAAGGGTTCATGAACTGAACCCTACAGTTTAATTTGCAAGTACTGGAAGTAAACCAAACTCTGCAGGTTCACTTGGAGAAGTGTCCACTCCATATTTTCCAGACATTCTTCTTCCTCTACGCTAGGTCCCTGTCTATTGTCCAGGAAGCCCTGAGAGTACCTCTTCTTTCTTCAAATGTCTCAGGAGGTTCCCAAGTTTGCTGATGGTGAGTGAGTAGAGCAAGCAAGACTGGCTGGGATGAGGGAGGTCCACCAACTTGCCAGCTGTGCAAACAACCTTCACAGGTGTTTGCTGAATTTTTACAAGCACAAGCCAAAATTCACAAACTCATTCAATCTTGAACCAAAGACTGCTCAGGGAAGCGTGCAGGGACTGAGGAGTCAACACAAATATTTCATACAGCTATAACAGAGACTAGTAATATTTTAAATGTTATACATACACTTCATATTCTCTGTTCTTGGTGTGAATTATGCCTTTCCCTGGGCATAATCTGATCACCCTTTCCGAAAGAAAAAACATGGGACTGAGAAAATGTCAAAATTGGGTTAACTCCTGAATGAGTATCCTATGAGTTTTCCAAGGAAACACTGTGTTCCCTCCCAGTTCACCAAATTCAGCCCAAATTTGCAAATAGTTTTGGCACCACAAAAAAAGGGCATGTTTTGGTCAATTTTATATTGGCTGGAAAAATTTCACTCAGCTCGATTCCTTAATGCTGCTTAGTTGTGCAAATGCTGGCATGGATCCTCTCTATACTGGAATTCCAATACTCCTTGATGGTATTAGGTGTATTGCCAGCATCCATCCATCCCATGGAGAAGTCTAAATTTAATGTCTGTGCTTGGGAAAGAACGGACCCAAAGAACAGGCCCAATGCTGTGGATCTTCCCATCATGAAAAAAATAAATCTGTATGTAGATGGTCCTCTCTCTGTGTGGATCTAGAAGCCACAATTTGGGCCACTGTTTCTATTGTAAGTGTCCGTCTATTGGAATCCAGCTGCACATATCTGCTATGCTTCCAATCCCTCAACTTGGTTTCCAGAAGTTATTTGTACCGCAAAGTTGTCTCTAAACTTTTAGCTTTCCTTGATGGACATAGCCTGAGGTAGTAATGCTTTTGGGGAGTTCAGCCTGTAGGTATCAGTACGCCTGCCACACTGAACACAGAAACTACCCTCAAACACAGAATTTAACGAGACATCTGAAATCATTCAAATGTTAATCATTCATATAACCAGGATTTATTTGTATATGTTATATACCATGCCATGTTCTTAACTAAAGCTGTTAGTTGTAGTTAGCAGGGTTGGGGTTTTTGTTTGTTTAGTCTAGTTCAGTGATCCACTAGTGATTACATAAGTAATTAACAGAAAGAACCATTTCTGAACTTGATAATAATGTAAGTTCAAAGTCCGTACTATTTGCTTAACTCCTGTATAACAAGTAGATAAGGGCTGTTAAGCAGTGGCCATTAATATGAACATATGCTTTGCTGTTAACAAAGGGCTTGGGAAATTGACATTCAAAACTTCTTCCCACATCTTGTGTTTCCTAATCACTTTCCTTGATTGGCACTTGTCTTTTCTGGCCAAACACCTGGAATTACAAGGCAATCAGTTTGAACTTGTTTCTATTCTATTCTATACCGTGCTCCTCACTGTGGTAGCTAAGCACCTTCCAGAAGCGCATTGAACCACATGAGATCTTGTAGTAGGTGTTTATTTTAATCAGTACACAGCCATTAAGATTACATGCATGCACACAACGATTTATTCTTTGCTGGCTGGAAATATGCAATGGCAACAGTCCCATTGAACTGTACTGTATCACGCTGTGCGGGTACTAAGTGCTTAGTACAGTATGACCGTCTCAGGCTTGAATTCTGTCACAGTCAGCCATTTATTTGTTTTCTTTCTTGTAAAGATGTTATTTTATGGTGCTTCCATTGAAAATTCAATACTACTTTTTATTAGAACCGGGGTATAACAGTTGCAGTGTCTGCAACTCAGAGTTCATTTTGTACTGTGACTAGGAGTACAACTTCAGAAAGTTTTAACGTGGCTGAGGCTGATAATGACCACATTTTCTTATAGAAGCAGAGTTTCTTTTACGTATATTAAACCTCATCAAATGAGGCATCACATTTAAAGAGTATTTTCTAGAACTATGATTAACCCTCTTTCTGTCCTTCTGCATACCGAATACTGGGTGTTCTACTTACAGGACAGTGGCTATGTGTTTCAGATAATAACATAAGAAATGGCTGTTGTATAAAATCACTGAAAAACTGACTAAAGCAATATTTATACAAATTACATTTATACAAAAACAAATGCTATGTTAAAAGAACATTATTTAGATTGAAAAGTCAAGCACTCAGCAGTTAGTAAAATCCAGAATTAAGGTTGCCCATCCAGCCATAATTGGATTCCCTTGAGCATATGGATTATGATAGTCTTTAATTACATGATTACATACTATTTTTTTTCACAAGACCCCTGCCAAATCGATTCACCAAAATCGTAGTTAGTTATTCAATATTTCTTTCAGTTCTCCTCAATCAATGTGCAGCTCCACTCCTCATTTCATGCAATGCATTCAAATCCTGCACTGAATACAGAATTAGTCATTTTCTCTCGGGCATTTCTATAGTGCTCTCACCATAGTATCTGAATGCCTCACACATACAAATGAATTTATCTTCGCAACACCTCTATGAGATTAGGTGGGATTATCCCCATTTTACAGCTGACGAATAGAGAATAAAACCAAAACTGGGGACTAATCTCAGATGCCCAATTTGAGACACCTACAACCTTATTTTTTCAGAGTACTTGGTATTTTTATTGCACATATTATGTTTAAAGCACTGCTCCAATCAACATTAGTTATAGTTGTGAGCCCTCAGCACTTCTGCTAATCTGACCCGAAGTGTCTCGTGAGGATGACACAATCAGTGGCCCCAATTATGTATGAAAATTTTAGCTTAAGTGACTTTCCCCAGCCTTACAGAGGAACTTCATGGCTAAAGCAGAAAGAGAATCAACTTCCTTAATCATAAAGGCCAACCTTTTTCTTCCTACAGCCTCCTGCCTCATTCACTACACATTTTTCAACTTCTGCAACAAATGAGGCAGAGGTCCTACAGATAGCAGGCTCCTTCACTACACAGCTCTAATTTATTGACAGAACACTGTCCATCCTGGGCACTAGCGGGAGATGAAACACATTTTGGTCATGCATTTCACAACTATTTGCTGAACGCAGAGGAATATACATCCTAAACTGCAATTAGACACCCAAGGCTGGCCTAAACCAGCTCACTCAGGCTTGCAGGGCTCAGTCTCATGGGGCTGTTTAATTGTTGTATAGCTATTTGAACTCAGGCTGGAGCCCAGATTCTGGACCCCATGAGGTCCCAGAGCTCTGGCTCAAGTCAAACCCTGAACATCTATCCCACAGTTAAACAGCCCCTTAGCCCATGCCCCTTAGCCTGAATTAGTTGGCATGGGCCAACTACCGGTGTCTAAGAGCAATGTAGACATACCCAGAGAGTCAGGATCAGAGCTGAACAAATTATTTTTGACAAATAGTTTATTTGCTGAAAAATGCAGTTTTGAGTTGACAAAATTCAGGTCAAATCTGGCAAATAGATTCAGGGGAAAAAAAGGGGGGGAATTCTGACAAGTCAGATTATTTTGTTTCAACATTTTAAAACAAAATCTTTTCAATTTTCATTCCAAAATGACATTTTAGTTAGAAATTTAACTAGATTTAACCCCAAAAAGGGGTAAGGAACACTGAAAAATGTTTAGTCTGACCCAAAATAAAACACATTACAGAGCTGGTAAAAATGTTGAAAAAAGAATCTAGATAATACTGGAATTATTTTGTCACAGCCTATTCGATAATACTTGCTGTAAATGGAAGATTTAGAATATAGCCAACTAGACCCTCAATGTCAAAAGATGGCATCTTAAAGTAATGAAGATAAGCTTTCACCTGTCTTTTCCTTTGGGAGATATTGACACTCAGTGCAATGATCTCAGAGCCTGATTTTCACCAAACAGGGAAGATATGTACCTACCTCACAGGTTGTGGTTTGTACTATCCCCAACGCCTCAACATCCTCTAAGCATCAAACTGGGAAGAGTATGCTTGTCCAAAAGGACCAATTCTGCACTCAGAGAAGGTATACTGGCATGTGGTTCTCCCATCAAAATCAATGGGCTCCCAAGTGTGCATCTTAGGCAGAATTTGTCCATCGTATTTATTATATTTTTTATAGAGGTTTTGGTTCATGTTTAAGGATTTGATCTGAAGGCAGACAGACTTCCTAAAGATTTAGAGAGTATTATTTGATCTGGTAATAAATCTGTCCAGATATTAATAATAAAAATCTAACCTGCCTACTGTTAATGCCAGCTATATTTTATAGAGGATATTTAGTTTCAGATTAATCCGAGGAGCCATTCTGCTTTACAATCCTGTGAGACAGGACTAACGTGAAATAATTTTTCCTTCTTGCTGAGTCACCACAAATTTCTCTGGGTACTTTAATGCCATGAATAATAGTCCTCTGGAATTCAAAAATTTCCATTCACACATTTTTAACTGAAAATATTTGCATTTCGTAGGTGGAGGTTAAGCATATTTTGTGACGCATGGATTAGTTGCTTTTTAAAATAATTACAGACTATAGTACATGAAGGCTATTTTCAGATATTGTATATCAGCCATATCATATGCATATATTAGCATATTCTTACCCAAGCCAAAACAGGAGGGTAATATCAGGGCAGGAATCTGGCTTATATATGAGTCAGTTGTGCCTCAGATACTCATGCTCCTGATGGGATTAGGGAGTCCCTAATACTAGAAGACAGGCCCATAGCTAAGGGACACAAAGGGGTTTTGCCACCCACCCCATAGCAATAAGATTTGTTCCATTTCCCCCTAGTTTCTTTATCTGAGTTTCCTCATATAAATGTTTGTAGACCTAAAGCCACAGAGTAGTAGTCACAATTCCAGTAGCTAGTAAGGATCCAGGGGGAACGGTGTGTGTTATCAACAGTGTTTCAGCTAAATTAAGTTTGGGGATTGCATTGTAACCCTGGTAAGAAAGGGACTGCGAAAGGGCCTCTTGCAAAGTATACAAAGTAGCAAAGTGGGGACACAAGGTTCAAAGCTGCAGTTTCTGTGACCAGGCCCTGCCTACCTGTTTGGAGGGAAAAGAAGGAGAGAGTTCCTTTCGAACTGAGAAAGGAGAAAGCTGTGTTTGGAGCACATGAGAGAGTGTGGATGGGCTGACTTGAATTGGAATGCTCAAGAGCAGTGGTTCCCAACCTTTTTGGCTTGAGGGCCACAAACATAATTTTTACAACCATGAAGGGCCACCAGTCTCCATCAGCAGCTTCCCTCCTCGCCACCACTGCCAGAGGGAAGGAGTTCAGCAAGGAGGACCTCCCGTCCTCCTGGATGCAACAGGGAAACTTTGTGCTCCACCTGGGTCCCTAGGCAGCGGCTCTCTTCTGCAGCCAGGGGGGACGAGAGGTCAATGCTCCCCTTCCTCTGGCTCCAGCAGAGACCCGAGAGCCTAGGGACCCAGGCACAGAGCTTTGCAGTGCTCCCTGCTACAGCCAGGGGGAAGGGAGCACTGATCTTCTATCCCCTTGGCTGCAGCAAGGAGCCTGCATTGGCAATGTGCTCTGCCTGTGTACTTAGGCAGTGGCTCCCTTCTGCAGCTAGTGGGAGGGGAGCCACGGGCCAATCTGAAAGACCCTGTGGGACACTGGGAACCACTGCTCTAGAGCCCAGAAGAAATGCTAGATGGACTGACAGGGACTGACACCACTACAAAATCAAGGGGAACTCCTAGACTGACAGGCAACAGGGTTGTGAGTACCATCTCTGTTAAACCTGATAAGGCCTTTTGTTTTCCTTGTTGGATGTATGCACATCCTGGAATAGGAGTTGAAATGGTTTTTTATCAAATCTGGATTTTTCAGTTGGAAAAATGCACTGTTTCAAGGCAAAAGTTTATCAAATATGAAAACTGCTTAGTCCACTTGAATACACGGGCTGATTGGACTACAGCAAGGAAGAGAGATGCTACAGATATTTTTTGCTGTTTCTACATTTCTGTGACAATCAGGAACCAGACAACCCAAGAGGAGAACAAGGGATCTGAACCCCAAAGAATATACAATTGAATCAACTGGTTTTATACAATATTATTGTGTATAAATATATGTCAAGGAAGGTCTCATATGAAAGCTTGTCATGTTCTGACTCTGATGGTCATTATGAGATATGTATACAGACTGTGGTTATGACTGTATGTATTTGTGTATATAAAACTGCACTCATTGTTTGTGCTGCCACATTCAGCTCCACCTCTCTACAGCAAGGTACAGCAATCAATCAGGGAGTGGCTGCTTACCCAGCCAGACATGAAGCTAGCTCCAAGTACCTAGCATTGTACAAACCAGGAAAAAGACAGTGGTTGATCATTAAAATGAATGGGAAAATATCAGAACAACTTGAAATTGAAAAAACCCAAAATCCTAGTCGTGGAAAACTAAGGCTTGGTCCACACCAGAGACGTCTCAGTATAACTAACTGAACATCGCACCCCTGAGCGATGTAGTTATACCAATCTAACCCCTAGCATACATACCATTATATCAAAAGGAGGGCTTCTCCTGTCAACACAGCTACCGAGTCTTGGGGTATCATCTTCACTAAGCGCTAGAACAGTGCTGCAGTGCTGTAAGTATAGACAATCCCTAAAAAGGAAGGAAATTCTCCCTAACCTGAATACCCACGAGTCACCATGCCAGTGGGGGGAGGGGAGGGCGGGAGGTGGGAATAGAGAGGGAGAGAGAGACAGAGAGAGAGAAAAAAAAAGTTTTAAAAACAGGATCTTCAGCACCTATAAATTTTAAATTCCTTATCTTGAGGAAAGCTCCTAAACTTGATGTGGTAGATCTAGCATAGAAAAAAATTACTAAATTTTATTATTTCAATGTGTTCATTTGCTCAATAACATTAATGAATTTGAATTTGATATTTACTTTCTCATAACTTCCTTTTTCAAGTGCCACAATTGCTGCTTTGGTGTCACCCTCACAAATCGAAAAAAAACTAGTACTATTTATAAACCTTGGCAAAAATTATCTGGATTGTTGTGAAAATATAGTTGCCTCTGAGAGGAGATCAAAATATCAAACTTAAAGGACTCAAATCTTACTCTGAACAATTCATCAGGAATTTTCATCAACTTACCTAAGTTCACTGCAGGACAAAATTCAAAATTCAAGGATGCTTGAAAACCATTTTGAAAAATACAAAGTACACTTCTGCTGAAATTCAGAATGAAATAATTGGTTTTAATATGAAGTTTTAAAGATATGTTGAAAATATTCAGAAAAATGGTGATACCAAATTCTTTTGCCTGAAATGTGACACTACAAGGGATGCTGTGAATGTGGAAAATGTATCCACTGATTTATGCTCCTCTGTTGATGGCAAAAGACAAAAAGAGACTTATTGGAGTAGCACAATTGCATGGCCTCACTGGGGAAGATATTACACAACAGATTTTGAAAGACCTCCACAAACCGGCTCTTGACCGTTAAAATATTTTATTCTTGTTTTGATGGTGCCAAAGTTTTGTCAGGGTGCAAAGGAGGGGTGCAAATGCATTTACAGCACAAATTAAACAAGCAAATAGCTTACACGCTCTGCTTGAATCATCAATTACATCTGATGGTTACTCATGGGTGAGAAGAATACAGCAGTGGCAGATACGTTCTCAAATTGAAGTCTGTCTGCAAACCTTATCATCAGTATGAAATGTGTGTGCTGTACAGAGGCCAGCACCTGCAAAGACTCATAGAAACAGCATAGACTGATCATCTGAAAACCTTGGAAAGCCTTGAGTGCTGAGGACTAGACTAGATGGCCTCTTAAGGTCCCTTCCAGTCCTCCACGTCTATGATTCTATGAAATAATCCTCAGCAACTGGGAAGAGATTCAGAGTATTCTGTCAAACTTCGTGAATGGCGATGGCGATCCGTTCATTGAAGCAAGAGTGCTGTTGGAAGTTACAGAAATCATCCAAATTCTTGACCTCAGCTGAGAATGGGTTTGAAAATTTTGGCTCCTGTGAACAATTACCTTCGAAAGGAACTGACACACACACAACTAAATGAGTTGAACAGATTACGGTTGCTGCTGAAGAACTTCAACAAAAGAGAGATACGTTTGAAGGCTTTTTTCTTAGAGATTTCATCCAAGCACCCTGTCGTGAAAGATGAATGTGCTGAAACATTAACTTTAAGCTGTGCCATCAAAAGAGCTTAAAAGTATTGCTCCCAAAATTTCAAGAGTCCATAGTCACGTGGGCACTTACCAGGATTCCAAAGTGTAAATGAGCATCAGTGGTTCTAGATTTATCCTGAACTGACTGATGAAACCAGCAGTGAATTGCAAATGAGATTTTCTGAGAAGAACTCCAACTTATACAGAAGTTTGTCGATAATTTATTTCACCAGCTCTCTGGAATTTGGTGCTGCCAAGGAATTAAAGAAGGCTTTCCCATGTATTTCTGAAATGTTTATAGTGGTCTTGCTGTTTGGAGTATCAACTGCAGCTTGCGAGAATTCTTTTTCTTGTTTGAAAAGAACTTTATCCCACTGAAGGATGAGCATGTCCATGAAAAAAGAGAAACCTAATTCTTTACCATATGAAAATGGTTTGACTTCAAAACTGACTCTGAGTGTCTTTGAGGAAGAATTCAGATGCCATTTTCTAAGAAGATTTCAGCTTTAGTTGCCTGAATAGTTTTACATTACACAGCACTTTCAGGTTAAGAACTATACTTTTATATGTCTGAATATTTTTGAATGCTTGAATATTTGTTATAATGAACAATCACATAAAGACTGTTCTTATTTTTCTTATTTCATAAAAACAAAGTTTTATAAAATGCTTGACTGAGACTGGGTATTTCACTAAGTACATAAACTTCTGAAGGCTGATACAACTGCCCCTCTTGCCATGCAGTCTGCCACCCCTGTCTTGATGTCCTGCCTACAGAGCTGCTGGGAGACAATAAGCTACTGTCATGTAGGAGAAAAGTTGTGGGGATTAGGAGTTTTTAAGATTTGCATGGATCTGACTCCTACAGAGGGACTGTGGATGTGGGGATGACTATTCTTCACCCTCCTGAGCAACTTGGTGTTGGCAGTCTTGTACAACACACTGTATGTAAAATTCTTGGTTTTACATGGGTCAATAATTTTTTAGGTCCTGATTCTGAGGACTGCCTGCTTATGCAACTATCTATAATGAGTGATCATGGGGGATTCAATCCGAATGAAATTGTGATGGCAGTCTTATGATTCCAGTAGTAAAACACCCTTGGAATTTCTAAGTGTTATAACAATTTCCTAACTCAAAAAGTGTTGCAGCCAACACAGGGTAATTCTATGTTAGACCTTCTCCTAAAAGATAAAGAGGAACTGATCACAGAACTAAAAGATATTGGTAGCTTAGGTATGAGTGATTATGACTTGGTCACATTTATAACATGCAAGCAAAATAAAGTCCAGACCAGTAATACACACACACACACACACACACACACACACACACACACACACACACA
>ML675618.1:15954293-15988219 GCA_007922155.1 Mesoclemmys tuberculata | reverse complement strand
ACACACACACACACACACACACACACACACACACACACACACACACACACACACACACACACACCCAAATATATCTATTTAGTGCTTTAACAGTGCCAGTTTCACAAAACTGAAAACAGTTATGAGCCAAATAAGCTGAGAGGAATAGTTTAATCAGAAAAGTTTGAATGGTTCCTTCTGGTGTTCGAATCTATGAATCCTGCAAGATCCTAAAAATAAGCAATTGCCTAGGTATTTGCAGGATTGATCCTTTAGTGATTTTCTTCCTTATGGCAGTCTAATTGTTCAGAAATATGTATGATGTGATGCTTCCCAGGGTACTCAGGGTTGTGAGGCACCTCGCTATCATCTGCCCTTAGCGTGATACAGTCTTCTCTGTGCCAGCCAAGGATCTGCTCCCTGATTCCACCAGCCCAGACAATGCAACCACTCCCTTCTCACCCGCTGCAGGTAAGCAATAGGCACACTCTAATCCCTGAGTCCTCTGAGCATCTCTGGGGCGTGCCCAGACCCTGTTCCACTTGACACTCACAAGAATTCACTGATCCTCTGCTCCCAACCAACAGTACATCTTAGCTTAATGGTTTCACCTCAGGATCACTGCTCTGCTCAGTGCACAGCACTTAGATTTGTTTATAGTATGTTTATTTAACAAAGATCAAAAATTTAAATAATAACAAGTAGGTAGAAGTATTGGAAACCATTGGCTACAACTAAAACAAAACTGTAATACGCCTTCTAGAGCTTACACTAACAAGTCATTCTCCTGCCTCATAAAGGATAGCTCACACAAAGTCTCTTTCCCAGAGTTTAACAGCCAAGCCAGCCATGTCCCTCTGTTCATAAGACAAGCACACTGGCTGCTTGTTCCCTATGTGAAGGATACCAGACTAATCCTTTGATTTTAGTCAAAAACAGGATGCCGTCCTGATGAGCATTCCTTCCTGTAGATTTTGTAATCTCTTGTCGACTTCACAAGCTGATTAGCCAGTTTCTTCACATGTCGATTAGCCAGTCGATTAGCCAGTTGCTTCATATGCAAATAGACTTACACTGTGAGACGAGATAAGTGTCTGCTACCCAATGCCTGAATGGAACCTGATTATCACTTTCTGGTGACCTGTTTTAACTTACATACTTTAAGAACACAATTTTCAGTATAGATACATACCTTTGAAAATAATATCCTTACAAACATTTTGCAATGATTATGACGACCAGTAGGCTATGGGATCTCAGAGACCTTACGTGTACCCTTGTATAACTATTATATAAACATGAAACTCAGATGATCCCTGTGCACCCCTTCTGCCCATTGCCAGTTGGCATTAAGAGGTAGCTGGGTCATATATAGTAACTTTGCATGTATATAGTAACTTTGCATTGAAGAGAATTTTTCTTCTTAAAATTGTATTTTAGATTATTAAATACTTAATGTTCATTGAGAATCCACACTAGTAGTTTTCATTTATTGCCAATTGACAGCAAGTGGTAAGAACATATTTAAGGGCTGACTGAGTAGGATTTTTAAAGCTGACCTCAACCAAGATGCCAGTTGTATCATTCCTCTGAACGTTTTTGTTTTTAGGATAAATGGGAACATTACAGACTATTTCCTTAGTCTTCTGAGGAGCACAATCAAGCACTATCAAGCTTTTGGAACTTGTCCCTGAACCAAATTCTATATGAAGCTTAAATACTGTAACTGTGTCTTTGTTATGTAGATTATTTGTTTAGATTATATTGATTATGTTCAACATCAGCCTTTAAAAATGAGACAACACAATACATATAATTCACCTATTGAAATATTTGTATGCAGGTTGTTTTAAATAGAGTATATAGAAAACATACCTGGAATGTTAACTGTCTCATTACACAGCAATAAATATATAATATGAACATAAAAATAACTAACTTTTTCGAACAATAAGTGCTAGCTATCCAGTATGTCACAACATTTTCAATAAGAAATACTAACTTAAAACACATCTGTTTCTTTTCTAAGTCTATAGATAATAAACCCTAAAGGTGAATTTCAGTCCACACTTGCATCAAGCCTGAGTAAATGAGCTTTGTGTAGGAATCTATGTAGGGGTTGGAAATCTAACTGACAGTTCAGAAATGAAGTCTGAGACAGTTGTTATGCAGTCTCCAGTTCCTCATTTGGAACTGTAGCCACAAACCCTTTACACCCCCATAAGTGATTTTGAGCAACTGGATCTACCACAGCTGTGGACTAGGGGCAGTTCCTTCTCTCCTATCCCATCCTCAAACTCTCCTCTACCATATTTTATACAGAGCAGATTTAGGGCCTAATTTGACTCTGATTTCAAGAGGACTACTCACATGAGTAAAGTTATTCGTGCGCTTAAGTCTTTGCAGGATCAGCCCAAACATCATGGCAGAATGGGGCTATATGCTCCGCTGTGTGTCAGTGCCACAGTTGTACACCCCATATGCATTGGAAAATATTCAATTCCACTGCAATGGGGGCATTCTATAGCCCATATGGCCATAGTTGAATTTAACCTGGAAGGAATACACCCAATTAATTCCCACTGGATTATTATATTATATAGTAGAACCCTGTAGTGCATCCATATGCAAGCATTCTAGACATGCTAGATAAACAGAATGGATATCGGCATTGAACCACCATCAGAAGAAGAAATAAAAAGAGGAGTGAATCTATTAAAAATAGGAAAGCTGGAGGAACAGATAATATAACAGTTGAGCTGCTACAACCTGGTGGGACAAATGCTATCAAAGCATTAGGAAAAATAAATAAGAAGGTTGAGGAGAAAGATGGGCACTGGATGACTGGCTAAAGTCAACAGTTGTACCAATCTTGAAGAAAGGTGCTCCTGACTATGTGAATAATTATAGAGATATAAGCTTTTTATCAATGCCAGGAAACATGATTAAAGTATCTGTCAACGGATTAAGACTAGTTTTAGAAGAAGTAGTAAATCAAGAACAGCGTGGCTTCAGAGCAGGCTCAAGTTACATTGATCAGATATTCACGCTCCAACAGTTGATGGGAAAAAAAAAGCAAGAAAGGGAATTAAAGATGTTTGCTGTTTTCATCAACTGCACAAAGGCATTTCATTTGGTTTGAAGGGAAACATTATGGAAAATAGTAAAATCATATGACATTTGTCATGCTGTCTGGAGTGGTTCACAACAATGAGTGACGATCTCAGGGCAGACTGTCAAAAACAAGGCAGAGACCCCAAATAGGTTGTGTGTTCTGTAATTAGGTTTCACCAACCCAGTAACAAATGTGAACTCTTAAAGCACTATACCATTCTTACCATGGAGTCACAGACTGTCACCCTGGTCATTCCAATCTATTTTGCCACCTAGGCAAGCTGCACTTAATGATAGCTGGTTGCTATATACCAAGGATCACAAAAGATTCAGGTTGCTTCCAGTCCCAAGAGATTAGTCACTTACCCCAGCTCAATTTGTACATCAGATGTCACATGAAAGACAACACTTAACCAATCCTGTAGTAAACTAACTCAGGATTTATTAACTAGGAAAAAGAAATGAGAGAGTTATTTACTGGTTAAAGCAGGCAAATATATATACACAAATGAATTACAGTCTATGGCTCCAAAAGATAAGAATTATAGCAATCTGTCAGCACTGAATGTCTTTTAGGACTATCCCAAGTTGACCCTGGGGATTTCTTCTTCTGTTTTGTAGCTCTGGCTAGCAAAAGAGATGAAAAGTTTTCTTGTCAGCTATCTTTATTTCCTTCTTCCAGAATTCAAGCTGATGTGATAAGCCCTTTTGCACATAGTCTCTTCCTGAGTGTGCAGAGGCAATTAGCAAAGTCTTTGTCTTATGATGTCGCACAATGGTCTATCTAGTTTTGATAGTCCTTCCTGATGGGCAGGAAGTAATACCTTTCATAGGGATTTCGTATTTTGCACTGGTATAGTTTTTTCTTGTTTGGTGAGTTACATAGTTCCGAACAAACATTCTACAGTCATACAGCAAACACTTAAGTTTTACCTTAGATCATAGGATATAGACATTCTAAGTAGTATTAATACACACAGCAACTTGCAAGCACTTCATAAAGTCTAAACACTTGTTGTAAATTCAATAACTACCTCAACCATATTAATACAAAGGTGAACTGGACTGGTTTCCAGCAATGAAATTATCAGTGCTCAGCTCAGGCCTAAAGCCTTGGCAAGAGAGAGCACCTGATTTGACAGCATCATGAAGATCCAGATAAGACAGTTGCAATTATAAAAGTTCAGCATGAAGACTCCTGTAGTGCCTTAGGAAGTAGTGGAAAATTAGGTAACTGGTTCAAGTCAAAGTTTGGTGCAAGACACAGAATCACCATTGCCTTTTTATCGTATTCTTAAATTGGACATTAAGAATGTAGGTGAAGTGGACAGCATGACATTGGGTGATCTAGATTCAAACTGTTTAGTTTATGGGGCTGATGATGCTGTACAATTAACACTCATGTTTGAATAAATAATAATAACTCTTCATTACCTCGGAAAACTGTTGTAGTCGATTTGGACATACAACCACTTGGTCTTCTTGGCATTTATTATACCTTGGAAAAGTGACAATAGATAGAAGTGTTGAAATGCAGTGAAGTTGCAGAAAAAGGAAAACCTTCTATGTACCTAAGAGGCTTGATCAGTGCCAATGGTTCCATCAAGGCTGAGCTTAAAGGAGTTGTGTTTTAGCTATAAGTGCTGCACAGAAGTTGATGAATTTATGGACTGATGAAAACATTACATTTGGTACCAGTCCACTAAAAGTATTACTTTATGGTCTGGAAGCAGCTGCATTAAATTAAACGGACATCAGAAGACTGGAGGCACCTTCAGAAGGTGGCAGGTGTAAAGTGAAAATGTTTTTAAAATAAATGAAGAAATTAGAAGGAGAGTAGGATGTAAAATCAGTGCATAGGATTGGTTGCATTCGAAAAGATTACAACAGTGGGCATGTTGCAGAAGACAAACAGATGATGGGATGCCAAAGAAAATAATGCAAATTCAACCAAGATCAGTCAGACCTAGATGCTGACTACTGACTAGATGATGGGATATCTGTGCAAGAACATGACCAGACTGGGCTTAATGAAGGAGCAAGCCATGAACAGGAATAAATGGTAATTTATGCATTTATGGTAATGTGGGATGCGATATCCTTGGGCTGGTCCAACATAGAATCAGGGGCCATAATTGGCTTTCTACATCATCTGACCCCCATGCTCAAACACATATACACACACCTGAGCAGAACTCATGGTAATTAATGCCCTGATCTACACCATGGAAGACAATTGGCTTCAAAAGGAGCAAGATCAAGCACTAAATTAACTGCCCAAAGTCACATAGGAAGTCTATGGCAGACTTGATCCCAAGCCTCCTGTGTCCTAATGTAGTGCTTCAGCCACAAGATCATCCTGTCTTCCCAATTTTTTCCCAATCAATTATTTAAAAATTGTTTTAAACCAAGATCTATTAATTCTCCTACAACTCTAAACTTTAATCAAGAAATTCCCCTACTATATCCCAGTTTACATTTAATACATATTTTTTATCTAGAAGGAAAAAATAGCATGCAATTTCTTAGGCCCTAACTACATTCTCTGTTGAAAATTTAATAGACCAATTTTATACTTCGCATTAATTTAGAGCTTCCAGACCTGCTTGCAAATTGAAATCCAGTCCTTTTCAGAGGAATCCAAATCTAAAGTCTCATTCCATTTTTGTGTCAATTTTTTAGATAATCCTAAATGCATTAATATTAAAATTGGACAATAGTTTTCATCTGAGTCCCAAAAGTGTGGTGAACCCTGGCTGACGCAACCCCCTAGATGGTTCCTCAGTGGATCACACCACGTGGTCTGAGGCAAATACCCTGAGAGGCATGGGACAAATGTGAATGAAATAGTGAACATTGCTTATTTTCAGCAGATATTTGAGTGGAGTTTGTGTAAAATGATTGTGTGAAAAATATGCCCTTGCAATTTTAAATGTGTTTTTAAAAGTGTTTTCTTATCTTGGCATCTTTGCCATTTTTGTTATTTTTTATATGTTGAGCATTACCAGAGACAGAGCTATCCAAAAAGGTGAAGGTCTTTTAAAGGAAAGTAATGTTACTTCTTAAAGGCATATTCCTACACTGCCAAGAAGACTAGATGCTATGAAAAAGAAAAACATCTCAACAACAGAAAAGCACTTACACCATTTATGATGTTCATCTCTAAACATTCTCTGAAGTATTAGATGGGTAAACAGCATAAGCTTCTATTTACTGTGCTTTGACCTCAGAAATGATAGCAGATTTACTATTGCTCTCTATAGAATGAGTCATCCACTGTCCTTGACCTGGGGTTTATGCCATTCCTTGTGTCATTTGGTTCCCAAGGATATCTGTGGAATTATTTCTGTTTGCTGATAGACAAAAAATGTGCCTATAACCTCAGAAAAATAGAGAAAGTTCATTAGAAAAATGTTTTAATTAAGAGAAGAACAAATGGGAATATGAGTTACTGTGCACAATACTGCTTGCTAATACTGAAAGAAAGGGTTTATGTTATTTGAATTGATACTGTGGGGAGGTGTCGCACAGAACTTGAATCGCAGGCAGAGGCATCCCCATTTGGAGTTGCTCAAGGTGTTACATAAGTTAAAGCAGCCCTTGGTACTACTTCAATTTTTGACAACCTCGCATGGCCACATATGCTGGCAAACTGGGGAATGCAAACAGGGGCATTGGAGAGAGGGAGAAGGAGATCCCCCTGCTGAACGAACAAAATGTGAGTACTAATCTTGGGGTGAGTTTGGCTGTTTGTTTTTTTGGCTGTTTGTGTTATTCTCTCTCTTTCAGATTATTTAAAGTTACAGGGTCAGTTGGGATTGTTTGTGTGTTTGAAGACTGTTTGAGCCTTTGTTCCCTGTATCAGCCTTGATCATCCTGATCAGTCTCAATTCAACCTTGTGATCACTCTGCCCCGTGTGATGAACAAGTGGGTAGGGCTGATTTAGAAGAGAAGGCCTTAAAAGCCAGAGGCTAAGTGACCAAGGGGAGCTAGTGAACAGGGGAATGCAAACAGGGGAGTTTGTAAGAGGTCGTCGTAATATAATTGCTATGGTTAGGAAGGGCTGCATCACTTGTCTCCTCCACCTGCATCTGTATCCAGACAGAGAACCTGAACATTGCTATCCAGTGGCTGCTATCCAGATCCTTGTGTGGACTTGCAGACTTGGCCTGCATTTCCCACTCTCAGAAAGCCAAGTTGGGGGTACCATCCAGTGTGAAAGGTGTCTGCTGTAGGAATCTCTCAGGAAGCGGGTGGGAGGCTAGCTGAGGAGCATCTGTGCCCATGAGGAATTCCTTGTGTGATATAGCGAGGCCACAGGGCAGTAGGAGAGTAGTACTATTTGAGAACCAGGAGAGGGTGGGCGGGCAAGCGGGATGCAGTGTCTCCTGATCGGGGCCGGGAGCTAGAGGACGTCCTCTATGGGGGCGGGCACAGGTGGTGTGGTGCCCGCTACTCTGGGCTATTGTGGGGGGACAGCCGGGCTGGCACCTTCGGGGGTGGGGAGGAGCAGCCAGCCCACGGCAAGGGAGGAGGCGCCCAGCAGTCCCGGGCTAGTCTCTGTGGCCCCAGCTAGTGCTACAAGGGTTGCAGCAGCATCGATGGAAGCGCTGCCACCAACTGGGTGGACAGAGGGGCTGAGAGGGGCCCCGGGGGTGGGAGCAAGCACAGCAGCCTGGCAGGGGGGGATGGAGGAGGGGTGGCGCAATGCTGCCCTGCAGTAGGACCCCCGTACGGGGGAGGGGGGTTGTCCTCCCCCTGGCTGGCTGGGGTCAGACCCAGGGCATTGATCTCCTCCATGAGGGACGAGAAATCCCCTCCTGCCACCACGAGGTCCTCCCCGCTGGTAGCTGAGGGAGCAGGGGGCCCGGCCCCAGCAGAGGGTTTGGATGACTCACAGGTGGGGGGATCTCTGGATGGTGGCTCCTCCAGGAGGGGATCCAAGAGGAAGATGGTGCAGCCCAAATCCACCGCCATGGATTCCTTGACCAGTGCCACCCACTGGGCTTCGGCAAGGGGCGCGGTGGAAGGTCTGGCTCCAGCAGCCCCCTTCCTGGCCTTGCAGGGGCTCTCCCCCCTGTCGGCAGCGGAAGGGAGGGGGCTCTGGGCACTGGCCTTACGCTTGCCCTGCACTAGCACCCAACCCTCTGATGTGGAGGGCCTGGCAGCGGGGGCAGGACCATGGGGCAAGGGCACAGAGGTTGGGGCTTGGGAAGGCGGGGGTGGGGCCACAGGGGAAGGAGAGGCCTCCCCCCAGGACAAGCCCCCTCTGGTGCCCGACAGTGGTGGCCCTGGCTCCCTCTCCTCCGCAGACCTGCCAGACTGCTCCGGGCATTGGAGGGGCCTGCTGGCTCACCCAGGCGGTCTGGGGGGGGCACCCCTGGGGCCTGGGAGCAGGTGACAGCCACTGATGAGGGAGGAGGGGTGGCCACAGGGACCAGATGGCCAGGGGGGGCACCAGCGCTGGCCTGGCTGGCACCCCGCTTGAGTCCCGGGGTCCCGGGCCTCCTGCCTTGCTGGGCCAGAAGACAGTCCCTTTGGACATGTCCCGTTGCCCTGCAGAGGAAGCAATGGGCCTCTCCCATCGAGTAATGGACCCAGTACTGGGCCCCTTGATGAGGCACCAGAAACGACCCCTTGAGTGTCTCCAAGTTGCACTACTGGCAGTAGCTGGAGAGCACCTGCTGGTGGAAGGAGAGGACATTTCGTAGAGTGGGGTTGTTGCAGCCGAGGGGAAGCAGGCTGATGGTGGAGAAGGTCTTCCCCAGGGTGGAGAGGAAAGGCAGAAAGGCAGCATTGGGGAGGAAGGGTGGGCCAGAGGTGAGGACCACCTGTACGCCCAGGTCCTCCAGGAGCTCCACAGGGACATGGATACCTCCTACTGCCAAGCTCTTCTCCACTGCCTCTTGGGGTGTGGCATTGGATGCCAGGAAGAAGACTACCTTCCCGTACATTTTGGAGGCTGTCACCATGGCGGTGGGCCCCACCACCTGTGCCAACGCCCGCACGTAGGTTTCCACGTGGGGTGAGGCAGGCACCAGGAGGCAACGGACCCTGTGCTTCCTGGTAAGGGTAGGGAAGGGGCCCTGTCTCCTGGGGATGGTGCTAGAGGCAGCAGTCAGGGCAGGTGATGGTGCGGTAGGTGGGGGGGTCCACGGCCACCTGGGTGTATGCCCTGGGAGCAACTCCATCCCCAGAGCTGGTGGAAGGGACAGCGGGGGAGGTAAAGGAGGAGGGGCCCTGCCACGGGAGGCGGTGCCTTCCGGGAGGAGCCCTTGTCCTTCTTTTTCCCCCCTTGGCCCTCCTTCCCAGCCGAGGGTGCACCCCCTGGAGCAGGGGGGGCAGTACCTGTGGCAGCAATAGAGTCCCTGGAGTCCCCACCCTGCCACCAGTGTCCCGAGATTGACGCCTGGGGGCCCAGAAGGGGCAGCTAGGCCAGTAGCCACAGGCAGGAGCAGAGTCCCAGGGTGAGAGAGAGGGGCAGGAGTGTCCAGGGAGGGGGTCCGGGCCCCAGGCACACCTGCCATCTTGGGAGGGGGTAGGAGTGGATTCAGTGAGAGGGGAGGAGATGCGGGAGGAAGGAGAGCGGAAAGGGAGGGAAAGGGAAGGGGGAGCGACTGCTCCTCCCCACTAGGCTGAAAGCAGGGGAGGAGGGCATCAGCACAAGGGAAAGGGTGAAGCTGAAACAGCCGGGGGTACAGAGGCAATGCACTCACCAGCCTAGGCTGGAATACCAACTCCTCTGGCTGCATGGATGAGGGGATGGGGGGCAGAGGCTAAACCAATGTAAGGCAGTGCAGTGTGTGTGTGGGGGGGCAATGAATATGGGGGGTCAATTAAAGGGGGCCATGAGTGCTGCTGGGGCCAGAGCACGGGGGCCAGGGCAGAGGGGGAAGCAGGAGCAGGCAGGGAAGAGGGCAGGAGCAGTTGGGGCTGAAGCAGGGATGGGCAGGCTCAGCTGCAAAGTGCTAGGGCTGGGTGGGGCAGGGAACAAGCCAACAAACACAGGGGCCGGGGTGGGGCAAACAAACTGGCCAAGCAGGCTAAAGCAAGGAGGGCAGGGCAAACAAACTAGCACAGGAACAAACAAACAATTAACAAATCACAGGGAGGGGGGCAGAAAAAGGGAGGGGAAGGGATCAGTCAGCAGGGAAGGGGAGGGGAGGGAGAGAAGGGGAAGGGCAAAGCAGCCCCCAAATATGGGGGTCAGAGGGGGGCAGCAGCAGGGAAGGGGGGCTTACAGCAGTAGTAGCAGGAGGAAGCAGGCCAGCCAGGACAGGGGCTTCTCTGCAGCTGGTGGTGGTGCTGGTTCTGGGAGCAGCGGGGGGAGGGGGGAGGGGATGGAGGGCTCACTCACTCACCTCCTCCCAACTAGGGGAGGGGGGTGTAGGCAGGCAGGCCCACAGAGCTTTCCAGGAGCAGGAGGAGAGGACTGGAAGGGCAGCATGTAAGTGTCAGAATGATAGGGGCTTTATTCTCTGTGGTGTAGCCAGAGTCATTAGAGGGCAATTAGTGGCAGCTGAGGCCAATTAAGGCCCAGCCAGGTGCCTGATAAAAACCCTCTGCTCCTGAGAGACTGTGCATGAGCTGGAGGAGTATAGGTGTGCTGTGCTACTGAGCAGAGGGGTGCAGGTGTGGGGAGTTGTGAAGAAGAGTTGAACAGAGTACAGTGGTGTGTGGAAGAGAGAGAGAGTCCTGAGGAAGGTACTGGGCTCAAGAAGCCAGAAGGACAGAGGGGGGAAAATAGTCAGGGGGGAAAGCCTGCAGCTGCAAGTACAGTGCCAGCAGCACATAGCTGCTACTCATAGGGCCCTCTGGGCTGGGACCTGGAGGAGTGGGAGAGCCTGGGTCCCTATGCCCCTCCTTGACACCCTGGCCCACTACGAGAGGCAAAGCGGGAGACCCAGTAGGGTGAAGCCAGCTGTTTGCCACATTTAACTGTAGTCATATAGAGATGTCCTAGGCTGAGGAAGCTATCTGGGTATAGAGGACTGCTGTCATGCCACTGGGAGAGGAAGATATTGTTCTGTCACAGAAAGGAAACTAGCTGCTGGTTACTTCTGGCAGCAGGTAGTCTTTCACCCCTACTCCTAAAGCACCTACCATAGTAATGAAAAACTGTTATGCTGATCTGGCAAAGTGCAATGAGAAATTGCCCCCAAAGGTGAAGGAGGAGAAGCCATGTACCCCCAAGGCTGGGAGGATTGCAGCCACCATTCCCAGGAGGAAACATAGGGTAGAGGTGTTTGGTGACTCACTTCTGAGGGGGACAAACGCATCCATCTGTCAGCATGACCTGGCATCCTGGGAGGTGTGCTGTCTGCCAGTGGCATGTATCTAAGAAGTTATGGAGAGACTGCTGAGGCTCATCCAGCCCTCTACCTACTACCTCATGCTACTCATCCATGTGGACACTAATGATGCTGCAGGGCATGAGCCTGAGAAGATAAGAAGTGATTACAGGGCTTTGGAAGTGAGAATGAAGGAGCTGAGGGTGCAGGGTTGTTTCTTTGACACTTCTGGTCAAGGGTAGAGGCCCTGGCAGAGACAGATGCATCCTGGAGATGAATGCCTGACTGCGAAGATGATGTCGCCAGTAGGGCTTTGGCTTCTTTGATCATGGGATGCTATTCTCGGAAGAAGGACTGCTAAGTAGAGATGCAGTCTGTAGTTGACAGTGAGAGCCTGAGACATGAGGCTTGGTATAACAGGCCTAATATGAGGCCTGAACTAAAGTAGTAGTCAAGCCCTGCTGATAGAAGCAAAGTTAGTAAAAGTCGGGCTGTGAACAGAAGTCAGGCCCTGTTATAAAACATGTCTGCTAGCAAGTTCATAGAATCTGGTAAGAACAGGGCTGGTATTGCAAAAACACACATTCCTAAGGAATGCTAAGCACAGAATAATCTTGCAAACACATTCCAGAAAGGTGATACCAGAATACCCCGATATCAAATATGACACAAACACATTCCCCAAGATAACAAGAACATGCTGATCCCTCCTAAAGATAAGGTCAGGATGCCCGGGTGATGGATAGAGATGTTTTGATCGAACCAAAACTTACAAATAAAGGGTGGTAACTAACTATGTCAGAGGGGTAATACGTAACTTCTTTGTGTCAGGGTATAAAAGAGGATCTCAGAGGAAGTGTCTTTGTTTGGCCGAGGGGGGATGGAAAGTCCTGCCATTCACTGAGCTGAGTCCATTGCAACAAGCATACGTGTGTTAGTGTACTTGTAACCATTGAGCCAGAGCATTAGGACTTGCTTCATTCACAATAAATCTGACTGGGTGCCTTTGCTACTGAAATTTGGTCTGTGGTATTATTGGACAGTTTTGATCAAGGTCTGTTGTGCCTGCTATCTGTGCGGAGCTGGGACTGAAAGAACACACACGTAGCCAACACCTGAAAACAGAATTCACCTACTGAGGAAGGGGAAGAGCATTTTTGGATACAGACTGGCTAACCTAGAGAGGAGGGATTTAAACTTGACAAGGACAGGTGACAAAAGCCCACAGGTAAGTCAAAAAAATGGAGATCTGGGAAAAGGGTCAGAATCTGGGGGAGCATGGGCTGTTATAGCAGGGATAAGAGAGAGACAAGAGAGAACATAGGGAGGAAATCAAATCAGTATCTTAGATGTCTGTATATTAATGCAAGTAATATGGAGAATAAGCAGGAAGAACTTGAAATTCTAGTTAATAAATACAACTGTGATATAGTTGGCATCACAGAGACTTGGTGGGATAATATGCGACTGGAATATTAGTATAGAAGGGTACAGCTTGCTCAGGAAGGACAGGCAGGGAAAAAAGGGAGGATGTGTTGCTTTATATATTAAAAATGTATACACTTGACCTGAAGTTGAGATGGAAATAGGAGACAAACTTGTTGAAAGTCTCTGGCTAAGGATGAAAGGAGTGAAAAACAAGGGTGATATCATGGTAGGGGTCTACTACAACCACCTAACCAGAAAGAATGAGGCTTTTTTTAAACACCTAACAAAATCATCCAAAGCACAGGACTTCGTGGTGATGGGAGACTTCAGCTACCCAGACATCTGATGGGAAAATAACACACCAGGATCCAACAAATTCTTGGAATGTATTGGAGACAATTTTTTATTTCAGAAGGTGAAGAAAGCTATTAGGGGAGAGGTTATTCTAGATTTGATTTTGACAAATAGGAAGGAACTGATTGAGAATTTGAAAGTGGAAGGCAGCATGGGTGAAATGGTAGAGTTCATGATTCTGAGGAATGGTAGGATGGAAAACAGCACACTAAAGATAATGAATTTCAAGAAGGAAGACTTTAGCAAACTCAGGATGTTGGTAGGTAAGATCCCATGGGAAGCAAGTCTAAGGGGAAAAATAATTCAAGAGAGTTGGCAGCTTTTCAAAGAGACATTATCAAGGGTAAAACAGCAAATTATCCCAATGCGTAGGAAAGATAGAAAGTATGACAAGAGACCACACTGGCTTAACCAGGAAATCTTCAATGATCTGAAACTTAGAAAAGAGTCCTACAAAAAGTGAAAACTAGGTCAAGGTACAAAGGATGAATATAAATAAATAACACAAGCATGTAGGGACAAAATTAGAAAGTCCAAGATACAAAATGAGATTAAATTAGCTAGAGACATAAAGGGTAACAAGAAAGCATTCTACAAATGCATTAGAACCAAGAAGAAGACCAAGGACAAGTTAGGCCTGTTACTCAATGGGGAAGTGGAGGTGGGAGAAAACAATAACAGAAAATGTGGAAATGGCAGAAGTGCTAAATTGCTTTTTGCTTTGTTTTCACCAAAAAAGTTAGTAGTGATTCAGCGTCTAACAGTGAATGCCAGTGAAAATGAGGTAGGATATGAAATAGGGAAAGAGCAAGTTAAATTTTCACTTAAACAAGTGAAAAGTATAAATTTTCACTTAAACAAGTGAAAATGAGGTAGGCTGAAATAGGGAAAGATCAAGTTCAAAATTAGACAACTTAGATGTTTTCAAGTCACCAGGGTCTGATGAAATACATGCTAGAATACTCCAGGAGCTGACTGAGGAGATAGCTGAGCCATTAGCGATTCTATTCAAAAGGTCATGGAAGATGGGAGAGATTCCAGACTGGAAGAGATTCCAGAGGACTGGAAGAGGGCAAATATAGTGCCAATCTATAAAAAGGGAAAGAAGGACAATTTGGGAAATTACAAACTAGTCATTTTAACTTCAGTACCTGGAAAGATAATGGAGCAAATAATTAAGCAATCAATTTGCAAACACTTAGAAGATAATAAGGTGATAAGTAACAGTCAACATGGATTTGTCAAGAACAAATTGTATTGAACCAACTTGATAGCTTTCTTTGACAGGGTATCAAGCCTTGTGGATAGGGGGGAAGTGGTGGCTGTGGTGTATCTTGACTTCAGTAAGGCTTTTAATACTGTCTCACATGGCTTTCTCATAAACAAGCTAGGGAAGTACAACCTAGATGGAGCTACTATAAGGTGCTTGCATAACTGGTAGGAAAACTGTTCCCAGACAGTAGTTATCAGTGATTCACAGTCAGGTTGGAAGGACATATTGAGTGGGGTCCTGCAAGGATCATTTCTGGGTCCAGTTCTATTCAATATCTTCATCAATGTTTTAGATAATGTACATTTATAAAGTTTGTGGACAATACCAATCTGGAGGGGTTGCAAGTGCTTTGGAGGATAGGATTAAAGTTCAAAATGATCTGGACAAACTGGAGAAATGGTCTGAAGTAAATAGGATGAAAATTAATAAGGACAAATGCAAAGTACTCCACTTAGGAAGGAACAGTCTCTTGCACGCATACAAAATGGGAAATGAGTCACTAGGAAAGAGTACTGCAGAAAGGGATCTGGGGGTCATAGTGGATCACAAGCTAAATGAGTCAACAGTGTAACACTGTTGCTCAAAAAGCAAATACCATTCTGAGATTTATTAGCAGGAGTGTTGTAAGCAAGACACAAGAAATAATTCTACCACTACCATACTTCACACTGATTAGGCTTCAACTTGAGTATTGTGTCCAATTCAGGAAAGACATGGACGAATTGGAGAAAGTACAGAGAAGAGCAACAAAAGTTATTAAAGGTCTAGAAAACATGAAATCTGAGGGAAGATTGAAAAAAAAGGGTTTGTTTAGTTTGGAGAAGAGAAGACTGAGGGGGGACATAACAGTTTTCATGTACATAAAGGTTGTTACACGTAGGGAGAAAAATAGTTCTTGTTAACCTCTGAGGCTAGGACAAAAAGCAATGGGCTAAAAATTGCAGCAAGGGTGGTTTAGGTTGCACTTTAGGAAAATCTTCCTAACTGTCGGGGTAGTTCATCACTGGAACAAATTGCCTAGAGAGGTTGTGGAATCCCCATCACTGGAGATTTTTAAGATCAGGTTAGACAAACACCTGTCAGAGATGATCTAGATACTGCTTGGTCCTGCCATAAGTGCAGGGAAATGGATTAGATCACCTCTCGAGGTCCCTTCCAGTTCTACGATTCTATATGCAGCCCAAGATAGTTGTGTAAATCACTGAGGCTGTTCCCTAGCTTGCTCTGACATACTCCCTCCTGCCCTGGCTATGCATCCTACATGCCTCGTACACTTGGCTGTGCAGGAGTGCAGCATACAACTGCCTTCATTGGGCCTATATTACACATGCATTCCCCAGGGGGCTGCTTTGCCCAATGAAGGTCTCTTTATGCTATTAGAATCATGCACAGGTGGCATATCTATTCTTATATAGACAATAGAGAGGAAAGCATATGTTATGCATTGCTTGTTGTCTTGCATAGAGTAGATTAATTCAGTGAGATGCTGGTACATTCTATCATTTGGTATCATAAGATGTTACACAGTGTGACAGTGTCACATTCACTTTTTTTACAATGTAGAATTTATATTGGTTACCTGCCATGAATTCAAAATAAGGCCAAGGATCTGAATTTTCATCTAAAAGCTTGGCCAGTTAGAGGACCAGGGAAAGGGAGAGACGGGAGAAAGAGAGACCAAAAACCCACCCATGAAACAGGACAGGGAAAACGTTAGTAAATTAGCTGTGATTCCCTTTTTATGTACGTGGTTTCATTCTGCTTAATCTCTTTGACTTCGTCAAGTCTAGAGTTTACAAGGTTAGAACTAAGGAAAAGGTCAAACTATATCTTTTGTGTCTGAGATTTCCCTCAAATTGTGAACTGGTTATGTGATTTCCCTGACTCCTTTAACAGTGTGTGAATGTGTAAAATCTCTGTCGGAGATCACAGCTGCCCCAACATCTGGGAAGTTACTCCGAGAGAAGGGATTTGGTTTAATGCCTCTGCAAAATGTAATATACATGTAAAGACCCAAAGGCCACAACCTTGAATGACCAGTGTTAAAGATAGAAGCCAGTTTTTTAGATTCCTACTTCCTTTAATGAATATATGCACACTTATTTAATATTGTTGAAGAAGCAATATGTGCCTCTCAATTAGTATTAACAGCTAATCTGAACCCACTAAAGCAGCAATACTGTCATCTAACAGCAGGCAACTTGTTTTATTTCTTAGATGCAGTTTGGAGATTATTTGAAAATTCTACTTAAGAGACCAATGTAAAAGAACCACCCAGCCACAGGAAGGATTGCAGTTGATACAAGCTACAGTATTAATGATTGATGTAAGAGCAATATTTTAGACTGGAGTTTAATTAGTTAAGTGTTGCAACTGGTTTTGCCTGAGATAACTTGATGGGCCATAAAGCTCTGATCTGGCTTCACATCAACAGGATATCTTTTTTAGCTGAAACAGGAGTGAGAGCAGGAAATGCAATCATGACCTTTTTTTTGAAGATGAGTCACTGAAAATGTCTTTTACTAGAAAAAGGGCATGATACTTTTTCATTAGTTTTGTGGCTGGATTGAGTGCTTTTGAAAGTGAGGCACTAATAGCACTGACTTATGCCAAAATGAATGCAGGTAGGTATTGCAATAACTTCCCTTAACACAGCTTTGCAATGCACCTGGGTCATGGCCAGCAAAACTCCTCTGACTCTAGTTCTGAATCTCATCCTGAGTGGCATCTACCAACTGAACCAATTTTTTTTTGATGTGGACAAATGTACTGAAAGGATTGACTGCACAAACCACACACATTTCTACATACAGTATATCCACTGTAGAATTTGAATGTTACACACTTTGAATTATTTTTGATTCATAATATGAGGTCCATGCTCGAAGGAGTTTTTGATCTAAGACACCAGTCCTTCATTGTGTAAACAGTGCATGGGCAGACAGAGAGCCTATGTAAGGCCATGTTTTTCCAATAAAATTGCACAGGTACACCTTAAAGTATGAATTTTAACCAGCTAAAATAGTTAAACTAGTGCAAAAAGCTTTGTGGACATTATTATTTCAGTACAAGTGGCTTATTTTTGGTTTAGCTTAATTTGATTAGTTACAGTTTTTGTAAGAAGCATTCTTGCTTTAAGAATCAAGATTTCATCAGGAAAGATCAGGAGATCAGAACTTCTACTACTCTGCATTCAAAAGCATTTACTACAAATGGGTCTGAGAGGTAGAACAAATGTGTTTACAGTAAAAAAGATGTTATTTATCTAACAAAGGATTTTCGGAAAACCACCTTTGGTGGCCATGTTGCAAGTTGGTGGCTGCACTGGAGGAAAAGATTTTTGTACTAGAGGGGCAAGCTGAGATGCTACTGAGAATCCGAAAACTTTAGGCATTTCTACACAGCAAGGTTCAAGAAACACCAGTACCCCAGGTTTAGGGAAGAATGGAGCTGGCCACCAAGAAAGCAGAGACAGGAAGTCAGAGAGGAAGTCATAACCACCATAGGCAAGAGGTCACAGTAGCATTTTACAAGATTGTAGACAGATGACGATAGGTAAGCTGTGGCCAATAGCAACAAGAGGAGGAATTCCATGCAGCTAGAAGTTTCAGATTGATAGTAGGTCCTCAGTATGGTAACTATGGAAGACATGCCTGAATATCCACCAGGTCCAAAGAAACACATACATTTATGTTGGGCAGCTCAGCCCAACCTGTAAGAAAATCAAGCTTGCCTGCAAAGAATTATCCAAACCATCCAAGGAAGACAGACAATCTTTGCTGGAGATTCAATACTCAGAAGAATCAAAAGAACATTCTGAAAGGGGCAGGTGAACAGTGTGCTGTGTTCTTGGAGCGAAAACACAAGGTGTCACTCTAAGATTAGATAGGCTTCTGAGGTCAACAGGCAAGGATCCATTGGTGATGGTTCATAGTGGCACTAATGACACTGCATCACAGGAACTGTCACAGACATAGATGACTTCGGGGAACTCAGACACATGCTGAAAAAGAAAATGTCTAAGCAATCTTCTCAGAAATCCTTCCAGTTACATGAACAAAGGAAGACAGATGGCAGAAAGTTCTGGAAGTGAACCACTGGCTAAGTAAGTGGTGTAGGATTTTGGTTTTGTGGTACATTGTTCCACCTTCTATGGTGTATGTATAGTTTGGATGGCCTCCACCGCAGGCGAAGGGGAATCAATCTCTTCAGGGACAATCTGAAAGACATTAAACTAATAGTGAAAGTGGAGGGTCAAAAGAGGAAAGACATGGACACATAGCACAAAATCGAGATGTTGAGAACAAAATTAATCAAGAAACCAAAGGACAGGAAGAGAAGAAAATCTTAAATTGCCTATTGTGACACATTGGTGGTTTACTACTCTGTAGTAGTCTGTACTCCTGTACTGTTCTAATAGGTCTTTATGCTATTCATTATAATTTACCATGTCAGTATGGCTTACTAGGGACACTTGATTAGAAAGGCGATGACAAATTTGTGGCTAGAAGAGATGGCCTTTTTAATTTTGTGGGTGATTTTAAAAAGAAAACCTAGACTGAATTTTGTTCTCAGATTTGCATATAGCTCCTCTGAGGCAGAATCTGGCTTTAATTCACAATAAGTTTGCGCAGTTGTGCATTGAAAACTCATTTGCACCATGTTGAAAGGGCATATAAAACAGCTCAGCTTGCCTTTAAACTGCTAGTGTTATGTAGGTTCAGGCTAATTACTTTTTGGCGCAGAGAGACCTGGAATCTTAGTTGCTTGTTTTGAGATGTCATTTGTAAATTCGCTGTCAAAATCCCCAAACTTGTGTGAATTAAATGGCTCATTACATCAGCTGAAGGAAACATAAGGGCATTAAATTTCATACAACTCAGAATTTTTATCACTACAACTTCTAGTGAGAACATTACTTGAGTTATGAAAAGTTAACTTTACCCACTTCATAGTCTTTAAGGTTTAGATGTTCAGCTGTTTAAATATTTCTATTGCTACTAATAAAAAATACCTTAAGTATACATCTATCACAACAAGCAAAACTTGGGAAGAAGATATCATATTATGGATACACTTGTTGCACCTTTCAGGGCTATATTTTCACAATTCTGTGAAGGCTTTTAATGCTAATCCACAAATATGGCTGGTCTATGCTTAAAAAATTTACTAGTATAACTATTTTGGTTACAGATGTGATTTTTAGCTAAAGTAGTTATATTGGTGAAGCCCTACTACAATGGATGCTATTTTATCTTTATAACAGCATTTATATTGGTATAACTTATTTCCCCTCTCACTTTTCTACCAATATAACTGCATGACAATATAGTTAAAGTGGTACAAATTCTTATGTGTAGATAAGCAATAATGGTCTTATGTATAGTCCATTGTAGTCCATGACAGTCTTTAGTGTGCTTTGGATCAGGCCCTAATTGTGTAGTATTACACTGTCTGAAGACTTTAACTTCACCTAGTCATTCTGTATATTCTATTTCTGAACTGTATTATGTGTCTTACTTAGGCCTTGACAGAACAAGACACTGAGGAGTCCTACAAGGAGTTACAGAAGGAGTTAAGATGAATTAACTAAAGGTGTGAAGTTAATGCACATAAGTTAAAGTGCGTTAAAACCCCGTGTGGGTTCTCATACAGAAGTAAAGTGGCTTTAGTTTGATGAAGTTTAATCCTTCTGCAAAATGGTGAGAGCCCTTAACTCCACTGCAGTCAGTGGAAGTTGAAGATGCTCAATGCCTCAGAGGATGGAGCATTTCCTAGAGGAAATGAGGGGGGTCATCGAAGGAGGGAGTGTACCTGAACAACTGCACCAATCGCATTATAATGAATTAATTTTTGTCTTCATTTTCGTCCTGTCCTAATTATTTTTTTCCCTTTTCATTTAACAAAGCACTGCAGCTTCCATAGGGTAGTTCTGAGATGGCTTTTGGAAGGTTTGGGGTGAGGTGGTTCATAAGAAGATGTCTTTCAAGATGTGGCCTACGATATGCTGGAGTTCAGTGTTTTCTGAAGAAACCTGCAATTAGTACCAACTCCCCGTTTGTTTCCATCCTCCCCTTTCTGGGCAAAACCACTGAAAATGATCACAACCAAATTCCAACAGTTCCTGCATTCTTCCAATATACTTGGCCCTCCACAAGCAGGCTTCGTATTACACCGTACAGGGATGGTTCTGTGGATAACCGTTTCTTGGCCTTGGAAAGAGAATTCCATGCTGATAATTCTGGATACTGCAGGTCATAATGTGCTTGTGATGGGGTTTGCAGACTCCCCACAGAGACTAAGGGAATGAGGAGCAGTATTGGACCAAGAGAGCCATGCCCTGCAGCAGCTGTTGAGCATGCTCCAAAGGGAAGATCTGCTTAGATGGAGTCTTTGACAGTCAAGCAGAGGCCTGGGAGTGAAGGAGAGGCTTTCCAAAGGAAGGAAACCAGTTTGTAGCTTGTGGGGACAATGAGATCCACAGGACAGGATCTGGACCCCATGAGTAAGACCGAATCAGAAGGGTAGAGGCCATCCCTCAGGCACTACTGAAAGAGAATAACTGGATACTAGGAAGAGAGCTTGGGAATGTTCAGTTGACTATCTGAGCTACTGAGACTAATTAGGAACTCCTACTGGGGGGAAAATGGGCTGCAACCATACCCCAAACTGAAGAGAGAAGGGAGGCAGGAAGCAGTCCTGGGGAGCCTGGTCAGGTGCATTAGGAAGCAGCAACATAGACAGTCTACATCTCTCCACCTTGGGATGCAGCCAGGAACCTTGTGAAGAGAGAGGGCTCCCTACCTCTCCTCCTGGGAGAACTCTGGGGCACTTGGGAATTGACAGCCCATGGCTTGCCCACTGAGCCTGCTGACCTCTGAGTGAAACCTGCTATGAATTGGTGTAGAATTCAGACAACCTGAAGGGGTATTGAAGGAAAACAAAAAAACAAAACAAAACAAAAAAACAAAAACAAAAAAAGAGAAAAGGAAAGAAAAAAGGAGGCAGGGATTTGAAGATGGATATGGACAAATTACTAAATTGAGTCATAGACTAACAGGAACAGGACCAACTGCTCCAACAGCTAGTTGTACCAGCAGAAGCTCATTTGAGAGTTAGCTATAGAGCAGATGGATCAGCAACAACAGCTAGTACCGCAGATGGCCACAGTTACAGCCCCAGAATATATAAGGGAACCTGCAACCAGCAGGCATCAGTCCAGGTCCAGCTCAGACCTGCTGAAACTAACAAAAATGGTGCTGGATGATGACCCCCAAGACGTTCCTGGTAACCTTCGTGGCAAACTGCCGCTTCCCCCTGGTGGATCTCGTGCCTTACCTATGCTGTTTGTGGTCAGGGCGCCCCCAGATACCTCGTCTCCCCTGGCTATGACAGAGCTCTGTCTCCTGACCTGAGAGAGACCCCTCTCCTACAGCTGCCCCACACCTTCTGGTAGCTTTTCCTGCATTTGTTCCCTCCCCTTCCTTTAGGGAAGGCAGGGTTTAAATACCCTTGGCCCTGCCCTTCATTGGGCCCAGGTGTCTTTAGTTGCTCTGCTGTGCTTTCCCCTCTGCCTGCAGGGCAGAGGGTTTTTAACTCTTTCAGGCCCTCATACCAGCTCTGGCACACCCTTTTAAAGCCATCCAGCCTGACTTTATAACACCTTTGAGAGCTACTCTGCTAGCCGCATACCCAATGGAAACAGCCCAGGCTGTATTGGAAGCTTGATGCAGCAGCCATGAAAGATTACCCTCAATTTAAGATGGCCATCTTGACCATTTTTGATATTTCAGCCAAAACTCACTACCAGCATTTCTGATGGGAAATGTTCTCACCTGAGGCACGACCACAGCCAGTGGCCCAATGTCTAAGAGAGTGTTAGTGGTGGAGGCTCCAGCCCAATGAGAAAACAGGATTCCAGGTAAATGAAAGTCTTCTTGGTGAAGTTTATTCTATCCTCTAGCTGGGAGGACTTGGAGTAGATGGTGCTACACCACTCTAAAATCCTCTTGGAGGTTGAAACAATAGGTGAGCACTATCTACATACCACTAGGCCCATAATGGAGACCTTCCTAGGGTAGTCTGCCACCACACCAGCTGATGCAGGACAGAGAAGGGAAAACAAGAAAGGGTGCATGGCAACCTGACCCTGGTAAGGCCAGGGCCTTGGCTCAAGGATGATGTGTGGGATCATACCCTTGCTGGGAACTCAGCCTCGGAAGAAGGAAGACACTAAAGTGTATCACGTCAACTTGCTAAAGGCATGGGAGGATTGGGAAGCACTCCTGGTAATGCCATTTTCTCCAGAACTAAAACTTGGGCCACAGGCCCTCATATTCCACAGCTCTGACCAAGTGCCAGTGGGAACAAGAGAAACTGATCTGAAAACCTGTCCATTCCTTCTCTATAGTCTTTTTCATTGCTGATAGATCAGACTCACTTGGTGTTTTCTCCAGCTCTGTCTCTGTTTTGGTGGAAAAAGGAGCAAAAGATATGACCATTACCCAAACGCATGTGGGAAACAGTGTAAAAAGAATTGCAGTTGGACCTCAGGGTAAATGAAGAGTAGCATGGCAAATGGTGGAGCCCCATCATATTTGACCAGATTTTGCATCAACTTCTGAAAATTCAACATTATGTCAAAGTCTGACACATACCTGATGCTGAGGGTTGATGACCCTGTTGGAGAGGTAGGGTCCCGCCAGTTATAGCACCACCAAGGAATGCTGGCAGATACCCTTGACCCAAAAGTCCTGAGAGAAGATGGCCTTCTATACTCTGTTTTGCCAATACTAATTCAGGACAATGCCCTTTGACCTACATAGGGCAGCAGCCCCCTTTCAGAGGATAATGGATAAGGTTTTACAACCCAATGACCAATATGGGTCTGTGTACTTTGATGATATTACCATCTATCACATGACTTGGAACGATCATACTAAACATGTCAGTGTGATTCTGCAGGGTCTCAAAAGCACAGAGCTTACAATCATCCTGTCCAACTGCCACTTAGCTAACCAAGAGATGACATACCTGGGAAGCACAGTGGGAAAAGGTGGGAAAGGTACAAGCCTTGCCAGAATGTCCTGTGCCCACCACTGAACAACATGTACAACATTTTCTCAGGTTAGTGGGGTATTACAGATAGTTCATCCAAAACTTCACCACAATTGTTGCTCCACTTATGGATTTGATGAAAGTAATAGCCCCCAAGAAGGACCAGTAGCCTCAAGATTTCACTAAGGCTTACAGCATATTGACGGATCAACTGGTTCAAGAGCTGTCCTGTTGCAATTCAATTTTTCAAAGCCTTTTGTTTTACAGACTGATGCCTCTGACATTGGCGTGGGAGCTGTTATCACAGGAGGTACAAGGAGAGCACCATCCAGTCCTTTACCTGAGCTGAAAATTGTTTCCCCTGAGAAGTCTTCTACTCTATAATTGAGAAGGAGGCCCTAGCAGTAAAGCAGGCCTTCAAGGCCCCCCACTGTTACATATGCGACCAACCATTCCATCTAGTGAGGGACCACACATCCCTTCTGTGGTTGCATGCCAGGAAAGACTGCAACTCCTGGATCATGAGGTGGTACTTCTCACTACAGCCATGTCAGTTTGATGTGCTGCATCAAGTGAGGAAAGATCACAAGGATGCAGACTTCTTCACAAGGGATGGAGGGAACTTGTCCACTAAGACCAGCCCCACAAAACCAGACTTGAAGGGGAGAGTCTATGATGGGGTTTAAAGCCCTACACAGAGACTAAGAGAGTGAAGGAACAGTACTGGGCCATGAGGGCCCCACCCCTCAGCATCTGCAGAGCACGCACCAAACGGGGATTCTGACAGTCAATCAGAGGAGAGAGTAAAGGAGAGGCTGTCCAAAGGAGGAAGCCAGTTTGCAGCTTCTAGAGTCAAAGCAATCCACCAGGAATGGAGCTGGGCTATGGATAAGACACAACCAGGAGGATAGGAGCCTGCCCCTTTCCCCTTCCCCACTTCCTGCTGAGGGAGAATAACTGGACACTAGGAAGAAAACTGAGGAATCCCTAGTTGACTGATTAAGCTACTGGGACTGACTGAGAACTCCTGCTGGGGGGAAAGTGGGCTGCAACCACACCCCAACCTGAAGAGAGAGCAAAGAGATAGAAAGCAGCCCAGGGGAGCCTGGTGCACCTGATCAGCTTGTGCCCTGAGTGGGGACCTGGTGGAGAGGGAGGGTCAAGGGCCCCCTACATCTCCTGAGCCCCATCTGTCTGGGGGAACTCTAGGGAATCAGAGAACTGATGGGCCATGGTCTGGTCATTTCTAGCTTCTGAATGAAACCCGCTATAGTGCTGATGTTACAAACAAAACTTAACAAGAGTAAATAGATGATCACTCTAGGAGCCACTCATTCCTGTCAGGCAGTCCCCAGAAACTCATGATGGAATCTTTTGCCTCCTCACATGTCAAATCCTGTGACATTTAGTTCTTTATCCTTTCCACTTAAAAAATACATACAAACCCCAGTTATCAATGTTGTGTGGTTTTGGGGATTGTGCTGGACTTCCCACTGCTCCTAGACATACAGAGTTCAGCAGTGATGAGGAAAGCCTTCTTCCCTCTTTGGTTGACTAGGAGACTGCAATTTTTTCTTTCAAATTAGGGTCTCGCCACAAATTAGAGTCTTGTTTGTGTTAACTCACAGACTGGGATCTGCTATTAGTGTGCTCAGGAATTGACACAACCCTTGTTTGATAATGACAGAAAGGCTTTAACTACTATACTTATAAAAATATAAAATGAGCCCCCAAACCAAAAGTCCAGTATATCTTAGCTGCAAAAGCAATTATCCTCACCAATGCAAGCAAGAGGCGGCAATGGTTTCTTAGCAGCTTCCCCCGAGAGCCTGGATCCATGGTCTCAGAAGACAGCTGGGCAAGATGTCAGATCTTGTCAGTTTCTTGTCAAGAGTGATTTCTTTTTTACCAGTTTCATTGCTTCTCTTTTATATTCTTAAATTCAATGTTTTTCAAAGCATTTTGGTAATTCACATGAGTAAACACAAGAATTCCAGAAAACAATACAACAGGGAGAGACCCATGTGTTTTACTTAGTTAAAGATGCTAGCCACCTAGATTTATTGTTCAGTTTCTGTGTTCTGCCCTTCAAACAAAGAGGTATTGTTCTACCCTTCAAACAAAGGGGTTGTTGTGGTTAAACTGAACAATATCTGGGTGGCACCCAGCCACAGGCTTTGATCATAAGGTATTTTGAGGGGTCTGGAGCCATGGAGGTTTGGCACGCCCTGCATTTAACACATTTCTGTTTATTGCATAGATGAGTTACTCCCAGAGGATAAGTTCATTAGGGAAGGTTGTCCAGTCAAGAGAGGCAATTAATAAGCAGCTATCTTAATGAAATACCAGATATACTTTGAGAATGGAAAGACAGCATGGGTGTGTTGCAATGAGAAACAATCACCCCTTTTCAAAAGGGACTGCAGCCACCATTTCACATACTCTGCAATATGCATCTTATTAATATTTGGTAGCTTAATTTTATAAGTAGGCCCAGCCTAGCTGAAATTTCATAGTTTACGGTTTGTCACCTTCTGACTATTAGTCCTGCAACTCACTCTACCTTACTCTACCTTTAGAAGGTGAATGGCACGTGGAATTTAACATCTTGTTTAACTTTCAGCAACCCACCTATTAAACAAAAAAGGATAGTGCACACACATCATGCCAATGTTCTGAAAAACCTCACTGGCTGGCTCAGTGTTTTTTCCCACATGAACTTCAAAATACTAGTATTAATGCACAAAAAGTTCTTAAATGGCTCTGACCTGGATAGCTCAGATACCACCTCACCATTACAATCAATAAAACATCTTCACTTAGAGATATCCAAAATATAATTCTCAGGTACCAAGCTCAGTCTTGGCTGTTGGACTCCTTACCAAAGCACGTAAGATTGGACTCATTCGTACCCAAACTTTTGCCCAGAAATACAATCATTCCATTCATAGGTTGTTGATGGAGAAGAGAAAGAAAGAAGAAAAGAAGATGGTGAAAAGGAGTGAGAATTAAAATTTACATAGAAGATATAAAAGTTTGGAGTCTCCGTTGGGTTTTGGTTTGGAAAATCTTACAGATTGGGTTTTGATGTTGCAAAACCAAGCCAAAACCAAGGTGACATTCATATTAAGATCCTATTTTATCTGGACTTCAAAGTAAATGCGGTTAGAATTCTGACATATCAAACTATAGTCCAGACCAGTGGGAGATTGTCACTCCTGCCCTTCAACCCTGGGTGCCTTCAATGCATTGCTGAAGTAGTTCCCATATAGGCCTCTTTCAAGCAGTTTTCCAGAATTCAAGCCACACCCTGAGTGTCTGTGTGAACAAACTGGAGAGCGTCCAGTGGAGGGTAATGAAAATGATTAGGGGGCAGGAGCACATGACTTATGAGAAGAGGCTGAGGCACTGGGCTAATTTAGTCTGCAGAAGAGAAGATTGAGGGGGGATTTGATAACAGCTTTCAACTACCTGAAGGGGAGTTCCAGGGAGGATGGAGCTAGGCTGTTCTCAGTGGTGGCAGATGACAGAACAAAGAGCAATGGTCTCAAGTTGCAGTGTGGGAGGTCTAGGTTGGATATTAAGAAAAAAAATTCACTAGGAAGACAGTGAAGCACTGGAATGGGTTATCTAGGGAGGTGGTGGAATCTCCATCTTTAGAGGTCTTTAAGGCCTGGCTTGACAAAGCCCTGGCTGGTATGATTTAGTTGGGGTTGGTCCTGCTTTAAGCAGGGGTTTGGACTAGATGACCTCCTGAGGTCTTTTCCAACCCTAATCTTCTATGATTCTATATGTGCAACTGCAGCCTGCCAGCAGTTACACACTGGCTCTCACCAGCCTTGGTTATATTGCAGGATGACTCCAAAATACCCAGAACCCTGGATTTCCCCCAGAAATGTATGTCCTATACTACCCAGCCCTCTCCAGTTTATTGGCTCAAATAGTTATTCAATTTAATTTATATTTAATTTAAACAAACTGGATTAGATGAAGCAATAAAACAAGTTTATTAACTACAAAGAGGTAGATTTTGAGTACAAGTAATGAGGCATAGAAGTTAGAAATGGCTACAAGAAAAATAAAGATGAAATGCTTACTAATGCCTAACTTAGCAAACTATATAAAATCCAAGCAAAAGCTTCTCATCACGTGCTTTCAGCAGTCTTACTGACCAAACTCTGTCAGTGAAGATCCTTCCCCCAGAGTCCAATGAATGTTTCCTTTTTCTCCTTAAGTGATGTGAATGATGGACAGGTGGAAAGAGAGGGGAACATTGGGGTGTTTGTCCTGCGTTTTTATAGTTTCAGTACCTTCTTGAAAAACATTTTCTGCTGGGCACTGGGGGATAAAGAGTCTATGTGGAAGGATGTTCCTTGCTGGGTTTTACTCACCTGTTTTGAGCTTTCTTTATTTCTCCTCCTACTTGATGACTCCATTTACTGCTTAAATGAAAATTAAGCAGAGCACACATTGCTTTGTTTAGGACAGATCTATTTGCTAATTTCTGTTCAGGCAGGGCTCTGGGATTTGGAACATGTGCTAATAAAACCATACAGGGGAATTTTATAACTTCATGTACAATGTTGCCACACCTATTTTATCAGGACAATACTGAACAGCAAATTATGAGTTTTCAAATGACACATGGCAAGGCATACTTTGTACAAAGATTAACACAATATGGTGTAGGGTGTGAATACAGGGATGTATTCTGTCACAAGAATAAATAGTTCCAGTCTATCTCTGTTACAAACATAATATGAAATGTAAGATCTGGGACCCATTTAATCTGAATAATTGTAAGAAATGATTATGTTTATGCTTCACTTCTGCATGCCATAAATAACCTTTATTTTATTTTGCAGTCCAACTTTCTGTTGTATTATTGTCTTAGGACAATATTTTCAACTGAAGTTGACTAAAGTTAGCCTCCTAGATCCATATGTAGAGATCTAAGGAGAAGTGGATTGATTTTTCAGAAGTGCTGAGTACCCAGCTGCTCCTATTGACTTTAGAAGCTTCATATTAGTAACCTAAATTTAAAGACATTGCTCTTAGTTTCCAAAGCATGTAATAGCTTTCTAATTTAAAGTCTCCTTGAACCCGTCCATGCCATCTGTCAAACCAGGTTGTCAACGATAGAGTAGAAAAGGACTTTGACCATAATTTCTGTGTGTATGTTACTTTTCTCCTTTTCAAAATAAACATTTTATCATCCTGAAATGGTTAAATGGAAAGAAAAATGGCAGTAATTTAGAACCTCAGGCCCTCTGATGCTCATTAAAAAGAATTTTAATGGGAGTAAATATGAGGGGAAAATGCAGATCTTAGAAGACTCTGAGCAATTTCTTTTGGTCAGTAAGTAGGAAAGCATTAATATATAATACTTTCTAACCATCCCAGAACTCATTATTGTTTGGAACGAGGCCAAGTGATTTAGTAGTGCAGTTGCTCATTGAATGACTAATGGCTCAACCTTTAGAAACAGTGGGAGAGAGACATTTATCAGTAATATTATAAAATGCTTTGCACAGAGGTGTCTGTGCAATTAATATATTATTCTAACTCTATACAGTAAAGTGTTCTCTATTTTAATTTACCTTCCATTTTCAGTCAGCCTTAGCTTTCTTTTTAAACTTCAAAAAGAAAAGTGCTAGCAGTTTCTTAATTTATTTTACTTTCATTGTTGATATTTGTTTTTCTGGTTATGTACTTCCACATCTTGATGAGCTGCCAGCATCTGTATTAAGAGTGAGTGAACTTATCTGAATAGAGTATGAATAAACATCAACATCTGGAACAGAATTTTTTTTTGTTAACGTTTGAAAACGTTAACATTTTCCCTTTTATTTTCCATTTCTTCTGGTTTCCAGCTGACACCAAAAGCAGATACTATGAGAAAGACTGATTAAAGATTTCTAGCTCAACAGTTTGATCCTAGCACTCACAAAACTCCCACTGAAATTTATGGGAGTTTTAGGAGCATCAGGAATGTGGGATATGCTCCAGTTTTAAGGATGCAGGTTTTGGAGAGTGTGGGTAAAATCAGATAAGCATCAACATTTGAGCGTTTATGCCAGCCAGACCTCCTAAACTGTGAAGTTTGAGTATCGCTATTTTGTGCTCCTGTTGACTCACCATAACATATTCAAACTGACTAGTCAATCAATGGCTTTTTTAGGAGGCTGTGGTTCAGCCTAAGGATGATGGGTGGAGGAGGATGATATAAACAGAGTCTGTATTTGAATCCTGAATTTTCTCACAAACTAACCAGAATGAGGCATGTCTCACACTGGTGTAAATAGAAAATAATGCTAGTTACATTAGTGGAGATGTAAAATGGGAGTGAAATCAGAATCAGGTTCAAAATGCTGAGTGTGGTGTTCCTCTCCAGCTGTCATCTGTTCTCACTGAAGGCCAGAAGGAAGTGTTAGGGGCGGACAGGACTAGCTGTGCCCAGACCAAAGGAGATCAAGGAAGAGAGATCCCTTTTCCTCCTAGGGCCCTGATGAACAGGGACTGAAGGCAAACTGGTCATAGGTTTAGAAGGGTTGTATTGCACCATACAAGTGCTGATGGAGGGGACTTGACTAAATTATACGGAGTAGACACCAAGAAGACACCCTCCATCCAAGACTTAAGGGAATTTTAACCCCAACAGCCAATATTGATTATTTCAGCAAAGCAGATCCGTCTGCTCATCACCTAGGCAAAGGAGATGTGTTTATGCAAATACAGGCTGCTCCTGAGGTCTCTACTCACAGTTAATCAATAGATGACAAGGGAGAACTCATTCACACCACTGACTTACACTGAGAAGCCATGTCTTTGCGTGTTCTGGAGGACATTGATTTTGGTATGAACAATCTATAAGCTCTTGAAAATCATAAGATGATAATTTTAAGCTTTAAAATGTGGAGGTAAAGAATCTAAGCAGATGGCTCAGTTAGGCACATAATGAACAGTCTAGTAAAATATGTTGCTGAAATTCAGTAAAGACATCTTGAGGAAAGACTACATACCCAGACAGGTGCAAAAGGGCTGAAGAAGGGTTCTTGCTAGCTTTGCTAGCTAAATCATGGTGGGTTTATACATTCTGTTGAAATATAAGATATTGGTCACTGCCAAAGAAACCAGCCTAAGTATTCAACATGGCATTCAGCATGGCAATTCCTATGTTCCTATAAACACAAGGTTAAACTGAAACTGCGAAGAAGCTTTGTGATTCCTTGGGACCTGCAATCCTGAAGTTTCTAACTGCTACGAACCTCTCTGTCTGGTCAATAAGAAAAAGACAAAACAAGCTTGAGCCACATATTTTTAACAAGATGAAGCTACAAGTGCTGCGGCATGTGCCATGATGAAAATGATAGGCGGCCAAAATTTCACTTAATTTTGAAGCAAATAAATAGAAACCAGCTTTCAAGTGTGAGAGCCAGATTCCCCTCTGGAACTTCAGGGGTGTCATTTGAACACACCATACACTGCACCAGAGATAGTGAGAATTGCTGCTGCCTGCTTTCAAGCATCCCATGTGGGGAAGGAATCTTTACAATCTGATAAGAGCTCTTATGGAGTGTAGCCAGCAGAGACTACCTAGGAAACTTAGTGAATCAGCTGATCTCTTCTTGGGCAGGTCCTTCTTAGTAAGTCCCGACCGCTTCTTGGGCTGGTTTCATTCAGGTCTGGCCAGTTTGGACCAATGAATCCCCACATCAGACTTACCACTGCTTGAATTTGTTGATGTTCCCTCTAGTGAGCTAGAGTCTTCTGTAGGTAGAAAACCAGCTTTTATAACAGAGGCATCAGTTTGCTAGCACTCTGAAAAACTCCAGCCTGTAAAAATGGTAAGACTGTTCATTAGAGTTGAATCCTGTACTGATTTTCTAGCTCTTTTGCTAGGCCCGTTCAAGGCTCAGCACAAACAGCAGATTCTGAGCGATAATCTAAATCATTAAGTAGGATCATAAATCATTGAAAAAGAGGAACAATCTGAATCAAACTAAGCAAATAAAATCCTATAGTAAGCTATTGGAACAAAATATCTTCAAATTCCAGTTGAAATGACCTTTGCACAAGCTAGCCTTATAACCACTCATGTTTTGGCTTTTCAGCCTCACTTAAAACTGCTAATGATTTCTGAAGTACTATTAATTATATTTGCCTTCTCTCTACTTCTGTATCATAGTCAGGTATTAACCAAAATACATATGGAAAGCTCATCCCCTCTAGAGGAATAGTTTCAATATTTGCTTTGTTATGAAGTAATATCAAAGATCCCAGTCTAACACTAAAGTCAATTAGTTAGTGGATCATAAAAGCCTTTTTAAAGTTTCTGCTAGGAGCAATAAAAATAAGGCTAAGTGTTCCTTTGAAAAGGAAATCTAGGGTACAATGAAGTTTGAGCTGCCTTCTAGATTGCTATTGATGATTAACTGTCTAATTTAGTAGAGCTTGTGAGAGCTTCTTGTCTGGGGAGTTATCAGTTTTATTGCCAGACGTTCCTAGGGATTGCTAGAGAAGGCTGCCCCAGGTAATGATCCAGGGATACTGTACATAAGTCCCAGAGGTCTACTTGGGAAAAAGAATGGGTAAATAAAAGCTCACAAATTTCTCCAGATGGTCTTGAGTGGAATATCCACATTCTTAGAAGCTGGTCTGGTGAGAAAGGAGAATGCTTCCATTGTAGTTGATAGAAAAAGTCCCAGTCCATTTAGGAAGCTGGTCATTAAAAATAAATAAATAAATACAAGTTGAAGAATTAGCCATTTGAGCTTCCATTTAAAATCTGCAAAGCAGGCAAGGCACAGTGTCATATTTCCTCCTCCCTGCGACTCATTTCAGTAGTTTGATTCCCAAAGAGCTGTCAGCCAGCCGTGCTCTTCAGCAGAGATGCTGAAGGGTTTGCTCAGGAAAGGAGGTAGGAGGCATTTAAATCAGTGTTGTAATCTGCCAAGATCAAAGCAGAAGTCGCACATTTTTAAAAGAGTAATGTGGCAGAACATCTAATCGTTGTAGCGCAACAGCACAGCCAGTGTTGTTAATAGTGCAACACATGAGTGGCCTGTGTCTGTGACATGGCCTGCTGTAGCAGCAGGAAATGTTTCTCACTGAGGGGGAGGACCTTCTGTTGGAGGAGTAGAGTAAGAAAATTAGATTGAAGCTAAATAGGGGAAAGCAATCAGAGAGTGGAGGGAGGATGAGAGACAGACAGATCAAATTCAATTTAGGAATCTGGAGAAATAACAAACTTTTGAGATTTATAACTTTTAGTAGTGCAATTAACTTCACTGGACAACAAAGATTTTGCTTCCTGAATAGTTTTGGGTGTATCTTATGGATTTTGGGCTGCTGATTATGAAAATCACCATGAAATTTCACTATCACGTACTGTTTTTTTTTAAATCGCCTATATTTGTTACTTCAATTCCTAATTTACGTCTATTAAAATGTTGCCCACAATGTAAGCTGAAAAGTTTTCTATCTTGCGTCCAAGCATGCCTGGGCATGCAGTGACACTGCACCTAGTGCAGGCCACACAACATGCAGTGGGAATGCTAAGGTTTAGGCAGGGCAGATGCTGGCAGGACAGGTTTTAGAAAGGCTAAAAAGCATTTCACACACACCGTTCTATGCATTGCATTTATGTCAGTTTTCGTTCATGTTGATGTGCATGCTCTATGCGCATAGCATATTGTGTGTACTCACAATAATAAAGCAATTGTATTTTCAGGAGTATTCGTGATAGCAAAATCTCTCGTCAATGTCGCAACAGCCACAATATGTTCTGTTACATTTGTGGGGAATATACACTTAAACCTCAAAGATGGAGCGTGACTGCATGTATTAAGAAAGTGTATGTGCTCTACTTTGGCTGTAAAATTGGTAATCAGGACAAAGTCTGGGCTCCTCACATTTGTTGCACAACATGCGCTGTCGATCTTAGAGTTTAGCTCAGAGGTACTCAGAAGTCAATGCCATTCTCTGTCCTGATGATATGATGAGAGCAGAAGGATCATGTGACAGACTGTTACTTCTGTCTGACCAATGTGTCTGGGTTCTCTGCTAAAAACAAGAAATCCATTGAATACCCCAATGTCCCTTCAGCCATGAGACCTGTGCCACATGACGACAGCCTTCCAGTACCGAAGCCACCAGAGACATGGAGCCTAGAGGAGGAAGATGAAGATGCCATGATGCACGAGCCAGGAATGGAAAACGACACTGATCCAGATTTTGAACTATTTACGTCGAGTGAGCCTCATCTGATAACTCAGTCTGAGGTAAATGACCTGGTCAGGGACTTGGGTTTGTCAAAGGCAAAAGCAGAATTACTGGGTTCAAGACTGCAAGGATGGGGTCTGCTGTCACCAGGCATGAAAATTTCTGTCTTTCACAGCTGCCAAGAAGATTTGACACAATTCTTTGG
>ML675618.1:15743056-15949293 GCA_007922155.1 Mesoclemmys tuberculata | reverse complement strand
TCCAGATGTGGCCTCACCAGTGCCAAATAGAGGGAAATAATCACTTCCCTTGATCTCCTGGCAACGTGGACAAATTGGAGGGAGTCCAGCGGAGGGCAACAAAAATAATTAGGGGGCTGGAGCACAAGATTTATGAGGCGAGAATGAGTGAACATGGCATATTTAATCTGCAGAAGAAAAGCATGATGGGGGGGTGATAGCAGCATTCAACTACCTGAAGGGGAGTTCCAAAGGGGATGGAGCTAGGCTGTTCTCAGTGGTGGCAGATGACAAGACAAGGAGCAATGTTCTCAAGTTGTGGTGGGGGAAGTCTAGGTAGGATATCAGGAAAAACTTTTTCACTAGGAGGGTGGTGAAGCATTGGAATGGGTTACCTAGTGAGGTGGGGGAATCGTTTAATGAATAGTTTTTTTAAAAAGTATTTAGGACTTGCCAAAGGGGTCCATTTGACAGCCCTGGAGACTGAAGTTCTTTCTTAATCTATACAGCAGGCACAGCATGGGAAGCAGCAATGCAAAATTCTCAGCTTATGGGCTCATCTATACTAGAAACTTACATCGGTACAGCTTTGTCTCTCAGGGATGTGAAAAGTCCAACCTAACTCCTAGTGCAGACAGCATTAGGTTGACAGAAGAATTCTTCCTTTGACCTCTCAGGGACATGGATGACATACACCAATGAGAGAATCTCTCCCATTGGCATAAGTAATGTCTACACTGAATCACTACTGTGGTGCAGCTGTGCTACTATAGCATTTTAAGTGCAGTCATACCCTATATGTCTCAGTACTGATCTGACAGGTTTGACTTGAGCGCTGAGATGCAAATTCAATTATTGGTCTCCTCAGGGACTCTGTTAACTAGTGTCATTTGTAATTGTGTACATAACTCAGTGAATAGATGTCAGATGGTAATATCTTTCAGCCAGTGCCAGCCAGAACCAAGTTTACACCAGTACCCAAAAGATGAGAGGCTAAGGCCCCAATTCACCACTTCAGTTTTATGTAATCCCAGTGAATCAACCCCTCTGTGTCCCATTACTATTCTCTTAAACCATTCAACATCTTTACTATTCCTATTTTATATTTAGTCTCCTTTTTTGGCCTGAATAGGTAGCCAACTTTCAGGGCCTTGTGAGTTGTTTATGTTAAGAAGAGAAAGTGATGATTGAGTAAGGCATACTCTTTTAAATAACCCCACCTCTTTACAAAGAATGTATATAAAATCCTGTTTCCCTGAACACAATGGGATCAACTAGTCCCAGTTTCTAACATATTTAGGGACACCTAGAGCATTGGGCTGCATCCCTGACCATCTTGGCTAATAACCACTGATGGACCTACCATTTTTTGGTAAAACGTTTGTCAGTCAGGGGTGTGATAAAACACTCCCCTGACTGACATAAGTTTCACGGACAGAAGTGCCTTGTAAACAGCACTATGTCAGTGAGAGATGCTCTCCCTCCAACATAGCTACTGCTGCTCATTGGGAGTTATTTAATTATGCCAACAAAAGAGCTCTCTCCCATCGTCATAGAGTGGCTACATAGGAGACCTTACAGCAGCGCATTGTAAAGTCTCTAGTATAGACATAGCCTAATTTTTTTGAACCCAGTTACACTTTTGGCCTTCATAACATCTCCTGGCAATAAGTTCCACAGATTGTCTGTGCATTGTGTAAAAAAGTACTTCCTTATGTTTGTTTTAAACATGCTGCATATTAATTTCATTCCTGATTCTTGTGCTATGTGAAAGGGTAAAAAATACATTATAGCTTTACCCCTTTTTCCAGATCATTTATGAATATATTGAACAGCACTGGTCTCAGTACAGATCCTTTTGGAACCCTGCTATTTACCTCACACCACTGCGAAAACTGACCATTTATTTCTATACTTTGTTTCCTATATTTTTAACCAGTTACTGATTGATTAAATGACCTTACCTCTTATCCCAGAACTGCCTACTTTGCTTAAGAGTCTTTGGTGAGGAATCTTGTCAAAGGCTTTCTGAAAGTTCATTTACACTGTATCCACTGGTTACCCTTCGTCACATGTTTGTTGACTCCTTCAAAGAATTCTAATAGACTCGTTTGGCATGATTTCCCTTTACATAAACCATGTGGGTTTTTACTTCAAAGAGTGGATTATCAACCCTCTGGGCTGGGAAGACAGTAAATATACCAGACTGAGATTGTTTTGTGAGAAGAGCATTGCACATTGGTAAGTGCTACACTGTACCATATGGGAGATTCATTTATGAGACTCAAGCTCAATGCCTTGCAACTGGATCAACCCATTCAGCTGCCATGGAAGAGGAACAGACATCTCCTTCCTTCACTCCATAATGTAAATTCAGTAACAGTCCTGACAGATTTTGGAGGAAGATGTTTCCACGCCTTGTCATCTGGAGCCATCTGGTCAGAAACAGCATCCTGGACAAGATGGACTTTGGTTCCATGCAGTATGGTCATTCCTATGTTCTTACAGAAGGGCATGATGAGTGAGAATGACAAAGTCCTGGTCCATGAATTTCTGTCTATATGCACTCCCTTGAGTCTTCTTCAAAGCAATGGCAACATAGCTTTTCTCTCTGCCTTGCTATGTAATGTCTGGGTCCAAGTTCATCTGGCCACCCATATTTTCTCCATGATTTGGCCATGTCAATAAGGGAGTGTTATTGTCACAGCAGTAATGGCAGCAGTAACTTTCCATTATATGTTCCATTAATCCACTTTTAGTTCTCCAGCTCCGCCTCCTCCCCTTTTGTCCCATGGGAAATATTAGTTTAGGATCATATTTGCCATTTTGACTTTTTAGGAGAGGAGGTTGGTATTCTTCATAATAGTAGATTAGTTATACATCCGTCTTCAATCTCCAACCAGTCTGGAAGCATTTATAATGTAATATTCTACCCGTGTTGTAGGAGTAGCTCAGAGTGCCAGTTTGTACTGCATGGAAAATATCAAGAGTCACAACGGAATGTTTTTGTAACATTTCAATGAGTTTTCAAATCTAAAACATATAGTTAGCTTTTGGAATGGCTACCATAGAAGAAAAGACAAACATTCAAAAGCAGCACAGGAGAAATAACAAACATCTTGTACATAAGTTAGAAGACACTGTTCAGTATTGTCTCAGGCTTGCTAGTGTAAATGGGGAAGTGAGGATGACATGTTCAAGCACTCAGCTTGTAAGTATCAACAATGATGTTCGCTTCAAGTGGAATTCATTAGATGTAAAACGTACTGACACATTACACTGTTCTGATATCATATATTGTTCTTGATCCATATATGTTTCAGTACTGCCAACCCCAAGTGTTCAAGAAATGTGAGTCAGGCAACCCAAAATCACGAGATGTTGTTAGAAGTCATGAGATTTCGGAGAAAAAACAATAAATGTTGAGTTGTTTTTATTCTTCTTTTAGTTTCTGAGCCTTTAGGTGACATTTTTATCTCTGAATACAAGGGCTAGAGATTTACTTTTTCTTTAAATGAAAGCAGAGATTCTAACTTAATCACATGCCTCTAGAAGATGGGGTCCCAAGAACAACACCACATAGCATGAGATTCATGATATCGAGCTCAAGAATTAGCAACAATGATGTTTTAATACCCCATCAGCATCAGTGGGAACTCCCATGGATTAAAGTTCGCACAGGTTCCTAAGTGTGCAATTTACATGTTGTCCCCACATTTTCTTTTCCCTCCTAGAATCTGAGGATGTCTCTCGTCTCTCTCCTGCTGGCTGCTAGGAAGTGTTGTGTGATTAAGGGTGCAGCCCCTCTCTTCCTAGGTGTTGCAATTGTGCAGGGGGAAAGGGTCTCTTCCTTCCTACCCCCTGGGAGGAAAGGTTACCTCTTGCTCCTAAGGCAGGTTTGAACCTTTTGAAGGGAGGAAGGGCAGTCTTATGGTTAAGGCTGTGGGCTAGGACTCATGATATAAGGGTTTAGCTCCTGGCATAGGCCCAGTGTGTGTCCTTGGGCAAGTAATTTTACCTCTCTTTGCCTCAACTCTCCATCTGTAAAATGGGAACATTCATTTGGGTACTATGAGGATAAATCCACAAATATGTGGGAGGTAGTCTGGGAATACTGCAATGAGGGGCTTATAATTACCTAGATACACAGTGAAATGAAAGTCATTTGGAGACTGTTAGAAAGTATGAATTTCATGACCATTATTTCTACTGCATAGGCGACAAATGGGAGAGAGAGTGGAAACCAATTAGACACAAAGAAAAAAGAATGAACAAATAAAATAAGTCAATGTGCTAAATGCCAATTTCACCCTTCCTGAACACAGTCATAAATTTGTGCCAAACAGTGATTTAAAAGAGGGAGGATTATAGGATTATGTCTTTGGATGAGGAATAAATTGCAAAAGCAAATAAACTTCTTAGAAGCAAATAGTTTCATGCTTGTGTCTTTTTAAATGCAAAAAAAGGAAAATATAGAAAATGGGATATGTACACATGCGGAAGATAGGTGTTACCATGCAAAAACAGGCTAACTTCTGTGCGTGCCATTTTTGAGGGTCACAAATAATTGCAGTGTTATTCTTGCCAGTGCAAATATTAGTAGACAAATTTATAGTTAGACATTAATGATATTTGTTCTGGCAATTAATACAATTAAAAAATGATAGCACAATTATGTTGTGCTCATGCTTCTATATATAATGCAGGTTTCTTTCTAAATGTTGTGCTAGATTGTATCTGGTTATGCATAGTGTACAACTGATGACGAGGAACTAAAAGAAGCCTTTCACATCTTGTGTATGTGTGTATGGACATGGCACAAAGATAGATCTGTGCTCTCTTGAGTGCAAAGAGTGCAGTGGACTAGCAAGTACCATGAGGATGCCCATTCTAGCAAATGCCAGGGCTAGCATTTCCTTAAGAGCCGTACACCTCTCTATTTCTGGAGGCATTTAGATCCTCAGCTAGTGTAAAACTGTCATGGCTCCATAAACTGCCCTTAAGTGACTGCCTGAACTAATTTCAGAGGGGTAGCCGTGTTAGTCTGTATGCAGCAAAAACAACGAGAGTCCTGTAGCACTTTATGGACTAACAAATTTATTTTTTGCAGGCATAAGCTTTCATGGGCTTTAACGCAAAGCCCATGAAAGCTTATGCCTGCAAAAAATAAATGTGTTAGTCTTTAAACTGCTACAGAACTCAGGTCGTTTTTGCCTGAACTAAGTTGCCTTTAGGAGCTCCCACTGGGGCAGAACTCATCTGCATCACTCCTTAAAGCACTGTGGACTGTGCCTTAAGTCATAATTAAGCCTAATGTGTTTTTTAAAGCTGTTCCTGGGGCATCAGTTGGCCTTTACTTATTTTTACATTGCTTTAGAACGTGTGTACTGATGTGATGGAATGTGGAAATATATCATTCAAAATACATGGAATACATACTCTCCTTTGAACATATTGTGCTAGTGGGTCATTAACTGTACATCAAGAGAAAAAAAAAATCTCTTTTGTATTTTCCTGTAATATCTCAAGAGTAAAAAGCTACATCTACATATTCAGCTTGTGATTTGGCTTGGATTTCTGATTATTTCAGTTCTTTGTATTTCATTTTTTACATTTATATAGTATAATCTTTGGATTCCCTAATGAATTATTAGGATAGCGCATCAAATTATGGATTTTCAGTTACAAGATGTTTATCTGTCTCTTTGCATATGCATTTCATGTAAAAATATGAACATGCACCTAATTTGCCCACTACTGTGTGACTTCGTAATATGGTTTTGCTACAAGAGTTTCAAAAAATTTTTACAGACCAGTAGATCATATCTGAAAGAACAAAGCAACAAATAAATTGTTGCTTTTTAATAAAGCTGATGCATGTTAATACATGTTAATGTATACTAAAAAGTACCAAATAATGATATCAGATTTGTACATGAGATGGAATAGTTGGGTTCCAGGAGCAGGTGAGTCATGTCGATAAACCACTGAACTCAAAGTTCAAATGTTAAAAAGTAGGTAGAAAAGCTCAATAAAAAGGGAAATATTCTTAGAACATAATGTAGAAAGACTGCCTGTTGTCACTGTGGACTAATGCCAGAGAGCTTCACTTCCAGAGACCTGTATTCAGATTCACTTAGGTCTCAGTCTTGAGCAGCCTAGAACTGAAACAGAAGGCTAGGGGCTGGAGTCTGATCTCAGTAATACTGTTGTCCATTTCACTCAGTGGAGCTACTCCAGATTTGCACTGTGTTATAGGGCATGCTTCTCCAGCGTGCCCTGTTGTGGTCCATCATCCATCAGGTACACTGCATTCAGAAACCCTTGCGTCTTTTCAAACGATTACCCAGACCAGACTATTCAACCCTTCTTAGCAGGGGATGGTTTATTCATTCATTCTACAAAGGGTAACTCATTTAGCTGTTCAAGTTCAAATGCACTCTGGGTCCATTGAAAAGACCTGGTCAATTTCCTTCTCTGTTCAGGAGATCCCTGTCAACCTCCTGGAGCGAGGTGATACTTCAGACAACCCCTCTGTCCTTTTCCTTAAGACAGAGTCCTCCTAACTCTCCTCTTTGGAGTTGGAGTTAACTTTAGACCAGCCATAGAGCCTCAGCCAGCTTCTCCCAGTAAGTCCTTCTCTCAGTCTGGGGGGGTTGAGCATGCAGCCTTTCCTCTGCTGTTGTCTTCCCCCCCTGCTGTTGTCTTACTCCCTGCAGGCATCTGCCCTGCTATGAGGGAGGAAGCAGTGGCATTTATGCTGGTCCCCTTCTCCCAGCTCATCCCCAGTTGTCCTGCTTTCTCTGCAAGGCTCGTGGTCTCAGGCCCTTAAAGAAACAGTACCAGGGTGTGACATTACCCAGGGTACAATCTGTACAGTTGAACAGCTGTGTCCCCTCAATTCTACAACCTGGAGTGCCTTTTATACTGCTTCACTGTGACAGCAAACACTCATGGTCTGCTCTCACACAGCCTCCAGCATGGAAATCACTCTCAGCTATACTGTATAAGTGCTACAGTCAGCCACTCTTGAATTACATTGCTGGGCAACACCATCAAATTCCCAGTCCCAGACATGCCCCTAGAAATGTGCATCTTGTACTGCCCAGCACCCTCCAGAGCAATATAAGCCCATATAAAGTCCATGATACGCACAAATCCTGCTATCCCAAATGGAGTTTCCCAAACACTTCTATCCAAATGCACTGGTTTAGATAAAACAATAAAACAAGTTTATTAACTATTGAAAGATAGATGTTAAGAGATTACAAGTCATAAGGCATAAAAGTCAGACTTGGTTACAAGAAAATAAAGGTAAAAGACAACTAAAGTGTAACTTAACAAGCTAAATGAATTCAAAGCAAAGGTCTCTCTCACCACATGCTTGAGCAGCCTTACTGGATGGGCTCCTTTCAGCCAGGACCCTCCCCCAGATCAGTGTTACTTTCCTTGTCTTTCAGGTGTTGGCAGAGAGACAAGGAGGAGTATTTTGGGGACATCTGTTCCCCTTTCTTATAGTTTCTCTTTTTCCTTTGAAGATCATCTCCAGCTGAGGTTCAGAAGACCAAAAGTCTGTGTGGATGGCAACTTCACGTTGTTCTTTTGTCAAGATGTAGATTTCTCACTCACACCCCCACTTAGTCAGGTGATAATCCATTTGATTTCATTGACACCTGGCTGAAGTGTCAGTTTGCCTTTTGTCTTTGAGGACCTGAGTGCCTGCTTTTCTAAACTTGGAACAGTCTCAGTAATGTCACACAATAGGACCTTATAACTAGATATATAATGTTGCCACACATTTTACCAGGACAATGATGAACATTAAATTATGAGTTTTCAAATGACACCTCACATGGCATACTTAGTACAAAATTTATCATAGCCTTGTAAAAGGAGTCTTCTTCATATGGCTGATGTAAATGGAGGGCAACAACTATAATTTTACATTCAGATTATTAAAACAGATAATTGTGTCTGGAATTGCAGAGTGTATTTCTGTGTTGCCTCCTGTTAATTTATGAAACAGGCATTGAGTTATATGTTCCCTGTTCTTTTCTGGGAGACCACAGTCGCACACTGGAGAGTCATTAATTTTCCATTTGTGCAGCAAATGTCCGCATCTGCCATGGTTTGAGTGGATGTGGTCTAGGAATGCCCATGAGCTTCATAGGAGATCAAAGCCAGGGAGATTCTTCATTGGGTCTTTTTTTAGGTGTTTATTTGTAACTTCTTGTAAATGCCATTTGACTTTCCAAGCTTCAATAGGATTAAAGTTGCATTGTTGAAGGTTAAATGTGTGAGTCCAAAAGGGCTTACATGACTTCAAGTAGTAGTGAGGGATGTTGTTAAGGTCCTACTGGATGGGAAGATGTTCATTTTCCTCCTCTGGAATTCCCGAAGGGTTGTGGCATGATGGCGAATGGATGGGGGAGCAATGTGCGACAGCACTGGTAGTGAAGGTGTTGGGGTTGACTTGAGGGTTCTAGTGATGCACCACATTGTAGTGTTCAGTTGAACATCAACAAGTCAAGTATGGGCGACTTCTGGTCCATAGCGGTGCACAGTACTCGGCTACAGAATATGCAAGGGCCATCGCTGCTGTCTATAATGCTGATGTTTCCCAGCTTCTGCTCGCCAGTTTCTGGACCAGGTTGACCGTTGTCTTCCTCTTGGCAGCTACCTTCTTCAGATGGTTGTGGAAGGTTAGATAGGTCAGCGTTGGGGTCATATTGCACAGTGTTGCTGCAGAAGGGTGCACTTAGTAGTCCTGTTATCAAGATGGAATGCAGTGACTGTTTTATGAGGATTTGGTTTGAACCTCCATTTCCATAAATATTCCTCTATGATGATTAGGTCCCCTTCAAGGTGGACTCGATGTCACTGAAGGTGGCTGCTTGCATTCCCAGGGCAAGTTCATCTGCATCTGCAAATTGGAGGTCATTGGAGGTGCATCGCTCATGTAAACACTGAAAAGCATCAGCCTTGTGGCAATCCATTGTTGAGGAACCAGGATGAACCGACTTCATTGCCCAAGTGGGCATGTAGCTGCCTATTGTTCAATATCAAATCAATGTGAAGACCTCCCAGGACTGGGTGTCCATGGAAGATCTGCAACTGATCTTCGATCCTAAACAGAGAGCAACTTTCCACTCTGCTCACTGGCAATGCAATTACAACCCAAACCTCACCACTGTTTCCAAAGATCAAAGCAGGAGTACACTTCATGTATCCTGGAAAATATTTCCCAACTTCCCCAACAGCCAACACAATTCCATCATCACCCATGTTGGCATCGAAATCCCCGTGATTCCGTTAAAATGAATCCCACAATGGAACCTGGCCAAACTTCAAAGCCTACAGGACTGGTACAGGGAACCTGTCAAAAAAGTGGTGTAAAAGAAGTGAAGATGGGGTAGAGACTGTCACACCAGGGTTCCTCCCAAACTGTACTTAGTCCTGGGACTGCTTCAGCCCACCCAGTATCTCCCAGATCCTTGTATCTAAAAGAGCCATGCCAAGTGGAGGGGTGGACTGACCAGTAGGCAGTACTGCCCTTAAGGTGCTCACCACCCTGTCATACACAGATGTAACGGAAAACAGAATCCACAGAGCTAGATCGCCAGCTCTGTATTAACTGTCTGTTCCTCCTTGGTCTGGGGACTGCCTGGTGTCAAACTGAACCCTAGCCTGAGCAACCTTGCGATGATTTGTGCCAGTGGATAATGGTCTGGTAGGAGCCATTCCAATAGCCAGGATCACTAGAGCACAACACATTCTGGCCCTCACATGACCCGTCCCCACCTTAAACAATATGTTTTCATTGCAGAATTAACGTGTGTGATCAGCACCTAGTTTAGCCTAACCGGGGTGTGAGTATCCTCACAGCAAAGATCTGCGTTACTGTGCACTCATTGGTCCTGCACTCCTCCATGCTTCTTTGTGCTGAGACACTCTGATTCTTTCCCAGTCAATTAAGGGAACTGTGAAGACCTTATCTGTCCTTGGATGGGAATTGTAGGAAGTGATTTAGCCTGCACCCTGACTGCAAAGTATGGGGAGTCCAGCCTGAGTTAAAGCAGAATCCATACCCCCAACTGGATCAGCTAGCTCAGCCTTAAAGCACCTCCAAAACTGGGTCAGAGGTTTTTCTGTTAGATGGTAGAGAGATCCAGGCTAGCATTCAGGTAAGAAGAGGTTAACTGTGTAGAGAATGCCCACCCATACACCATATGTCCAGGAGGGGCTGTTTATGCCAGCCTTATGCCATGTGAGGTTTCCTTTATGCTTGCTGAGGTAATCCTCAAATGCTGTGTTAAGGCAACTTTAAATCCCTCTTGAGCCACTGAAGCACTGGAAAGGGGCCATCAAAGGAGCACAAGATCTAGCCCTGGGGGTCACCATACTGCCCCTTAATGAAACTCCTAGATGGTATTTCAGGTTTAAATATAATCTTCTCAGCTGACCTTTCCAGTGATTCCATTTGTCCTATTGACCTTTGCATAACAGTGATTTCATTTGTCCTATGCATGCAAGCCTGAAGCTGTGTCCTGTGAATTAAAGCAGAACCCTGTATGTTATGTGGCTATGTGTTCCTATTCACGTCAAGAAAATGAAACAGTGCAGTGGTGCTCTTGAAAAGCAAGTAGTCAGCCTGGAAAAAAACATTGCAAAAAGCAACAGCAGTAGTGCTAAGGAGTCACCTGCAGTGATGGAAGAAAAAATCTTCATATTTTCCTGTGTGGATCAGTAGTAAAGTTAAGAACCATTTGGTTGAACAATGGAATTGAAAAGTTTGACATTCTTTTATTCAGGGTAGCCTTCATCTTCTGCAATGGGCTAGCACCAGCTCTGTTATTTATGCCCTGAGTAGGAATTAAGCGGTGCATAAAGGTTACCTTTTCATTCTACTGTAACTCTGGCTTTGTCTTCACTGAAGGTGGCAAATTCGCCACCGTCAGATCGATTTCTCTGGATCGACTGAGCCGTCAGTGAAGACCCACTCAGTTATTCCAGAAATCGATATATTAAAACCCCCTTGTCAAGTGGTGTGGCGCTGCATCGACGGAACGCAGTTCCCGTTGGCACAGCACATTGAGGATGGAGCCCAGGAACAAAATCAGAGAAGTCGACGGGAGTTATGCAAGTTTTTTGCGTAGCTTGCGTAACTCCCGTCAACTGCCACCGAATCTCCAAGGTAAGTGTAGACAAGGCCACTGTGACTTTCATCTAAGAACTACAGTAAATAATTGTCTGCGGGTAAATACATATTCACATGAGAAGTAATTTTTTAACTACATAATATCAGAAGTATTTCTCAGAAATAGCCTTATGTAAAAATTAAATCTCATAACAGGAAAGAACTATCTCTTAAACTCAAATTTTTAATCTAAAGAAAGCTGGATTCTTATTGTAATGTTCTCCTGTGAAAAATGATCTTTGTAACAGAGACTCACATATTCTATTAACTGTTGTGGCTTTGGGCCCATGACCAGAGCCATAGCTTTTGCAAGTGAGCACCTTGTTTTCAAAAGAGCAGTAACAAACATGCAGAAAGCTATCTCTGGCAATGCCAGTATCACAGATGTTAACGTTCCAAAGAATGGAAGGAAGGAAGAATTGCTAAATGTTAAAGGAGGGATTAATTGTTTTCTCTAATATCTGTAAAGTGCTTGGAAGAAGAAGGTTGGTGTATAAATGCTAAATTTTGCTAATCCCCTTTTCAACCTCGTTGCAACTTTCCTGTTCTTAGTGAAAGTTTATTAACCTGAGTGCTGTGAAAATACAATTTACAAGAGAGACCAGATTTGCCATTCCTCACAATCAAAGTCTTGCTGTGCCTTGCCGGCTTTGCTGCCTATTAGCCAGAGGAAATCTGATGTTTCCTCTAGCCTTGTGCAGTGAAAACCTATGAAAAATGCCCATCCTGGGGATTAGAAGAAGAAAGCAGAGACTAAACATACAAAATGGACCACAAAATGACAGGTGGATTATGGCAATAACAATTTTGAGAGTGAATTTTGTTCATTAAGGCTGCAGGGATTCTATACTCAGCCTCTATACAAAAAGATTTTTAAATATTGCACATAAAGACTGAAATAGCCATAATCCTTTTGTAAGTGATGATATCATTTATTTAAAAACAGGAACCACAGCTATGAAATATTATGCAAGTTTGTGTGCAGCTGGGACATAAGGATGTCAGCTCTATTCAGAGATGATCTGCATCAGGAAAGTTTTGAGCAAAACTGTAAAATAAAAGCAGTAATCTCTGTTGTCAAATAACACAGATGGACAATTGTATTGTTTGAGACTTCTGCCTTTTAGTAGCAAGCTTAAGTGTCATCCCCTTTTTGAACCCTTCTACTGACTCCCCCTTCTCCACTGCATCAGATTTAAATTCCCTGAAATGAAATTCTGGCTTCAATGGAGTTTTATCATTGTCTACGATGGAGTCAAGATTTCACCCTTGGTTCACTATCAGAGGCTCTATATAAATCTGCTTCTTTTTCTATAGCCAACCTAGTCTTTTATTGCATTATACTTGGCTTTTTATGTGCCTACTCCATGCCTGGGATACCCTCCCATTTCTAGTTTACCAAGACAGTTCCCTTTCAGCATTCAAATACCACTTCAAGGCTCACCTCTTCCATGCCCATAAGAAGACAGCCAATAAAGAATAGCAATGGAAATTAAAAATATGACTTATGTTCCTTAAGTTGGTTCTGCACAGTTTCACAAATAGGTAGGCAAATATAAGAAGCGTTCACATAAGTCAGTAGTTGGTATGAGCATATTGTCAATTATTTATTGCTATTATTTTATTATGGTTATTATTACTGTAGCATCCAGATGCACTGCCTGGAGATCAGGGCCTCATTCTGCTATGCTGTGTACGCATTTATAATAAAGACAGCCCCAGCTTTCAGGATATTACAATCTATGTTTACAGTGCAAAAACCAGGTGATAAATCAAATGAGTAGAGGAGGGAAGGCAAGTTAAACAGTGAAACAATTAGGATTAGCTTCAGAATTAGATATGTCAATATGTAGCTGCCAAATAACCATGTGCAGGGGCAAATACTGTCCATGCATATATATAACCAACCAGTCAACCTCAAATTTATAGGTGTAATCCCACTGCTGATTTGCCTGGGAGTTATGGCCTGCTCCATTTCTGACCTGGACTGGGTCATTCCTCCTAAGGAACTTGGTGACTGCAAGCTGCTCAGGAATCACCACATAAATGCTGCACCTGGTGCAGACATCCAATCAACATAATACCATGCAGCCCAGGACTCCTTAACTCAAGCGATCTACCATGAGTCTCGCATTTACACACTAGATAGTTGCGCACACAAGATAGGTGCACACAAATGTACGTGAACAATTCTGAATGTACAACTTTGGAAATCTGGTCCACGATATCCAGACACTTCCCTCGTCTGTCGTGTTTAAAGTTAATGAGCATCAGAGTGACCTTCACACACCCACATACTTTTATTTAACATATGTGTTGCATACTTTATTTTTTAATGTTATTAAAAACACGAGAAACCTTTGCAGCCTGAAAAGCCTACTGCTTTTATTAGTAGGGTGCTGCATCCTGGCACTTTCACTTCAACTGCTGTGAGGAAAGTCTTATTCAAATGGATGTTTTCTAGCATGTAATCTTTTCAAATAACATTTTACTTGACATTTGTGAACAGTTGAAAGCCCAACATTCCCATTATGCTTCTGTCTCATTTAATTTCCTCCTCCTCTTCAGTCTCAAAACTATTAGAAATTGGCTCTGAAGGAGCGCCTGCTCTCTTAATGGGATGCAAAAACCCAATGGGACCTTCTCAGAAATGACAATGTATCCATAGGTAGATGGAGATATAAAATATCAGTGATAACAAGATAAACATGGGCTGGAAATACAGCCAGCTTCTATACTAGAGGATTCTTGTTGGGAAAGGGTGTTTCTCAGCATTCTGTTACTCTAAGCAAGCTGGCAAATGTTCACCCATATTCAACCTGTTAGTAACTGCTCCTGGTCTGAGCAGCCAGTCCTGCTGAGGGCAGACTTACCTGAAAAGAACTGGAAGAAAAACACTCTTTCTTCATTTGAATTTCAGTCACCCTTTGGGTGGTTTCTCTTGGTCCAATCCTTGCACGATCTTTAACCAAAGATATACCATAATGAACAATGCTGCCTTGGTAGATGGGTGAACTCACTAGGTGACTTCAGTAGGTCACTCCATACCTAATTTATCTGCAGAATGGGAAGGGACAGCTTTGCCTAGCTTAATACTCCAGTAGGAAAAGGAAGGATCTGATATTTTACAACTAGCTTTTGTTCTGCTGGATGACCTGTGGGGTAGGGTATCACTCCACTTCTTGAGCTTGAATGTACTATTTAATGCTATAGTGCCTGACAGCATAACTACATGTTACACATCCTTTAAGAATGCTGGAAGGAGTTAGCATAATAAAGATTGTTCTCCTCATCCAAGCTATGTCAACCTACTCCATCCGGGTTAGTTCTCATAGAGTTGTTCCTTGGCTCAGGAAGTGATGGAAGAGATTCAAAGAAGATTTATATGCATTTATTTTGACTTATAGTCATTAAAAAGGCAGCTGTACCAAATTCTAGGCTCCCTACATTTAATATTAAAAAACCCCCATCTGGGGGAGGGGTCACATGGTACCTGTGAGGAAGATGGCTGCCTAGTCCCAGACTGCTTCATTCCCCACATATCAATTCACCTTTAATAATTTCTTTCCTAGCAAATTGTTAATAAGTTTCTGTCATAAAAGTTTAAATGAAATCCTCTGGATAAACTTCAAATGGTTGAATATGGATTCCAATGAAAAAAATGGGGCGGGAGGGAGCAGAGGTAACAAAAGACCTAGGCCTGAATCCCTTAAGCAGCTGAAGGGGGAGATCACAAGGCCACAGAAGAACATCGAAGAAGGACATCGCAGTATTGAATGAATTAATCACAGACCAACTGGGTTTAATATCAAAAGACATTTGTGGCCTCTCTAAAGATACGGGTTATGTAAAGTCTTGAATGGCTCACTTGGGAAATGAGCTACAAAAGTTTGCCCTGAATACCAATGAAATTAAAGAAGAAACTGCCTCCTTAAAGCTTAGACTTTCACTAGACAAACCGGAGGAAAAACAGGATGACTTGGAAAATAGATCTCAAAGAAACAACCTTCACCTCTTGAGCACTGCTGAGGATCTCGAGGGAAAGGATATTATCAGCTTTCTTCAGAAGCTGTTCCTTGACATACTTAAATTGGACCCCCAGCTGCCCCATTAAATACTGGCTTGTCGAATGCCTGGTAGTAAAAGGCAGAAGTATGACAAGCCCAGACTCATCATCTTCAAAATGCTGAAGTTCAGTGATAAACTAATGGTAACGAATGGTGCCAGAAACACAGAAACCCATTTCTCTTTTCCCCGACTTCTCAGTTAAGCATAACAAAAAGAGGGCTGGATTCAATGACATAAAGTAAACTCTGGGGGCAAGGGAAACAAAGTCTGATACAGCATCAAGTACCCATCCACCTTCACTATGGATTTTAGCAGGTTCCAGAAGATTTTGCAAGAATCCCTCTGAAGTTTGGCAGACATTTAAAAAATTGAGACCAGATTTGACCAAAAATAGCAGAATGGTTTTTATCATTAAAAGCTTACCTCTACAAGTGCAAAAATCCGTTTGTTTTCCCATGTATCCTTGTAGATATGGTAATATTCGCTAACATAATCTTCCAGCTCCTAGCAGATTATCAGCTAGTCTGAACTCTTCTGTTCATCACCTTTGGAGCTGAGCAATAACTGTATAACATTGCAATGCATAGAGTAACAGTTTAACAGTAAACTGGGGTTTATAGCACCATCTACTGACTGAAGTATTATCTGCACTAGTCATCACAACTTGCGTTGTTAGACAAAACCTCTTCTCTGTTTATGATGGATGGTGTTATGATGACCACAAATCCGTTGGAACAGTCAACCCCTCTGACATGCTAAATAGATTATAATTAAACTTTAAATACCAGTTATTCAAATTAATTCTTAAATACTAGGTATTCAATTTGTTCAGATAATTTCACATACTGTAAATATGATTTTTATATCGTTGTATTTTTCATATTTAGATTTTGTACTAATTTATATCTGATTTACCAAATATATTGTAAATTTACATGTGCCGAGTCTGTATATATGTATTTGCGTATATGTATGTGTCTGTGTACATAAAATCTTCTGTAGGTAGGAATATATTATTCATATTCTAGAATAAGCAAGGGTATTTCACAGGGTAATATTTGACTCAAAATATTTTTGTATTTAGAGATGTTAGAGTATTATTAGAAAATAGAAGTGGGGAGAAATGGATGAAACTGAAGCCATCAAGGATCGGAATGTGCCCACATTGGCTTGGTTTAAGTCTGTTAATTATTTTGTTTTCTGTTACAAACGTAGCTTGGGAGACACATGGTATTTAACTATAGATCTTTTTTTTTATACCTGACACTCTCAGAGGCTCAATTAAAGGCATAAATTTATGCAAAACAAACCAGTATCTAATATGTATAAATATAGATTGCGCTCTAGAGATATGATTTTGCAATATCAATGGGCAAATATGTATCTTTAGAATAAGGTTATATGTCTTAATATATCATTTAAAACTTTGCCATGAATTTTATTGAAGTGTACTCCTGGAATGTGAGGGGATGTAATCAACCTTCCACAAGAATTAAATCACTGAGACACCTCAGATCAAAAAAGTGCCAAGTAGCTTTATTGCAGAAAATTCATTTAGCAGAAATCAATGCCAATAGAATCAAGGAGATGTGGGTAAGTACTGAATATCATTCATCACTGAATTCTAAGAACAGACGCACATCCATCTTAATTCAGAAAAGTATAACGTTTCAATGTATACATTCTTTGCCCGATCCTGAAGGAAAATATGTTCTGCTTGTTTCAACTCAAAAAAGTTAATTCTAGGCAGGCAATTCTGAATTTTTCAAAGACATTGCAGATATTCTTTTTAATAGAAAAGACATTCCAGTAATACTGGGAGGTGATTGGAACATTATCCTAGATAGACATCTGGAAAAATCCAATTACATGAGACCCAGTTCTCAAAATACAATAGTCCAACCCTCACTGTTGATGAATGAACTTGATTTAAAAGATATGTGGAGACTGAGACAGTGCAAAGAGTGTGACTATACATATTTCTCTACAGCACATTCATCTTACTCCAGAACTGACTTTTTGCTTGTGTCTTCAGAACTGATTCCAGCATGCCTAGAAGCAGCTATTGATAATATATTAATGTCAGATCATTCTCCAATTATACTTACTATAGATGCTGTTTACACATCATTAAAATATTTTAGGTAGAAGATGAACAATATGCTACTAAAAGTTTTGTTCCACAGTTGATTCAATTATCACTAACTTCATACAAGAAAATAAGCACTCAACTACCTCAGATACCATCTTCTGGGAAGCTCTGAAATCTCCTGTAAGGGATGAATGCTTAAAGTATGTCTCCCAAAAGAAGAGCTAAAAACTAAAACTACTAAACTCTCTGGACCAGGAAATAGATGAGCTGTAGATAAAGCATAAGACTGACCCAAATAATGAAAACCTTCTATGTTCTCTAGTCAATGTCAAATATAAATATAATGAATTCTTATCCAGCCAAGTCAAATTTGCACTAAACAGGGTCAAACAAAGGTATTATGAATGGGAAGATAAAGTAGGTAAACTACTTGCCAGAAGACTTAAGATGGAACTAGCCAACAACGATATTTCTTCCCTGTAACAAGAAGAGTGGAGTGGCACCCTTGAACCAATAGCTTCATCAGTTTAAGCACCGTTATAACACTTTATTCAGTCAGACAACCAGTTTGACTCTAGTAAAATTGATTATTTCATCAAAGGCCAGCCTTTTCATACCCTAATTTCAGAATAAGTGTTGTTATGGACAAAGCTGTCCAAAGCAATGCGAGAGATCAAACTGGCTATAAAAATATGAATTCTAGCAAGGCCCCTGAGATGGAAGGCCTTCTGGCAGATTTCTGCAAAACATTTTGTAATCATGAATTTTGTCTTTTTTCAAAGGTCTTCACTGAAACATTCCAAAAAGGAATCATGTCTCATTTGAGAAAATGGAAATCTGCAATTTCTGCCTCATACACAGGCTGCTTCGTGAGCTCTCTAGTACTGCACTGGTTGAAAAAATGATTGTCTAATACAAACACTTGGAAAAATACGAGAATGTCTGGTCACACACTTCTGGAGTTTAGTTTATATTAGTCCCTTGTACTCATAGGTTATGTTCTCACACATTTAATCATTATAAGAATTGATGCCCTGCATGACCTCTGCAGGTTCAGGTGTTTTTGTTTGTTTGGTTTGGTTTTGGTTTGGTCTTTTCTCCAGATTTTACAAATAATGACCATTGAATTTTGTCATTTGTATGGAATTTCCATCTGGTGCTTATATTTATATATGTTTTGTTTTATTATGTGTTTATAAATAAAGGAAAGAGCAGATGTTATGATTTTATCCTCCCCACACACCTGTATGGTCATGTATCCACTGCCTCCAGCATTACTTCATCAATTCAGATACACTAATAGGTCTGATCTCTTCTCCCCCACTGAGGATGAGATTATTATGCTATGATGATGTATTTATATAGTGCCTAAAAGAGCACTGGAAAAGGGGGGAGGAAGGATGGATGGATTTTGCTCTCCTCTCCTGAACTGACTTTTATATTAGAGGATTGTGGCAGAGTTTCATATGGAATGGAGCCCAAGGAATTGAAAAATATTTTATGTGACTAAGGAGAAGGCAAGACAATACTCTTCTTCCATTTTATAATTTTTGTTTATTTTGTAAGGCAAACTACTTTTCTAATTAGGGTGGAAGAACACCAATTTAGAAAGAATGCTAAGAATCACAGAGTGTAAATGGCTTTAACTATCAGCAGAGAAAATAGCTCTGTCTGTGCGATCAGAGCAAAGGCAATGATATTAGTGATACGATGCATTTAGATCACCAGCTGTTATCTCCTGGGGTAGGCCTTTCCTTGAGCAGAAACTGGGGAGAGGGCTCAAGAGCACAACTGTAAAAACTTAAATTGCTCCAATATGTTACCTGAAAGAAACCCAAAAAGATGCTACAGTCAAACAAAGCATGCATACAACACTCTGAGTTTCAGGTAGTCAGATTGTGCTGCGTGCAAAGAACCAGTCTATTCAACCTCTTTACGCCTTGAAATTAATATAACGTCCAAAGGGTACAGAATAGGGAGAAACACTCGAGAAAATTCAGAACTGAACAAGGCACATAGGAATAAAGAAGAAAAGAAACAGGATCTCCAAAGAATGTCACTATACGAACCAGATGGTGAGAAGGTAGAGGGCAATGGATCTTTTAGATTCTGATTTTTGCCTTCAGAATATTTGTTGGCTGTTTTGGTTGTGGGGAATGTTAGTAAATTCAGCCTAATGTATGGGATTAAAATTCATCATGTCCGGACCCTTGGTATTTCTAGAACCTACAAAGCTATGTGGAACTAAACCCAGACTGTAAAGGGAAGCCTGCTCCCAAAGGAAGCACTGGCCTCAGGTACCACTCTTCCCTTATTCCCGGTATCACTCTTCCCTTATTATATGTTAAGAGCGCCACGTGAAGAGATGCACATGCAGAAGCCATTTGGAGTGCACAACAAGAAGCATTATTGGTCTGATGGAAGTGAGGCACTATGCTACATACTCCAGGGCAGCATATCCTGGCATCTAATTTATTAACTCACTCCTTACAGAAATAAAGTATTGTTGTGGCTGTCCCAGGACATTAGTAAGATAAGGTGGGTGAGATTGGTTCCGTAAGGTATTGCCTTACCAAACTTGTCTCTCTATTTATAAAAATATCATTTTATGCCTTACACTATACATAAGTTTTCGTCAGTAAAGAAGAGGAGAAGTGTGCTAAAATTGTTGAGATTTTCCTGAGCTACTTGTCTACTAGTCCTGGGTCTCTCAAAGCCATTTAAGATCTAGGCCTGCAAGACTTTACTTCTGTACTGAGCATCTCTAGGCACAACACCTATGATAAATACAAAATGTAGGGCAATCACTTTCTAAGGAGACTAAATACAAACTTTAGTGAAATTCAGCATGTATGAAGTCACAGTTGTTTCAGGCTGCTTGGCAGTTTGCTGTGTGTCGACTAATATTTTTTTAACAGAATGGCACAGGCTGATATTTAGAAAGTATGGAGCATCTCAGCAGGACCAAAAGATCAGCCGCCAGGTGGTTTTGTTGTTCAGCAGATGCAGCCCTCTTTATTTTCTAGAGATGAGCGAATAATTATGAATAATTTATTCAATTAATTTAGCCTTTTTTTTCTGCTGACAGAATAGCCATCAGCAGATCATGCTTTCCTCAAATGTATTCATGATTGAAAAGTATTTGTTGATAGTTTTGGAGCAAACTTTTAAAACTCTGGATTGACTGTAAATAGTTCTCTGCAAGCACTTGATATTTGAATATTATTTGTTAGCTGTGATACCCTGCTACTGTTTCTCTTCCCTTAGGGGATGAATGTGCAAGCACTGCTGGATCAAACACTTGCACATGGTGATAGGGTCATTTGGACCAAAGTCATCAAGAAATCTAGAAATCAGTATAGAAAAAAGATGAATAAAGGAGGCTAAAGTCTACTTTTAAAGTATCAGTGTAGAGAAGAAGCTGTCAGAAAACTTTTCATTGTCATTCACCCATTGCTAAAGTTTTTAAATTATGTTTCAAACTAAGTAAGAATAGAGAATAAATGACATACATTAACCAAAGCAACAGGTCAATATTTCTGTTGTGAATAATTTCATTGCAACTGTATCCTTTTTATCTCAGCGCAAATCATTTGTGATTCAATCCTGGTATGTAAGAATGTGTTTGCTATTCTTATGTGTGGAATAGATTAAGTCAAAACGTTACAGTCTACAGTAGTATTGGGAAATATTAACCTCAGCTCGTCGCTGTTTGTTATTTGTGGTGTAAGATTGGTCACTGACATCTGAGGTTATTGTTCCTGGTCCCTGATGGGCTGGCTGCGATACTTTAAAAAGGAGAATGACTAAAATTGGATAAATAATTTGCAGTGTGTGTTTTTGGGATGAATCAACATTTATGTTAAAAATAATGACGATTTTGAGATTTGCTGTCTTAAACTTTTGCACAAACAGCTGGTGTCTATTTGACTGTGCAGCCAATGAATAATAGGGTCCCATGAATAACAGGAAGATTAAGTGAATTTACCACTTATTCACAAAAAGGTTTGAAAATCACTTTTTGCATTATTCAACCAGCAACATTAACCATACAAACAATGCAAATAATTTTGTTATTAACATGACTAGGTTTAAAGATTCAGACAAAGTAAATGCATTATCTTTCATCAGAAGCATTGCAATTTTAAGTGTTGCTGTCAAGAAAAAAAAGCCTATATAGCAAGGGTGGCCAAACTGTGGCTCATGAGCCATGTGCGGCTCTTTTACAGTTAAAGTGCAGCTCGCAGAGCCCCCTATTTTACTCCATTCTCTGCCTACCAGACTGGGGTGGAGAGCTGGGAGCTTCTGCCATGTGGCAGGGATAAAGGATTCTGACCAACGGGGAGGAGGGTCTCGGCCAAACTTACTGGCCACCCCTGCTATATAGTGGCTTGGTCTACACTTACCTTGGCGATTCGGCGGCAGTTGACATGAGTTATGCAAAGTACTCAAAGAACTTGCGTTACTCCCTTCGACTTCTGTGCTTCCCTTCTGTGCGCCGTCTTCCGTGCGCTGCACCGACAGGAGCCATGTGTCTGTCGACGCAGCGCTACGCCACTTGTGGGGGTGGTTTAACAGTGTTGACTTCCTGATCGACTAAGCGGGTCTTCACTGACCACTCAGTCGATCCAGAAAAGTCGATCTGATGGCAGCGACTTTGCCGCTGTCAGGGTAGGCATAGCCAGTGACTTCTTACTTATAAAAAGGATATTATTTCTGGACATGCTAAATCCCTTTCTGCTGTGTTGCAAATGGCAATAAGGGAGACAGTATGCTTGTCAATGCATGCTCTAATTAATCACTTGCCACTTCAGCCATATTTTTGTATGACCCATCATAATCCCGATTTTAATGACAGAAGATGAAGAAAATAAAATATTATAGTTGGCACAAGTTAAAACTGCTGCATAATATGATATGCAACCAAAATAGCAGGCAACAGCAACTACAAGAGCTTTGAAAAATAATTAATGGTTTGTATGAAAAATTGTGCCATTGATTTAATAATTTGTGGCTGAATGCACTGTATTTTGGAATGACCAAGTAGCTGCTGGTTAAGTGGCGATAACAGCATGTGGAGTGTCCTTGCTGAGTGAATGGTGACAGCAGCAACTAAAGGTTAAAAACTGATGCCTGAGAACCTGCTAGGAAGCAATTCACTGCTGAACATGCATGGGGTCAAGTGTGAAAACAGTTTCTTGCTTATTTTTATCTCCAAGCCGAGGAGAAATCAATAAGCCAATATAGTGTGCACTCCTCAGTAAGAACAAACTGCCCCCATTCTGGGCACATTCCCACTAGCTTCATGCCCTGCAAATAAAGACTTTTTCTATCCAGCAACATGACTTAGGGTCAGTGTGTCATTCCTTTCTCTTGGTGTCCTACTTCATACCTGTCAATAAGTATGAGCCAATGCACACTGCACAGGTCAGAGGTGCACAGCTGGTAATGGGCAGCTGTTTGGCCATTACGTAAAAGCCTCTCACAAAATATTATGACTACAGCAGATTCTGTATGCAAAACTGGAACATCTTGGGCTGAGTGGGGTACTAGCAGCAACCCTTCTGCCAGTGTTTTACCATTCCAGTTCACTGACTGTTGGGGAAGCGGCTTGGACAAGCATGTGGGGCAGAAAAAAATCACTAAACACCGTTCCTCATCAGTCATTTCCTTTCACTGCAGGTTGCTTTTCATTAGCAAACGTGGATTTTCTTCCTTTTGTTTCTCTTGGAATTTTACTTTGTAAAACTTACATGGTAAGTTACATGGTTCCTTACACAGTACAGCAGCACCATCATCCACAGCAACACAACCACCAATAATCATGTGGGACTAAGTAGTTGCTGCTGTGGGGCCATGAGAGAAAACCCCACAGCATGAAAAGGAGGAAAAGGAAGGATGGTCTTGTGGTTAAGACTCGCTGCTGTGGTAAGGGAAACTGAGGTCAATTCTGGGCTGTATCACCGGCTTCCTGTGTGGCCTTAGGCTTAGGTGAATCATTTAAAATGGGACTTTTCAAGAGTGCTCAACTCCCATTGAAATCAGTGGGGCTTCATGTTGATGCTGTAGCCTGCCCACATGGGTTGTCCTTTGGGAAAGGGGACCCTGGACCGTAAACTCATCAAAGCTGACACGGGCTCTTGCTGGGTGTTTGTAAAACACCTAGGGGACCTGAGCTCAGCTGGGGCCTCTAAGTAATAATGTAATAATAAGAAATCATGCCTTTTGTGTGGGTCCTGTATGAATGTTTATTTATCAACCCTTCAAAGAACAGCTCTTGAAGAGGAGAGTTTTCTTTGGGTTAATGCAATCCAAAAAGTATCACTGTGAGGCTGGAAGACATAAACTTACCGTTTGTGATCACTTGAAAGTAGGTGAAACTTCAGGCCTCAACATTTGTATAATTTCTGTTTCAATCATAAATGATGCAATTATTCCATCTACAGCTCATCATCTGTGTTTTCTGGTAACTCTTGAGTTCTCTCTCAGATTACCAGAGGGTCTTGGCACTCAGATGCCACTATATTTTCCTTAAATCCATTCTATTAGCTCACTTGTTATAAGAAAATATGCATGTTTCATCTGGCCTCCCTTGTGCTATTTCCAGCCAGGCTTTAGAAGTGGTTTGAGGCAATATGGGACAATTGGCAAATACCGATGGAGAGGCTCCTCCAAATGTAGTTTTGTGCATCTTTCAAGAAAAGCATTTTGGTTTTTTTAAATGTACTTTTGTTTTCTGCTAGGATGTGTGGTGTAGAAAGGGCAAGGAATGGGCCAGGATTGCCAAATTTGATTTGCTAAAATCATATTTACTGTTATATTTGCTTAGGTGCCTCACATCAACAGAAGGCTGCAGTGTAAAAGGAAGGCAATATTATTAGATTTGCTTTTATATTATGTTGTCATTCCTTGTGTTATTAGGGCAAATTCACAGGAGAAAAGTCTGAATTGAAAAACTACTAAAGTGACATTTTTATGTCAGTTTTTATCATCAATGACATTAGCACACAAAATACTGTTCACAAGTCAATAAAGCGAATGTTAGAGCTATGCTAGAGAAACTCCAGTAGTATTGTTACTGAGACTGCATTCTCAGCTGGAGTTGGGGAAATCTAACATCCAAGAGGATATGATCAATGAGCAGGTGACTCTAATCATTATACATGTCAAAGGATAGGACATTAAATTAACAACTGGCTAGCTGGTGGCTTGTGAATTTAAAACAACTAGGAAAATGAGATATACATGGAACTGCACAGGCTGTCTCTAGGACAGATTGGTACAAAAACATTGTAGAGAATGAATGATGTTCCACTTGTACGGACAATGGACCGGTGGATGGGGATGTTGCAACTAATTGCCAGGTAGCAAGTTAGCCCTTGATAATCTCAGCCAAGTGTCATGGATCCACAGAATCTGTGCTACACCCCAGCTTTTAAATAGGCCCTTGGAGGAGCCCCTTCTGTGTGGCAGACCCTGAAGGGGTCCCAGTCTGCCTTAAGAGTAGGCCTGTGTATGGCAAAGTTGTTTCTTTTAGGACATTAAATATCTTTTGGCTCAGATACATTTCTCTAGACTAGTCTCATTGTTTGCTGTTCTTAACTGCGCAGTGTCAAAAACAAATAACTCTCCACTATGTATCAGTGTGGGGAACCATAGCTCATCATAAACAGCTACCATTAATCTTTTCTGTGCTGTGACAATGCCACCCACGTCTTGCGACTGACACTGCAAGTGAAGGTAGCTACTGCTAATGAGGACACATTCATAACAGCACTGCAGTGTTTGTACTTTCACATCTCCATTGTGTGGTTTACTGATACTCACAGTGACTTGTTTTTAAGCTGTACACAACTGAACACTACGTCAGTGAAAAGTTTTCTCCCATTCAGCGTTTTGCTCTGTCATAGAAGATTATTTTCCTTGCAGATGTTGTCACATACTACCTTGAGTGCCCCTAATGGGCTGTCACCAATCTGTTGTATTTGGAACCCAGGTGATTCCAAGCCAATGGGGTCTGGGCAGAGCTCAAACACTTGTTTCTAGCTTTTGGCCTCTCATGCACACTCCTCGGTGCAGAGCTTGTCTGGCCCCCTTCCTTGGGAAGTGGCACTCCATAGCCCAACTCCCCTAGCCCTGAAGCCAGTGCAGAGACCTCTCAAGCCTCCCCAGTCACTCTGGCACAGCTGCCCAGATTTTCACTTCTGCAGGCATTCTGGCTTACAGTTTAACTCCTGGGAAGCTAGTGGCAGGAGTTACAAGAGTTACAGATTTTTAAGCAAACCAACAAAAGCCTACACACTCTCTTCTCTGAGCCTATGCTCACCCCTTCTTGTGAGTCCTTACGCCCAGTCCATGTGTCAGCTGGTTAGGTCTCTCCCACCTGTCAATGATTGGCTAATGTGAGAGGGACTGGAGTGGATCTCAGCCTGTCCCGTTTGTCATGTGAGCAACTGATCAGCTTCAGAGCTCAAGTCAGATGGTTAGCCAGGAAGTTCCAGCCACTCCTGGCATCCAAACTGGGAAAACCTGTTCCCAGTCTGAAGGAAACTCTGTAGTAAAACCATTGTTTTATAGGGGAGGAAAGGAAGTTCTTTGAATGGCATTACCATTGATGCCTCATGTTAGTCTTTTCAGGCAGATGTTGGGCATTACAATGAGCTGCTCTGCATACGTCCTTGACATCTTTAGGCAATTACAGTTGCTTATTCAAAAGATAAGTCACACTAACATAACATAAGAACAGCCATATTGGGTCAGGCCAATGGTCCATCTAGCCCAGTATCTGTCTTCTGACAGTGACCAGTGCCAGATGCTCCAGAGGGAATGAACAGAACTGACAATCATCAAGTGAGCCATCCCATCAGCTATTCCCAGCTTCTGGCAAAACATTAATCCCTGCCCATCTGGCTAATAGCCGTTGATGGACCTGTTCACCATGAATTTAGATAATTCTTTTTTTAACCCCATTATTGTTTTGGCCTTCACAACATCCTCTGGCAAAGAGTTCCATAGATTGAGTGTGCGTTGTGTGAAGAAATGCTTCCTTTTGTTCATTTTAAACCTGCTGCCTATTAATTTCATTTGGAGACCCCTCGTTCTTGTGTTATAAGAAGGAGTAAATAACACTTCCTTATTTATTTTCTCCACATGAGTCATGGTTTTGTTGACCTCTATCATATCGTCCCTTAGTCATCTCTTTTCCAAGCTGAAAGTCCCAGTGTTATTAATCTCTCATGTGGAAGCTGTTCCATACCTCTCATCATTTTTGCTGCCCTTTTCTGTACCTTTTCCAATTCCAATGCATTTTTTTTGAGCTGGAGCGACTAGATCTGCACACAGTATTGTGTCTTATTATCTAGCCCTTTCCTAATGATTCCCAACATTCTTTCTGTTAGCTTTTTTGTCTGCCGCTGCACACTGAGTGGAGGCTTTCAGAGAACTATCCAAGTCTCCAAGATCTTTCGTGAGTGGTAATAGCTAATTTAGACCCCACCATTTTATATGCATAGGTATAGTTGAGATTATGTTTTCCACTGTGCATTACTTTGCATATATCAACATTGACATTCATCTGCCATTTTGTTGCCCAGTCACCCAGTTTTGTGAGATCCCTTTGTAACTCTTTGCAGTCTGCTTTGGTCTTGATTATCTTAAGTAGTTTTTTAAATCAACTGCAAATTTTCCCACCTCACTGTTTAAGCCTTTTTCCAGATCATTTATGAATATGTTGCACAGTACTGGTCCCAGTACAGACCCTTGGGGTACACCATGCTTACCTCTCTCCATTTTCAAAACTGACCATTTATTCCTATACTTTGTTTCTTATCTTTTAACCAGTTATTAATCCAGAAGAGGACCTTTCCTCTTATCCCATGTCAGCTTACTTTGCTTAAGAGCCTTTGGTGAGGGAACTTGTCAAAGGCTTTATGAACATTTAAGTACACTACAGCCACTGGATCACCCTTGTTCACATGCTTGTTGATGCCCACAAAGAATTCTAGTAGATTGGTGAGGCATGATTTCCCTTTACAAAAAACATATTGACCCTTCCCCAGCAAATTGTGTTTATCTATGTGTCTGATAATTCTGTTCTTTCCTATAGTTTCAGTCAATTTGCCTGGTACTGAAATTAGGCTTACTGGTCTGTAAATTGCCTGGATCGTCTCTGGAGTCATTCTTCAAGATGGTGGTTACAATATGAAGTGAAGGTCACAATTTGACACATCACAAATGTTTCCTTAATTTGCTAGAACAGCCCCAAGTAAGAATTAAAGTAAGAATTAGGCCTTTCATTTTTACATGCTTGTTCTTAGTCTCAGCGTCATTTAATCTTATATGCTATTTGCCACTGGCATGTCATATAAAGCAAGGATGGAGGTAAAAAAACAGCCCACATTTTGGGGAGAAGAGGACTGGCTCTATGTCCAAGCCAAAATATGTTTATTAAACAAAACAAACAAACAAACAAACAAACAAAAAAAAAGGATTTTTTATAATCAACCTCGCCCTTTATTTTTATTAAAACCAATTTAACACCCAATCCTAACCAGACCTAAAGAGCAAAAGACTCACCTGGGCTCCCTCTTCTTATAGGCACATCTGCTTAAGCAATTTGCTTTACCTGAACTCGGTCCCAGTTGCCCTAGCTGGGTTCCTTGGCCTTTTCTGCAATGTTTAATGTTTCTTTATCCATGCCTGTGGCAAAACTAGCTATTACTATCTCTTCAACCTTTCTCTAGAGTTAATACTCTTTGAAAAGTAACAGATTTAAAGGAAATAGATGGTTTTAATGGAGCATTTGGGGTTCAGTGCTGTTTCTGTTGAGTTAAGTGGGATTTTTTTTACCATTTATTTCAATGCAAGCAAAATAAGGCACTATGGGTCTGATTCGTTAATACTCTGCACTTTGGGTAGCCACTTATACTTGGGTAACATGCATGCAAAATGGGTACAAAATGTTTCTGTTCAGATTGAGTATGTGAGTATTGTGCTCTCTATTGGCTGGTTGCAGCACAGAAAGAACACATGGATGCCTCAATATATAGTAACAACAAATTCATCTCAAATGTGGGAGAGGTGTGTGTTTGGAATTGAGGGACCAGAATTTCAATGCCAGCTCTGCAGTTTTGTTTGTTATTATGGAGAGGGGATAGGTCTGCCAGATGTAAAACTTATTTTGATTACCCTTCTATTAAGGGAGAAAAAGAGACCCCGGGGGAGAGGGGGAGGGGAAGAAAAGTCATCTCAACAACTTTAACACTGACTCCTTCCTAATAGTATTCTTTCATTAGAATTATCAAAATATAAACAAAACACAAATCCTACTGAAAAAACTTGTAGAAATTATAGGAACATAAGAACAGCCGAGCTGGGTCAGAGCAATGGTCCACCTAGCCCAATATACTGTCATCTGACAGTGGCCAGTGCCAGATGCTTCAGAAGAAATGAACAGAACAGGGCAATTCTGGATGATCCATCCTGTCATCCAGTCCCAGCTTTTGGCACTTGGAAGTTCAGGGCCATCTGGAGCATGGGGTTGCATACCTGACCATCTTGGCTAATAGCCATTTATGGACCTATCCTTCATCCTTATGTGTGTCTGTGTCACGGGGCTTGTACACCCTGTGGCTGGGTCTAAAGCCCCACCCTGCATTTCAGGGCAGTTGAGCTTAGTGGCCTGAGTTTAAATAGTTGTCGCCATAGCCTGGGCTGTGTGGCACAGTGGTCTGAGTCAGTATAGTGGCCCTGGTTCTCCAGGCAATAAGGCCTAGTAGCCAGAGTCACTGGAGCAGCCCTCTTGGTCAGGGACGCATGACCTAATGGGTCAATAGGGTAGCCCTTTGGTCAGGGCAGTGTGGTCTGATGGCTGGAGTCAATAGAGAGGCCCTTTTGGTCAGGGCGGTGAAACCTAATGGCCAGTGTCAATAAAGTGCTCCTCTCAGTCAAGGCTGTGTGGTCTAATAGTACATTGGTGAAATAGGGCACCACCTAGGGGTATGTGGCACCCAGGGTAGGGGGGCTCAGACCCTTCGGACTCTTCAAAGGCAGAGGTGCTCGCCACCAAATCAGCAGGGATCCTCCCAAAACACACTCCCTGATTCCCCCACTGTAGCAAAGCTTAAGTCCCCTGGGCTACATCCTACCCCTTTCCCTGGCGGCACAATTCAGAGTCTTCCGAGTCTCTGGGGTCATCAGCTGCTGCAGTTCCCAGTGACTCTGTTCTCTCTGGACCTCCTTTGGGTGGTGCGTCATCCACCTGGGTTTTGGAGCTCTTGGCCTGCGCAGTCTGGGACTTTGGGCTCTCCAGGCCTGGGGCTTGCATGGTGAAGCCTCTTTCCTCAGTGGTCCACCCCAACTGAGCTGGGATGCTCCCTTTTGTACTGGGGCTGGAGGTGAAGCATGCCCAGTAGAGCTGAGGAGGCAAAACCTCCTTGGCCCTCAGAGTGAGATTAACCCTGGGCAGATCAATGCAGGGCTTGTATACCCTGTCGGTCTGTATTAATGAGTATGACACCATACATGGAGAGGAGTCCTAATCTAGTGCATAAAAGACTATAAGGTTGTTATTTGTATCACAGCAGTGCTTAAAGAGCCATCTGGGAGTGCCCATTTTGGCTACAAATGCACGGTAAGAGACAGGCCATTCTGTGACAAAGCTCTACCTCTACCTCAGTGGGTCCAGTGCTTCCTTCTAGCGGTAGGTCAAGGAACTGCTTCACCCCTTAGTGCTCTTCCATCCTCTAGTGGTGGGGGAGGGTAATACAGCCTCTCTAAGATGGCCACTCCCTGCTGGCTCCCAGTCCTGTCTCTGGTTCTCACAGGTCCTTGCCTCTTTGCTGGGGCTTTTGTCCCTCTAGTGAATGGCCAGTGGGGGGGAGGGGCAGTCCCACAGTTGACTCCAGGCCCCAATCCAGGGACCCTACAAGTAGCAGCTTTGTGCTGTAGGCTTCAGGAAAACTGCTAACTTCCCTGGGTTACTTCCCCATGCCCCTTGACTTACTGTCCTTACCCTGCTCAGACAGGGGCCCTTCCTGGCCTCCTTGTCAGGGGAGGCTCTTGACCTCTGACAGCCCCACAGGCATGGTAGTGCCCAAACCAAATGTCTAGTTCTATCTTCCCCTTCTGGCAGGTCTTGGAAAGGTATTTTGCCCTCTTCAGGCAGGGTTTTTCCCTCACCAAGTCTTTGTACCTGCAGGGTTCAGTCACAGAGAGAGAGAGAGCGAGAGAGAGCGCACCTCACTCTCACAACTCCAGCTACATGCTTTCTCTGGAGGGGGCAGGGCCTTGGTTGGCTCCAGGTGTGTTAATTAACTAACCTCTGCTTAGTGCCAAGGGGAAAAGGGATTTACAGATCCTGGGGCTGATATATCGGCCTTCTAGCTCTCTCAGGGTCGGACCGGACGGCTACCAATCACAATACCCAAAAGCGCTTACAGTCTAAATAGAAAACACAGAGAAAGGGTAGGAAGCACAGCAAGGCAGAGCTGCGACTGAGTTCCATGAGACAGTATTTCTCCCTAGTATGTAACCTTAAGGAAATCGTTTCACATCTCAGTTTACTCATGTGTAAAGCAATAATCATCATATTTATCTTCCGTTGTAAGACGCTTTGAGATCTATGGCGATCTATGTAGATCTCTGAATGAAAAGAGCTACTGACAACCTAACTATTATACCTAAATAATTTTATCATATATCAATAAAGTTATACTTTTCCTATTAAACAGCACTTGCAACATCGTTCTCAAGAAGCAGCAGTTATACTTTCCCAAAAATATCAGCTGTGAAGTTGATGAATATACTCTCTAATATTGCTCACCTAACAGTAACCCATAAGTGAACATCTGTGAAATTAAGATAACGTATGTAGATACTGAAATTAAGACAACAAAAATAATACATAACTATAACCTATGTGTCTGAGCTAAGATTACTGTGTTGTGATGAATTTCATGTGCTCATAATAAATATATCAAAATATTTGTATGTGGGGAGTTTAAGAGCTATGAATATGGCTACACGACAGAGACTAAACAAGCTTAATGATGTGGAGTAGTTATACTAGTGCAACCCCATGGTGTAGACACAGCCTACACTGACGGAAAGGGGTTTTCTGTCAGTGTAGGATCACCACCTCCACAAATGATGGTAGCTCCCTCGACAGAATCATTTTTCCTTTGATATAGCTGGTTTCTTCACTGGGATTTAGGTCACTGGCCAGGGGAATATGGCTTTTTCACATCCAGACCTAACTTTAAAGTGTTGACCTAACTTTATGTTGACCTAACTTTAAAGTGTAAGTGAAGCGTTTGATGTCCTCAGCTATTCATTACTTTGGCTTTAAGTGTTTAGGTTTTGTAAACGATGTCACAGCTAAGTTAGCTGTTGGAATTCAAATACGGCTTTGACGTGCACACCAGCTGACACCCAACTGCCTGCAATGACTACTAATACAGAAAAATCAATTAATTTAGTACTACTGAAGTCTTTTATTATGCCTTCTATCAAACAGCATAAAAATGGAAAATGCAAATTGCATCAGTTTCATGAAAAACATACTTCAGCAAAAGTTTCTCAGTAAGGTTTCTCAAAGGTCATGTGTCACATAATCATGTTTGCAATGTCTTGGTACTTTTAAGATACTGTCACCATGGTATCTAAGTGCTGGGTTGAGCACACCAAGCATTCAATCTCCGCTGCTCCAAGAACATAGCTAAAAATTTGCTCCCATACAGTTAATAACCCCCACATCCTGTCTAAGCCTCATGCATGCAGCCAGTCAATGTAAGGTAATGTTAGCCCTCTAGTGTTCAACGAGAGTTTAGCGTTCTCATACTAATAATGCCTTAGCACATAACACAGACTTTTAAAAAATAGTGTTTATTGCCAAAGTCCATGGCATTTATTTAATATATCTAGCCAGTCGAGTTCAGTGATGACTAAGAAGGTTGGTATCTGTTATTAATAAAGGAATCCAGGACAAAATAAAATCACTATAGTGGCCATACGGGTTACCCCACAAAGTCAAGCAGTCTCAGGGCTCGTTTTGTGTGAGGACTTCTATACACACAGGTTGTACTGTCAGTTTAAAAAACAATTTAGTTAAAGCAATGCAAACCCCAGTGTCAGGGCCAAAGCACAATTTTTTTGGGCCCAGTACACACTTGTAATACGGGCCCCTCCCACACACATACCACAGTCTTTCATCCCATACTTACAATCTCATGAGCCATGAAATTTTTTTCCTCATGGTAATGGGGGGGTTGCAGCCTGGGCCTGGCTCTGCAGGGCCTCTGGGCCCTGGTACAGTGTACCCTCCCTCCCCCATGTGGAGGCTCTGCCCGGTGTAGACATAGACTATGTCTACACTGATGGCAGCGAAGTCTCCACCGTCAGATTGACTTTTCTGGATCGACTGAGCAGTCGGTGAAGACCTGCTCAGTTGATCAGGAAGCTGACTCTGTTAAACCACCCCCACGAGTGGCGCAGTGCAGTGAAGATGGCGTGCAGAAAAGGAGCACAGATGTCAACAGGAGTTACGCAAGTTCTCTGCGTACTTTGCGTAACTCCCAGCAACTGCTGCTGAATCGCCAAGTTAAGTGTAGAACAAGCCTTAGATTGATTGAAGACTGGCTTATAGCAATTTAGCTTGGCATCTCTAACTGAGGTCTTGTCTACACAAAAAAGTTGTACTGGTTTAACAAAGGGTGTGTTTTTAAACTGATTTAGGCCTTGTCTACACTAGCACTTATGCTGGCAAAACTTTTGTAGTTCAGGGGTGTGACAAAAACACTCCCCCGAACGACATACATTTTGCTGACATAAGCGCTTATGTGGACAGCACTATGTCAGTGGGAGACACTCTCCACAACATGGCTACATAAGTGCTCTTCCAGTGGCACAGCTGTACCAGTATAGCTGTGCCACTTTAAGTTTTAAATGTAGACTATCCCTATGTTAATTGGTTAGTAAACGGATCTGAGAATTCTCTTATTTCAGATCAAACCAAGTTAGTTTGGTTTAACAGAAAATAGAAATTTGTTGATACTAAACTGAAGTATTATGGCCACACAGGGGTTCAACTGGTTTAAATAAATCTGTTTTAAAACTAATTTAAAGTTTTGCCTAGTACCACCTTCTCATGCAGACAAGGCCTTACTTATGCAAACTAAACTGGCATGTCAGGTTTAAACTGATTTAAGAACATCCACAAAGAGGCAGTGGTTTAACTAATTGTGTTTAACATCACACCTTTAGTTAACCCATTTGAACTTTCTGATTTGACCAGGCCTCTTTTCTACACTTAGAGCTATGCTGCTGTAGTGCTTAGGCTTGGTCTACACTACAGAATTAGGTTAATGCAAGGCAGCTTACATCGACCGAACTATGTAAACAGCTACACTAAAATTTCACTCCTACTGACATAATGCCATGATATGCCGATTTAATAACACCACCTCCATGAGAGATGTAGATTCAACGTTGATGTAGTTAGGTCAACCCAGTGTTAGTGTAGACACTGCGTTGCTTACATTGACTGTCACCAGCTTTCAGAAACCATCCTGCAATGCCCTGCACTGACCGTACAGATGGTATATGTGCTCCTGGTGAGGACGCACCCCGCCGACACAAGGAGAGTAGTGTGGACACACAAAAGGGATTTAATTGCTGCAGCAGCTGTATGCTGATATAATTAAGGTTGGCATAATTCTGTAGTATAGACATAGCCTTAGTGAGATGCTACTTATGCTGATGGGAGAACTTCTCCCGTTGGCAGAGGTAGTCCATCTTTCTGAGGGATGGTAACTATGTTGATGGGAGAAGCCCTCTCACCAAAATAGCACTTTCTTCATTGGGGCTAGGAGATATGACGTTGCTCAGGGGCGTGGAAAAATCCACACTCCTGAGTGACGTTGTTATATGGACATAAGTCTGTAGTACAGCCCAGAGCCAAGAGTTGGCAGACAGTGGAGAAGGAAAAAAAATAACAAACCCCCAAAACAGCTTTTGGAGTTTTTCTCTGGATAATGATCTGTTTATTTTCTAAAGTGTTCAGAAAAAAAGATTGGTACGAACACCCACAACCAAAATTTTGACCAAAGCAATTTAAGCACACACAACAAAATGTTAGCATTGTTGTATAATTTTAATGTGTTGACGAGGAATGAGATGATCCATATAAAGTCTTTCCCCTCGCCTCTTAGAAGAGTGACATTTCTTATGCCAAATGCAGAAAAATGAAATCCATAACAACATGAGGCTTGGAAGTCTTTAAACTGTACTAGTAGAGAGTTCTCAACCAATAAGAAGTAGGAGATGCCCAGAAGATAGGAGAGTGTAACCTCCAACAGGAATAACCAGCTGGAAAATGACTGATCTCCCTTGTAAAATGGCAGTCAGATCCAACATTTGAAAAAATCAAATAGTTATAGCAATGCATAGCCCACTAACAGGGTGAATATTGAGACCATAAACTGTATTCGGCCACTGTCTAATGGACAGCTGGGGGTTTTGAGGGTTTTAAAAAAAACAGGCTAACAAAATGGCATAGAACATACTAAATCCAGGCTCTCCATCTGTGAAATCAAGTTAAAAAAAAAATCACATTATCTGTCTTCATAAACACATGGCATAGGCTTAGCCACTCAGAGAACCAGGAACAACACCATCCAAGTGCTCCATCATGTGACTAATCCAATTTGAACTGCATAGTCTCCAAGGTCAGAAAGGACCATTGTGATCATCTACTCCGATGACCTGGATAGCATAATCCATAGACCTGCTCCAAAACAATTAGCAAAGAATATATTTTAGAAAAACATCCAATCTTGATTTAAAAATTGTATGTGATGGCGACTCAATCCTAACCCTTGATACATTGTTCCAATGGTTAATTACCCTCACTTTTGAAAACGTACACCTCATTTCATGTCAGAATTTGACTAACTTCAACTTCCGTCCACTGGATCATGTTACATTTTTCTGCGTTAGATTGCAGAGCTCATTAGCAAATATTTGTCTCCAAATATTTACTTATAAACTTTGCAATCACGTCACCCCTTAACCTTTTCTTTGTTAAATGAAGCAGATTGAGCTCCTTGGTTCTACACTATCACAAATTCAGAGCGCATTGCCAAAGCTTTCCCCAAATTCTCACTGAAATTCATGTAGTACTAATATTTTTGTGTCCAGCTTCAGTAAAAATTTTGCTGAGACACAAAATATCTATTGAAAAACTCCATTTTTGTTGCAGCAACAAAAGAAGAAAAGGCTCTTCAATTCTGAGTCGGAAACGTCAGGCAGCTCTTTGCTAGCCATTTTATTCCTTTTTAATCCTCAACTTAGGCTTTTCTTTCACTCACAATAAGCTCCCCTTTTGTAAGGGAAATTTTTCTGCGTGCCCAAATCCCCCCATGAATATGTGCAAGTCAGGTAGAGGTATGAAACCTATAATGCTATTGAAATAAATATCTGAGCTGGGAACCTATTGAAGGGGGGTTATACACTTAGCTCACTGAGGGGTTAATAACTCTATGCTTAAAGGTACTTCAGTGGAAATGGACAAAAACTGCTAATGGGCTCCTACCTTAGAGCCCTTGAGATTAAAAGGAAGGCTAATTGAATTCTAAGAAGCTTCCTTTGTGTTGCTGAGCAATTGAACAAATCAGGACTACCAACTTCCCCATCAACAACCTGCATTTTGGGACAAATTAAACCCTCCTGTAATTAAATGGATGTCAATGGGAATCACACTGGGGATGACTTTGGCCTACTGACTCTGACCTCAGGGAGGCTGAGATAACCACACTACATGCTTGTGTTCCAGGTGATTTTGATTTGGAGAAGACTTGAGAAGAGTTAAGAAAGCGCAGGCTGGATTGCTGGTATTGATACACCAATGGAAGCTTTGCTGCTGCTTTTCTGCTCAGAAGCTGTGGTGCTGATCTTCATAATTAGCCAATACTTAATAAAACATCAATTTCAAGCCCTTTCAGAAGTTCTGAGGTGACTCTCTTAATATGTTTTGAGGAGAATCTGCCAACCAAAAAGCCAACCTGGTCCTCACTGACTAAAGGAATGATAATTTTTGAGCCTGCTAGCCAAACATCTGTTTGAATTTTTAGATCATAATCAAGATGTGGCATCTTCTAATTAGAAACGCAATCCAATTTTTGGTTGGAAATTTAACTGTCTGAAATCTGACCTGATAAAATAATGTGGAACAAATTAGTCATATGCTCATTTAAGACTGGTACTCAGGCTTTACAGTAGCTTGTTTTTATTTCTGTGCTGTCTACGCATAGAGAGTTCAATACTGCTCTAATGATGTCATGGGGACTTTTGCCATTAACATCATGGGGAGAAGGGTTGGAACTTGTGAGTGAGAGGGATCCAAAATGTTTTATTTTTTTTATCTGCACATGACGACTCTGGATTTGGTCTCATAACATGGGCATTATGTGCAACAGAAGTTTCTGGCCTCGTGGGAGTGCTCCTTTGGGATGTGGGTTGTTTTTTTTTTAACTTAGCTCTGTGCTTTTTTTCCATCTCCTCTCTTCTCTAGGACACTTACATTTCTGTCAGTGACCTGGTTCACTCTGCCTTCCTGGTGGGGTTTTCTTTCCCTTACTGAACTGCATTTTTCAGCTAAGTTGTCACTGCACTTGAGGTGATTTTTCAACTTGTCTCCTCTTAACCTCTTAGCCCTGTTGGATGCTCTACTGTTGAATGTGATGGCTTGCTCCTATTCTTTAGTTGTAGAAGGAAGTTTTTCACCTGGATTATGACATCATCCCTGAGTGTTATGATTGACATATATACATTTCCACATCTGTGTAATTGTATCTGATTTCTGACATCAGCAAAACTAGGGGACAGACTACTGGATTCTGGCTTTTCCATTGTGGCTCACCCTTAATCTGCTTCTTTTCCCGGTATACTTTTAAAAAATGTTTGTTTCAGCGTAAATGGGAAGCCCTTTGCTCCTCCACTAATGACATTATATTGATATAATTATCCGTGACAGGATTGTTTGGCTCTTCATCTGAGAAAATCTAGAATACTGAACTGGATGGACTACATTTCTCATCTTGTATGGCAATTTTAGGACTTAAATGCTACTATTACTATTCTAGGGTTCAGATGGCATTTTAAGTAATCTGACCTATTATATGCTACTGTGCAGCTGAGTAATATATGAGCTAAGTACATCAAATGCAGTTACAATGAAAGTTTGGGGGATAGATCTGGCTTAATGCAACTCACTTTTATTGACAGAGTACCGTAAGGCAAGGACAAAAAGTTTGCCAGATTTTTTTGTAAAAAAAGAAGACTCGCCGTAACAATGATTCAGAAAGTTTCTGCAGTTCAATCCATTATTGAAAATCAAGATTACATCTTTTATAAACCCAATATTTATCAGATTGTCTTATATACAAAAGCTGAACTTCAAGTGGACACAAAACAGAACACAAAATACCGGCCCTGTCAAAGATGTTTTGTAATTTTCTTAAACATTTAGTCATAGTTTACTTAAACAGTAGAATGCACATATTTGGTTATTTTAACTCTGAGATGTAAGTAAATTTTGACTATTTTTAAATGTAAATGTACCACCGAACAGAAAGAATACATCAAACACAGATGTGCACATTATGACTCTCTGAGGCGATTACATTTAAAAAATATCTGTTCAACGGCACACAGAGAACAAGATGTTGGTAGACACCATGAAAACCGCATTTTATGGTCAAAACTGAGTATGCAGCACTTGTGAAGGCATCAGTGAAAACAATACTCTTTTCTGATCATTCTCCATGACTGTTTTGGCCAGAAAACACTGCAGAACACTGAGAATTATCAGTTTTTGAAAGAAAATATTACATGTGGAGACATGCAGTAACTATGAGCCTCTCATGAGATCTCAGATCAGGCCATGTTAGAGCCACCTACCATTTCCATAGGAAACAATGGTAGTGGAAAAGGTCTCAGCTATACTACAAAAACAATTGTGTCTGGGAACCAGCTACAAAGCCTACAACCACCAATGTTTGTCTGAGGAAAGGGCCATCCCCAGCCCATATATTCAAACAACCATATATTGTGGAACATACAAGATGTGTGCCATGCTTCACGGCTCATTCACGCTGGTTTTGGTTGCTTCTCTTTCCCATCCCTGTATTTGAACAGCATCAACCTATATTGAAAACTCTTTGGGAAAGTGATTGGTTCTCTTTTACTTATCTGTCAAGTGTTTAGCGCTGTTGAGACTACACAAAACAAACCAACATCACATGCTAAAACATGATTGCCTAGAATAAAAGGGAGCAAACTACTTTTTAACCATGTTTTGGAATCATGATGCAGCCTTGGCTTTGTCTGACTATAGCATGAGTAATAAGATGGTTAAAACTTGGTTCACTCCTAACTAGATAGGTAGAGCCCTGCACGGATACAAACTATGTATGTGCATCTGATCCGTGATCTGCACAAATGGTCCGCAGATATAAAGTAGATATCCGCAGATTTGCAAGGATCTATAGATAGGTAAAACTGAAGTGTATTTTAAAAGCCTCAGAGCACTACTAGATTGGTTTGACGTGACTTGTTCTTGACAAATCCATGCTGGCTATATCTTATAAGCCTATTATCCTCTAGGCACTTACTGGAACAACTTATTAAACAGTCAACTGGTATCCTTCCAGGTATTAAAGTTAGGATGACCAGTCTATAATTTCCCATATCCTCTTTATTCTCTGTTTTAAAGTCAGGTACTATATTTGGTCTTCTTCAGTCCTCTGGAGCCTCACCTGTCCTCCATGAGTTCTCGAAGATAATTGCTAATGGTTCCGAGATTGTTTCAGCTAATTTTTAAGTACTCTAGGATGAATTTCATCAGGTCCTACCAGCTGGAATATATCTAACTTATCTAAATATTCTTTACCTATTTTGGCTTGTGTTCCTTCCCCCTCATATTAATTATGTTGACTCTCTGGTCACCATTACCTTTTCAGTGAAGATTGAAGCATAATAGGCATTAAACACCTCAGCCTTCTTTATATCATCAGCTCTCCTTCGCTAAGTAGAGGACCTACACTTTCCCATTTCTTTCTCATGCTCCTAATGTATTTAAAGAACCTCTTCTTATTGCCTCTTATGGCCCTTGCTAAGTGTAACTTACTTTGTGCCTTAGGATTTTGATTTTCTCCCTGTATGGTTTTGTTATTCTTTTGTACTTTTCAGTAGCAATCCTTCCAAGTTTTCACTTTATGTAGGATTACTTTTTGATTTCCTGGTCATTAATGAAACACACCTTCTTGTTTTTCATGTGTAAATGTTTTTGCAAGTTCTTAAATTCATGTAATTTTTTTTGCTGATTTCCTATGAAAATCAAACTCTTTGCATAATTAACCAAAAGAAAAAATTACAATTTTTAAAAGCCAATCCATCATTTTCTGATTTTAAAATCAGCTATATTATATTTGCATATTTTAAAAAATTACAAGAAAAAGACTAGACTTGAAATTCAGAATCTGTACTTTGTAAAAAACTGTCCCTTTGCATGAACTCAGTGCTGACCTCTTTAGGTCATTCATGAATAATAAAATCATTCTAGAGAAATATTACTAGAATAGAACTGAGGGAAAATAAAAAGGTAAAGAAATGCTATACGGTAATGTGCTGGCCATTTTCAGGTATGGTACAAGATGAAAAAAATGCAGAAGTGTATGCCTGAATACAAATTTTTCTTACAGCGGCAGAATGTATGAAATCTTTCAAAACTCCATCTATGCTAAAGATAATAGAGACTCTCTAGTGTTATCAGTACTGCTATCATATCAAGTCTCCTTAACGTACAGTAATCATCTCCACAGAGCTGAAATCTGTATTATGTTTTATATGGCAGAAAGATAAGCAGTTGAAAAATCCTATGGCATTAATTTTAAATAAACCGTACATCAATTATATCTTATTCTATTCTATTCTATTTAAGAAAATTAGATTTTTATTTGAAATGGCTGTTGTTGCAATATGACTTAAGTTAGCCTCTTCTCCTGGTCAGATGTCAAGAAGATCCTCCCCACTCTCATCACTCTCCACAGTTAGTTGTCTTGTCCACCATTTCTTCACCTCTGATCCACAGGAAGCAGCATCAGACATGGGATTCATCTTGCACACGACAGATTTCATAGTTGTTCGACCACCAAACCGCAGATTGACTGACGACACCGAATGGCTTATTGGTTTGGGGGCTACGAAATTAAATACAAAACTATTTAATAGCTTAAACATGCTTATTGAACTATTTGTTCTTAGAGCTTTTCTATACTAGAGATATGGCACCAATTTAAACAGACTGATTTAAAACGGATCTAGGAAAAATGGTGTAAACCCATAATGTAGATGCACTATGGGGTTTGATCCTGCAAAGTGCTGAACATTTTGGCTTTGATCCATCAAAGTCTGCCCTTAACTTTACGTAGGTCAATGATTCTATTGACTTCAATGGGACTACTCATGATCTTAAAGTTAAAAACATGCTTTGATGGACTGGGGTCAGAGTGCTCAGCACTTTGCAGGATTGAGGCCTTACTCTGGTTTAATACTTGTTTAAATTAGTTGAACTTGTATCATTAAATTACTGAACTAAGATCAACCACTATATTCTAGGGTTAAACTGACTGAAGTGCATCTAAATTAAAAAGAGGACTGGAGAATTAAGGGCTAATGTGCCTTCTTTACTTACATGATCCCAGTACTATGTATGTGCCTAAGCATGGGGCCCCGCTCTCTTACATTGGTCAGTAGAGCTGACCTGATGTGGGGATTGTGCACTTTTAAAGGGAGAAGAGGTATGGTCATAGCATGTGCTTCTTTCTGTGCCTTCTACTCAATCCCCTCATCCACTCAGCATGACCATTGACTGAAAAGACACTGTCTGGCTCTCATGTTCTATTTTGATGTAGTCTGTGTGATGATAACTTAAGGGTGCTTCCTGTTTATGAGTAAATAAACCTATCCGGGGCTGATTAAGCACCTAGACAGAAGGACAAAGAGTTTATTAATCCAGGATCTGGTTATTACAGAGATGGCAGAGGGCATCACAGCTGCCATAGTTATAATGAAATGTTTATTAAGATATTGTTATTATACTTTATATATTTCAATAGCACCCAAAATGTGCTAGATGCTGTATAGGAAGGCACAATCCTTGCTCCAAAGAGTTTACAGTCTGAATAGACAAACAGATGAAGAATGGGAAAAAGAAGCCCAGCATACAAATCAAGTGGTCAAGGTGGCTGATGATCACATCTTCATAATTTCATGTCTTTAAAATCTTCAGGGGGTGAGCGGACAGATTCTCTTAGGAGGTGCAGGTGGCAAACACTCCAAAGTGGGTGAGGAGGGCAAAGAGGAGGAAGATCATTGACCAGTTACCCCTCCCCTCTGCATTTTTTCCATCGTGGGCCTGTGTGTGCACAGTCTGACCCTTTTTAAACAGCCTCTTGTCAAGTGGCATTCCCAGGGGTGATTTTGGTATTTATATATTTTATTTTATATTACATAGTCTTCACTAACCTGATGGCAAACGCCATTGTCCGAATTTCCGTTGAGGCTTTCCAGCATCTGTAGAGTCCTGCCGATACCCACCCCTGTCAGAAAGTGTTGGACTTAGGAGCTGCTGCTGGCTACTTGTCTGAAGGGAGCAAAAACAAAAATCAGTGACCTGAACTATGGCTACTTATTGAATAGCCATGCCCTTGTAAGAAAGGCTTTTAAAGATCATTATTTTCCAGTGTATTAAAGAAACATATACTGACTACATTTTTATTTTTTCCCTGCAGTTTAGTTTCTGGTTCCTTACTGCTAAAAAACCAAAGCCTACACATTAACAGAAAAAATAATTGGGTTGGAAGTTATGATAAAATCCGACAAAATGGCTCGTCGGGGAGGCTTTTCCACGATCCCATGGAAGAGTGGCCCTCTCCTGTGCTACATACCTTCCTGTCCAGTGCCCTTTCCCTTTCCCGTAGACCATGCTGCCTATATAATTAAATGTCAATGTTTAAAACATATATTGTTTTAAACTTTTTCCAATGAAAATTATATTAAAAGTGTTAAAACTAATTTTGTTGTGGCAAGATCAAGTTTATTAGATATTTTATTAAATAATTTTATAGGCCCATACCTCTGGCTGTGCATTGTTATCCTGATTATTAGTATTTATATCTTCACTTGGCTGTGTTGTCTCAATGCTGGGAGGATTCAGAAATCGGCTTAATTCCTGCTGTTGACTCTCTCGTAGACTATGGATAATGCTGCATGACTGCTGCTGTTTCTATCAAAATATAATATTTATGTGACCAAAAGGAGAAAAGAAATTCCTTCCCAAAATTTTTTCTTCCTTGTTTTCTTTTTTAAGAATCCCTCTAAATACTGAATATTTTAAACAATTTTGAGTGGCTGGTATGGGTTCCAAATTGTTAAGTCTTTTCTGTAAATCTATGTAGACCTTATTGTTGCCATTTAAATATAGAGAAATCTGTCTCTATGAAATTTATGGGCTTGAGATGAAGGAATTACTGGGTGAAATCTATGTTCTGTGTCTTGCAGGAAGTCAAACTAATAGATCGTAATGATGCCTTCTGGCCTTAAAATATATCAATTTACAAATCTATGCCTCAACAGACCACCCAAAGAGCCAGCAAAAACAAAATTGTGACTTAGCAATGGAAAGATTCCTGCCGATTTCAATGGCCTTTGGATCAGGCCCAAAATAAGGTTGAATAAAATGGTCATGGAAGCGTTAGGAATACTTTAAAGCATGGATTTTTTGTTGGAAGTTGTTATTGTAACAGTGCCTGTAACCTCTGTCACTAAAACCTTTTCATCTAATTTAATTTTAAATTAAAATAAATAGTCCTGAGAGGAGGTTTCATTGTGTTGAATAGTTTTAACATGCCACTTGCTTAATAATTAACAAGAGAATTTGAAAACATATAAAAAGCTTATATTAACAAAGTATTTTGCAATTCTCCTCAATTAATAAAAGATTCACGTAACAGGTAATGGTTTGATTCATACTGTTAAGGTGAAATGAAAAGTATATTTACTTTTATATATTATAATTCTATATCATAATGAAATGAGCAATTGGGTTGAACAAAATCAAAACTGAAAGATCAGATTACATTAATAGCTGCTATAATTAGAGATGAGACAAAAATGGTAAAATAAATCTGAAAAGGAACTGTTTATCTAAATATTCCTGGAAAGAGCTTAGTTTCTGTAACTGCAGGTTCTTTGAGATGCATGGTCCCTATTTGGATTCCAGATGTGGACGTTTATGTGCACCATGTGCAGGAGCCAGATCTATTTGTAGTAGTGTCTGTTGACCCGCATGTGCATTGTGCATCAGTTGCGTGGTGTGTCTGAGGCTATAAGAGGTTGTGCAGGTCAACACCAGTCCAGTATCCCTCTGACCAGCAAGCAAGGCAGGCCACAGCAGAGGGGATGGAGGGTGGTTATTGGAATCCAAATAGGGACCACAGACCTCGAAGAACCTCCAGTTACAGTAAATAACCTCATCTTTTTCTTTGAGTGCTGGTCCATGTATGGATTCCAGATGTGGGGAATAGCAAGAAGTGCTCAGCATGGAGGTGGGTGCAAAGACTCATGAGAAGTCACAGTATGTAGGATGGCGTGGCTGACTGCTGTATCTGCCATTGCTGGTGGGGCGATGGTGTAGTGAGTGGTAAAAGTGTGGACATGATCGCTTTACAAATGTCCTGCTATAGTATATCCATGAGGTAGGTCAGTGTGGTGGCATATGCCTAAATGGAATGAGTCCAGGGGGTGAAGGAACATGAGAGAGGGTGCAGCAATGGGAGATCCACTTAGAGCTGCATTGTGAGGAGAGGGCTTGCCCGAGGCAACATTCTGCGATGCTGAGGAAGGGCCTGGGTGAAGTGCGGAAGGCATGGGCGCAGTGGAGGTAAAAAGGCTAGCGCCTGGCGGATATTGAGAGTTTGGGGTAGAAGATCAGAAGGTGCATGCTTTGGTTGAGATGGAAGGGGGAGATCACCTTGGGGATCAACTTGGGGTGCAGGCACAGGGAGACTTTGTCTTTGAGGAAGATGGTTCAGCCACCATGGCTGCCAGCTTGCTAACATGTCTCACTGAGGTGATGGCCACCAAGAAGATCACCTTCATGGAGAGATGGGTGAGACAGCAGCTCACGAGAGGTTCAAAGGATGGTTTAGTGTGGACAGAAAGGACAAGACTGAAGTCCCAAAAAGGGATAGGTTTCTGCCCCAGTGGGAAGGCGTTGGAGGAACTGTCCACAGGGAACAGGAAGGCACTGAGCGCTGTCAGGTGAATTCGAATAGGGGAGTGGGTGAAGCCTGACAGCTTAAATCAAAGAAGGTAGTCCAGGAGGATAAGAAAGGAAATGGAGTCCCGTAGGTAATGGTGGCAGTGTGCCCAGGTGGTGACGCACTTCCATTTTGCTTGATAGAAAGCTGTGGTTGATGGCCTCCTGCTGTGCATAAGGATGTCGTGCACCAGGGTGGAGCATGCTCTGTCTACATGCAAGCCCCATTCAAATACTGAGCTGTAAGGTGGAGCAGATCTGGATAGGGGTATCACTGGCATCTCTGCACCTGTGTGAGGAGATATGGGTGGGTGAGAAGGTGGATCGGGGCATGAGTGGAGAGGTGGAGGAGGTTGGTGAGCCAATATTGGCAAGGCCAAAAGGGGGCTATCAGGATGATTGTTGCTCGATGGTCCCGTACCTAGCACAGGACTGGTAGGAGCAGGGGAAAGGGTGGAAAGCTGTAACGGACTTCGGTGATCTAGGGCAGGAGAAGGGCACTGTCCTGAAAGTCCAGCCCAAGGGCTTCTGTGGAGAAGAAGAGGGGGAGTTTGTGGCTTGTGTTGGTTGCAAAGAGATCCCAGGGTGGGGTGCCCCACTATCAGAAGACTGAGTGAAATGTGGGGTCATGTAGCTCCCACTTGTGATTCACATAGAAGAACCAGCTGAGCATATCCACTAGGGAGTTACTCAGGCCAAGAAGATGCACAGTTTGTAGAGTGACTCCATGCTTGATGCACCAGTTCCAGAGGTGAATGGCCTCCTCATATAGAGAGGGTGACTCAGTGCCACTTTTCTTGTTGATATACGGAACAGCTATCACGCTGTTGGATAGCAGCTAAATGCACTATGATCTTATAATGGAACACGCAACAGGCAAGGTGCGCAGCTTGTAATTCCACGATACTGATGTGCATCCTCACCTCTTTTATTGTCTGGATGGGCATCCCACCCAGTGAGGGAGGCATCCAAGGCTTTGGATGGATTGGTCCACTATTTGAGGGAAGCAAGTACAAAGCAGGGGAGCAGAACTAGTTTGCCCAAGCTTTCCGTCTGGTTTGTAGATTGACTGGAGCCATAGCTGAAGACAGCACATAGGAAGGCAGCCATGGGGCATTATGGAGGTGAAGGCCACCATGTGGCCAAGGATGTAAAGGCATCAGCAGATATGTACACAGTTTGTAGTGTAGCTGCATGATGAGAAAGGTGAGGGTGGCAAATCAAGCAAGAAGTGGTGGTGATACTGAAATGGCGGACCCGGACTGATAATGGGAGTGTCCCACTGTAAAATGGAGAAATTTCTGATGAACTGGGTGGATGTTGATGTGGAATTATGCATCTTTCATATCAGAAGCTATGAAACAGGCCCCCTGAGGGAGGGATGGAAAAATGAGGGAGCATGACCATCTAGAACCATACTTTGCATATGAACTTGTTGAGCAATTGGAGGTTTAGAATGGAGGTTTAGCCACTCCACTTTTTTGGAACAGGGAAATAAGGAGAATAGAACTTGCAGTCATGATAGCAGTGGAAGATACATTCTATAATTCCCTTCTGGAGAAGAGTGTCCGCTTCCTCTTGGAGATCATGCTGGGAGGGTTCTCCATGGCCATCATGGGATGGGTGACAAGAGGGAAAGAAGAGGAACTTTATCGAGTACCCCTGGTGAATGATCATAGAATCATAGAATATTAGAGTTGGAAGGGACCTCAGGAGGTCATCTAGTCCAACCCCCTGCTCAAAGCAGGACTATCCTCAGCTAAATCATCCCGGCGAGGGTTGTCCAACACTCATTGATTGGTGGTGATCTTGCCACAATAGTGGGCAAACAGGGCAAGACAGCCCCTAAAGACAAACTGGGGCACCATGGAGGGGTGAGAGGAGGTTCACGGGTCTTGATGGAAGAGTCAAAACAGCTGTTTGGATAGATGCTGTGGGAAAGCCGAGGGAGCAGAAGTGGTAGCGGTAGAGTAAAGGGGTCATTGGTCATGGACAATAGTGAGACACTTCCTGTGGTTGTTGAAAGTAGGACTGGTAGGAGGCGTGAGGACAGGGGTGATGACCTCTGCTGCCTGTTGGTGGAGCTGGGGTGTAGATACTAAGTGACCACAGAGTGACACATGAATCTTTGAGAGGGTGGAGGAATTCATTCATCTTATCTCTAATTGGAGCCAGGAGCCAGCAGAGTACCACGCTGGTCGCCAGGAAGTGGGAAGTGGTGTCAGTAGCATTGACCACTTCTTTGAGGGTCACCTTGGCGATTAGTTTGCCCTTGTCCAGTAGCACCTGGAAATCCTGCTGTTTCTCTTCTGGGACAAATGCCGTGAATTTTGAGTTATGTCAAGAAATCGTACTTTTCCAAGAGATCCTGGTAATCTGCAATACAGAACTGAAGTTCTGCAAGTGAATAAACCTTTTACCCCCAAAAGTCCAGCTTCTCTGCTGCCCGGTCCCAGAGGTTGGCCCTGAGATCCTGTTGTCTAGTGTATTTGGTTGCTGCGTGGACCATGAGTGAATTGGGGGGTGAGTGGGCAAGGAAATCCATACCATTAGATGGGACGAAGTATTGTTGCTCAGTGTCCTTCAGAGTAGAGTCACAGGAAGCTGGCATGTGCCATACTAATTGAGCTGGATGAAGGATATCCTTGTGGATAGGGAGGGCAGTGTGGAAAGGCCCAGGCAGTTGCAGAATATCCAGGAGTTGGTTTTGCGGTTCCTAGACTTCTTCCATTGTGAGGTTGAGCGCCGTAGCCACGCACTGAAGCAGATCATGATACTGGCTGTGGTTGTCTGGAGGGGGGAGGGAAGGCTTTGCCTGGGGATAACGAGACTTCAGTGAGGACCGGTGGTACCGGTGATGCTGGTTGTACGGTGACTTCCTCCATTTCCTCATAAAGCAAGAGGGGCATGGTGGGGGCAGGGGATGGCCAGTAAAGCAGCAATGGCAGTACCCCGCGGTCCTGGTGTGAGTCCCAAGGAGGTCAGTAGGGCCAAGCATATGGGTTGCTGGGCATCGGTGGGCCCCGGGAGTAGTGGAACCACGGCTCAGTGGAAGAGTCATATGTTGGCGGATTGGGACCATCACTCGAAGAATTTGTTGTTTCAGATAAAATGAAAGCTGTATTCAAACTATCAGGTTTTGGTTTTACAAAATTACAAAGCAGCAAGAGGCAGATTCTACAATTATAGACTCAGTTGCAAAAATCCCATTGACTTCAATAGCACAGACACCAAATGAGCTTTTGTAAAATTAAAACCACATCAATGAGTTCCTCACTCGAGATTTGAAATTCACCCCTGCATAAATAGAAGGCAAGGGGAGAATAACAGCAAGCACTGTTTCAAATTCCCTGCTGCGCTAAATCACAAACTTTTCATGGCAAAAATACAGATTTTTGTGGTGAAATTTCTTACTGTAATTTTTGCCCAGGTCAATTTTTTTGCTGGCAAAAATGGGAATAACTCAGTTAAAAGATTATAACTGGCCCAAATGTTCTAAACATTCTGGGCCTGATTTTCACAAATACAGGAACACAGGGTTTTATGTACCTAATTTGCACATGCACATAGACACACGTTTGTGTGTTGAAATAAACAAACTGTAAATAAGTTATTTGCATGTAAATAACTTATTTGCACTTCTGGCACTGGAACGGTACATGCAAATTAGGCTTCAGAATTGCATTACATTTGGGTCTTCTTTGAAGATTGTAGTACCATCTTCTGGGGATCTATTCTGCAGTGATGGAGACCCTTGATTTGGTGGTAGCTTATAGAGTGATCTTCTGCCTGACTAAATATCCGAGATGGAGTGACAGTGGCAATGTAAATATCAGAAGTACAAATTCCAGAAACTGGCACTCTCTTTAACCTCTAACAGGTTGTTTAGAAGAGTGCATGATGCTGCACCACCAAAGATAATGGGCATTTTGCTATTAACTTCAATGAGAGCAAGATTGGGCCCACCAAGACCTTTCTCCAAATAATGTACTCTGTTGTTTATTCATTTGGCCTTGTCTGTTGCCGAGCAGGTCTTACAGTTTTCCTGCTGTGAAGGAGTAGAAATTCATCGGCAGCAAACGTTTTTGCCTGCAAAATATGCTAAATTTACTAATTCTGTTAATGTAATTTTTCACTGAGGATATGTCTATGCTAGGGAGGTTATACCAGCATATCTATGCCGGCATAGTCCCGTAGTGCAGCCTACACTCATGGAAGGTGGTTTCCATCAGTGTAAGAACACTGCCTTCTCACATGAAATTAGCTCTGTTGATGACAGCATTTTTCTGTTGACACAGCTGCATCAATACTAGGGGTTAGAGTGGCATAGCTATGTCAGTCAGGGGTGTGATTTTTTCACACCCCTGGCTGATGTACCTATGCCAACTGAACTTTTAAGTGTAGACCAAGCCTGATTTTTCCACTGATACATATTTTTGCACATAGCTTGTAATGACGGCTCCAGAGTAGACGAGGCAAAGTGAGAGAAAACTCTAGCTTTGTTGACTGGTTCAGTTCACTGCAAGCACTCAACCAATGCTTGCTTTTGCTTCACTTACTGCTCTGATACGCTTTAAGCATTTCTTCAGCCACATGCGTATTGTCTGTTTGGCCACTTCTTCTTCAATCGTGTACTCCAGTTGTTCCCTGGCAAGAAGCTCTTCCAGTTGAAGACTTTTCCTGATATCAACAGACCTATACGAGAGCATGCTAGAAGAAACACACAAATAGTATTTTTAAAAAGCCAACGTAGTTACCTATATTATTATTAAAAGTGATACATTTTTAAAATCTAAATGCAAAAATGTCAAACTTTGTCATTTACAGTAAATGTATATAGATAGCTAAATAAAGTTGAAGGGAGGATCTACTGATGCTCAGCATAACTGAAAATCAGGCCACCTATATATAGGTGCCTAAATATGGATTCAGATACTTAACTTTAGGCATCTTAAGTTTGAAAATTCAGTTTAGTTTTCCCGTTTATGCTTCCTGTTTACCCTTTTTGCATTTTTCTCATCTGGGAAAATGTAATCATTGAAGGATACTCAGTTTCACTTTTGTTTGTAGTTAATTTTACTGTCAGATTTTCACCTGTGCTCATGCAATACTGCATTGTTTGGATTTACAAACACAGCAAGGGAATGTTAGTTTAAAACAATAGTTTCAAGTGGGAATTTAGAATGCTCATGGAGGCATTTCTCTAGGATTTTCTACTGTAAAAATTAATTTTGGGGGAAAATTCAATATTTGGTTTACATTTAAGCAGAGAGTTTAGACTTTGGACACTAGATTGTGTCCCTAACTCATTTTTCAGGCTTATGTACAACGTTTAGTCTGCCAGGAAACCTATTACACAAACTTGAAGGAAAAATCCACAATACCTCAATACGTCATGGAAAGTGACATCTCCACCATTATGCAGCCGCTCCATTTCATAGCACATGTGCTTGAACAAAAGTTTGTCCTTGTCAAGATCTACCTCCAACCTCCCACGCAGCAACCTCAGCAGAAACTTCACACGGAAGGTAGGGATTACCCCCTAAATAGGGTTGGATCATAGTTGGTTAACTATGGCTACCTTATAAACATGGGCAGTGTGTGCATCCCCCTTTGGGGAGGCTAGCCACTTGCCCAACCCCTTCTGCCTGAGGCCACGCCCCCTTGCCACTGGCAGAGCTCTGCTCCCCTCCCCCAAATTCCACAAGCCCTAGCCAGAGCACTGCAGCCCTGAGCCCTGGCCTCCTCTGCCTTGCGCAATGCGCAGGAAGTAGACACAGCATGGTCTAAGCACACTCAGTTCCTTCTCTGCCACAGAGCCCACATGTTACGCTAAGGAGCAGAGTGGGGGAGGGTGGTTAGTGGAGCACCCCGAGGACACGTATTTCGAAGAACCTCAGTTATTGCACAAGGTGAGTAACCTTTTCTTCTGTGAGTGATGTCCCCATGGGTGCGCTACTGCAGGTCACTACAAAGCAGTACCCCTCACTGGAAGGGGGGGCTTTGGAGCGGCTTGTATAGCTGAGGATAGGACCATACATCCAAGGGTGGTGTCTGCAGAGGAATCTTGTAAAATGGCATAGTGTTGGGCGAATGCATCTGAGGATGCCCATGTGGCCGCCTTGCACATGTCAAATAATAGGAACATTGTTAAGAAATGCAATGGAAGTTGACAGTGCCCATGTGGAGTCTGTTCTTGTGAGGTAAGAGCTTGTTCATTATGAAGTTCATATGAGAGGCGTATGCACTGCGAAATCCATTACATAGGTGTTGTTTTGATATAGCGTTGCCCTTGGACCTCTTGGTGGTGGATATAACAGACCTGGCGACATTCTGAATGGTCTAATTTTATCCAAGCAGAATTATAATGCATGCCTTACGTCCACTGTATGGAGAACTGCATCCCATTGGTTACTATGTGGTTTGGGAAAAAAAGTGGGGAGGCGTATGGGTTGGTTCAAATTAAAAGATGTTATGACCTTGGGTAGAAATTTGGCATTGGACAAAGTGTCATGAAACACAGTAAATGGCAGGTGTGCCATGAGGGCCGAGATTTCTCTCACTTATCATGTCATGGTGATGGCAATGAGAAAGGCAGTTTTCATAGCTAGATATAAATGTGAGCATGTTGCCATTGGTTCAAACAGGGTCTCGTCAAAGATTGTAAGACTAGGTTTGGGTCCCAGAAAGGGATGGGGGTTCATATCTCTGGGTATAGATTTTGGATGCCCTTTATTAAACACTTAACAAGGGTGTGAGTGAATACCGAGTATCCTTCAATAGGATGGTGAAATGTAGTGATAGCAGCCAGGTGTACTGTAACTGAGCTGTTGGCTAGTCCACACTGTTTGAATTGGAGGAGGTAGTCCAGGATGAGTGGTAATGGAGTGTAAGCTGCTTTAATGCGCCCGGGGTGCACCAATGTTGGAATCTATTCCATTTATGTGTGTACGTGCGTCTAGTGATGTCATGTCTGCTATGTAATAAAATATGTTTCATTGGGTCAGAGAAGGCTACTTCCAGACCCCTGAACCAAGGAGCCATGCCTTCAGATGGAGTGTTTGTGGGTTGGTGTGATGAAAACTTCCAGTGTCCTGTGAAAGGAGCTATGATGGTGACGAAAGGTTGATAGGTCAGCATAGCATCATACAAAGTACGTAGATGTACCATACTTGTTGAGGCTATGTAAGGGCTATTAGTGTGATACGAGATCAGTCTTCCTGTATTTTGTATAAGATTTGGAACAGGAGGGGAAAAGGGGGAATGCATACAGTAATGGTCCATTCAAGGTTATGAGAAAAGCATTCCCCATTGATCCTCATCCCAAACCTGCTCTGGAGCAAACCTGAGGGCAACGGTTGTTCTGTTGGGTGGCAAACATTTCTATGGTAGGATGGCCCCATTGACGGAATATGGGTCGGAGTGCTCTCATATACAGTTCCCATTTGTGTTTGAGAGAAAAGCTCCTGCTCAATGTGTCTACATTGATTTTCTGATGCCTGGTAAGGTATGCAGCTGAAACAGAGATATTATTTTGGATACAAAATTTCCATAACTTGATTGCTTCCGAACAGAGAGAATGGGATCTCGCTCCTCCCTGCCTGTTGACGTAGTACATGCAGGTGAGATTATCTGTCATCATTGTATTGTCTGATGTTTGAGGAGTGGTAAGAAAGGTCAGCAGGCATTGCAAACCGCTCTTAGTTCTAAAAGGTTGATGTGAAGAGTGGATTCTGTGTTGTCCATCTGCCTTGTATCTTGTGTTTGAGCAAATGTGCTTCCCAGCTCCTGAGGGAAGCATCTTTGGGGGTGTGGAAGAACTCCCCAGGGTCCCATCGAGGGGGTGGATCAGGGGTGCTGGACCCTCTGAGGCCAGAGTCAGGAGGCGGCTGCACTGGTGTGTGGAGAGCTGAGATGGCAGACTCCAAAGCACTAGAGTCCTGATTGGCTGCATCCTAAGTGGTTCCTGAGCGTGGTTTCTGGGGGACTCTGCCAAAGTACCTCCTTGGGGAATCCTGAGAGATGTAACCAGGAGGCTCGTTGTATTACTACCATGGTAGCAACGGATTGGGCTGCCATGTCAGCTGAGTCCAAGGACGCCTGAAGAGCTGTAAGGAGCTATCAAATGGCCTTCCGTTATTAGGGGCAAGAATTGCTCCTTTTTAGACTCTTGGTGATCTTGACATAACTCCTCCAATTCCGAGCAGTTAATATAATTGTATTTTGCCACGAGGGCCTCACAGTTTGAAATTGTAAACTGGAGGGTGATGGAAGAGTACGATTTTCTCCCGAATAAATCTAATCATTTCCAATCCCGGTCGGATTGGTATTGCCCGTTCCTTTCTTGCACTGCGTTAACAAGAAGAAGTTTGGAGTAGGGTGTGGAAATAAGAACTCCACATAATATTTTCTATCCACATGTTTGCATGTAGGTGGGATAGAGGATGTGGTCTGCCATAAAAGATTGGCTGGTTCGAGTAAAGCACTGTTGATAAGTTGTGCGATTTTTGGTGCCGAGGAGGTACGAATGTATGCAGATATACTGCTTGTCTTTAACCTCCTCCAGTTGGCTGTGTAGAGCATCTGCCACTCCACAGAACAAGTCCTTAAAGTGTCTAAAATCATCGGCCGTAGTAGGAGGCAGTGGCATCATGGCCTCATCAGATGAGGATGATGAGAAGTACAGGGCCGATGTTGCCTCTTCCTCTTGATTGTCTTCATGTTCCTTTTCATGATCCTGCACTGGTTCTTCTTCTTATGCTTGTGGAGACTGTACATTTGGAGGTTGTGAGACTGTTGAGGATGGGAAAGACGGAGCACATTGTATCTGCTGAGCTTGTGGGTTATCAAACTGAGCTCTATATATGGCCCAAGGGTCCCAGTATGGCCAATTAGGTGGAAGAGGAATGTATGGTTGCATCCAGGGAAGACCTTGACAGGATAGGGTACCCTGAAGTTTTGAAGGGTAAGTTTGCAAGACCAGAGCTATTTGCCCTGATGTTGATGGGGCAATAGATGCAGCATACTTCTCCTCTTCTTCCTCTGCTAGGGAAGGGGGCAGCCATTCCCGTTGGAGAGAGTGAGGCATGATTTGACCCAGATGAATGTGAGATTTGAGCTAAGTAACAGTTAAGGATTGGCGACTCCAGAGTATCAGATACTCTTAGATCTGATATTTATCTGTACTCCTGTGGTGCATATGGGATCAACGGTGTTGCTGTCATACATGATGCTGTGATGTGTTTTTCAACATGGCCAGCAGGTGGCACCAGAAATTTTTTTGGAGCCCATGGCATGGCAGCAGTCGAGGTTGGTGCCGAGGTCTTCGTCAGTGCTGAGGTCTTTGTTGGCGCCGGCTACTTCCTTGGTGCTGATATTGGTGCTGTCAGTTATTTCAGAGCCACAAAGGGTCTCAGAGCTGCAGATGAGGTTGAGGGCTCACTTTGGTCATGCAAATAGAAGATGGTGCTGATAGATGGTGATGCGCCCTAATATGTCTTTCAATCTCGTCTTAAAGGTTGAGGAATTTAGGCTTGATCTACACTTACCCGGTGATTTGGCGGCAGTTGACAGGAGTTATGCGAACCATGCAAAGTAGCTTGTGTAACTCCTGTCGACTGCTGTACTTCTGTGCTGCGCGCTCTTTTCGCTGCACTGCGCCACTTGAGGAGGTGGCTTTAGTACATCAACTTCCTGATTGATTGAGCGGGTCTACCGTGACTGCTCAGTTGATCCAGATAAGTCAATCTGATGGCAGCGACTTTGCCACTGTCAGTGTAGACATACGTTTCTTTGCGGCGCCCTCCCCCATCACAAACTGTTGATGCCACATATCTAGCCGAGGATGGCATTCTTGAGGTTTGTGCCTCAGGATTTGAAGAGGAGGCCGCTCTCTTCTTACCGTCAGCCCAGTCAGAGGATGGTTTTCTCTTAGTTTGGCATGAAGAATGAGGGTCAGTAGCTGATCTTGACAATTGTGAGGGCCTCTCTGGGGAGGAGTGTGAGGCCGGATTGGAGGGTGGATGAAGGGACTTCTCCATCAGAAGCAATTTAAGTCTGATATCTCTTTCCTTTATTGCTCTAGGTTTCAAGTCAAGGCAGAGAAAGCACTTCTGAGGAATGTGTTTCTCTTCCAAACAATGAATGCATTCTGCATGGCCATCTGTTATCAAGAAGGCATAACCACAGGAGACACACCTCTTAAACCTAGAAGAGCCAGGCATGAGGGGGAAGTAACACTTCCCAACCGGGAAGGGAGATAAGCAGGAAAATGGAAACCTACACTATGCTAAAGAATGTAGGGTTATAGAAATTAAAATAAAGTAGTAGGAAAAAATTAATACAGATTTTGTTTTGATGGAAGAAAGGGAAAAAACACAAAGAACTGACTAACTAACTAAGGGGAGAGTTTATTACAGAACTATCTAAGGAGAAGGTGAAAAATGGGCTCGGCTCAGGGTTCTGTTCCAGACCACAGGCAGTAGAGAAGGAACAGAGGGTGGTTGGACTGGAGAGTGCTATATATACTTCCTGCACACTGTGTGAGGCAGGGGAGGTGCATATGTGCAGTCCGATGGGCACTGCTATCGAAGATTTCTGACTCCAGATGCAAAGGCACTGCCGCATCTACAGTGGAGCACCCCTGGGGACATTACTCAAAGAAGAACAATACTTTTACACCACTGTATACACACATGATGGGGCAGCATACATAGTTGCACACATCTGTTACTTTTTAGACCTCTAGCTGACTTTATTCTTAATGAATGACAAGTTCAAAGAACCCAGGTAGATTCACTCAACTGTAGGCCTAATGTTTAATTCTCAGCGAATAAAAATGCTCACGGGCTGTGTAACCCGTCCGTGCCCAGGGTAGCCCACTGATAATGCCAGGGTCAGGGCAGGCTGCAAAAGGAGAGCAAATTCTCCCAACACTGGTGGGTGACACCACAGTCAGACTTCCCAACCAGCCACAAACAGTGCTTCTGATTCCCCCACACTGGTTATCAAGACGCCACTGTGCAAATACACACAGCCCCCTTTACTGCATTTCAGTCTCTGGCTCCCAAAACCGACACTAGGTCCAGTAAAGAGACCAGTTGCTTTAACTCTATGCTCTTTACTAAAAGATTCCCTCTGATCCCAAAGGATCAGCCACAGTACCAGTTCACTATAAGTTTGGATCTTACCCAAAATACCACGCTGCCAGCCAATCCTTTAGTAACTAAAACTAAAGGTTTATTAATAAAAGAAAAACAAACAATAAGAGAAGTGTTAAAGGCTTAAAGCAATCAGATATATACAAATGATTTAAAAGTCCATATACATCAGGTTTCTAGAACAATTGTGGAGTTGCAGGCTTGTATGGTTCCTCTGGTGTACATCCAGTACCTGGATGGGTCTAAGTCCTTCAGTTCAGTTGCAAAGCGTGTTAATCCAGAGGTGTGTCCGCAGCTGGACAGGAGCAAGGACACAAGGCAAAGACGAAGACGAAGACAAAATGGTTTCTGTGGTTTGATCTTATATACCCTCTGTTTCTGGCCATGTGGCTTGTGGAACTTTACTGGAACCAAAATGAAGTCCATAGTCACATGGGCCAATCCTGGTAACTCTTCAGGTATGCCTTTAGTTTCTTCCTAGGCCTTTGGCTTCTGTAAAGGTCTTGATGGGCCATTAAGTGGGCTATTGTCCTGTGGCCTCTCTGTCTGGGGTGTGTCTTTTACAGCACAGTTTGAAATACAGGATATCAAAGATCTCCATAACTTTCCTCACATATATCACACATGAACACAAGTATTATCTTCTTACTCAGCACATTATAACCTTTCTAACAGCACCTGACATGGTATGTTTCACATGAATCACTATGATTTTGACATATTAATGTCAAATAACACAAATGCCCCCCCCTCCTAATGCAGCCCGCGTGACAGGCTGATTTTCAAAGCCACCTGTTTGGATATGCAATTTCCATTACAAATGAATGGAAACTGGGCACCCAAAGTCTTGTTATGTCTTCTTGCTTTTCAAAGTGCTTCTACTCTAATTAGCATGCTAACTTCAGTGCTGTTAGCACAAAGCCGTTGATCTGGGCTAGGGTGACCAAATAGCAAGTGTGAAAGGGGGGATGGAGGTAATAGGGTTCTATGTAATGCAATGCCCCTAATACCAGGACAGTCCCTGTAAAATTGGGGCATGCAGTCACCCTAACCCGGGCTGGGAGGCTCGTTCCCACCTGTGTTGTAGATGTACCCTTTGACTTACATGGGGTCAGGACTGTAACTAGGGTATTGTTTAATTAAACAATGCAGACATAAAGGGCCATATCTTCAGCTGACGTAAATCAGCAATTGTTCCATTGAAGTCGATGGAGCTATTCTGATTCATGCCAGCTGAGAATCTGGCCCATATAATTTGCCTAAGATTTTCAAAGTTGCCTAGGGGATTTAGGTGCCCAGTTTCCACTCCAACACAGGTGACTTGAAAAATCAGCCCGTAGGCCTAAAGTTGAGTGACTCTAAGCTGGCTCTTTGCACTTGCCAGTCATTAGGAGTAAAGTCAGCTAGAGCTCTAAACAGTCATGATGCCTGTTATGCAGATGCCATATCATGTATGTAGACAGTGGTGTAAACGTATTGTTATAACCTCCTGCTTTTCAAACAGCTTCTACTCCAAGATGTTACCAACATACAAACTTCTTGATGTGTTTGTGGCAACAATTTTGGGTCTGGTTGTTCAGAAAAAACTAGGAGTGAAAATATTTTCTCCAAAATTTGTGGAATCAAATAGTTCTCTTTGAACATAATGTAATGTAACTATTTTTTTTTATTACGGGAAGGGTTGGAAGTCCTTTGCTATAAAAAGTCCCACATCACCATGCTTTCCTCTCAGCCCTATGATATAGCACTCTGAGTCCTGCCAGCCCTGCAAACACAGGACATACACTTTGATCCCCACATTGCAATCTGCTGCCACTAAACCATCAGCTAATCTCAACACGCTGTAGTTCATACTCAAAATTGTTTAAAGAAATTCAGTGGTAGGATGAGTGAACCATTCATGGTTCAGTTCCTGTTGGTACTCAAACCTCTAAGTTGTCCCCCACCCAGGCCCTCTCTGCTTTTCATTGGGGCCATTCAGACGACAGGAAATGTAAGCATGTGAGTCTTTGAACCCTTAGTTCAGGGGACAACACAGAAGGAAAGGAGTGTGGCCACAAGCGTGTAAACACCTATACACATGCTTTAACCTTACTACTGTGTGTAGTCCCTGGAAGCAAAGTTAATCATGCATGTTTGAAGGATCGGGGCCTATGTGAATTGCAACAGCTCATGTTCACTGATCTTTTGTGAATCTGAGCTGATGTTAAAAAAAAATCACAAAATCCTACCACCCCAAACTCACCCTGATTCTAGATGGGTTTGAGGCTCAGTGGCTTAGCACAGCCCACTTTATGTTTTCCTAGTAATACATTTTTGAGGAAAGAATGCAGAGGATTTACTTAGATCATAAATTCTTTGAGAGGCAAGGACTGTCTTCTTGTTGTGGGTCTAACATCTAACACAATGGAGTTCTGGTCTATGATTGGAGCTCCTAGGTATTACGGTAAAACAAATAATAATAATAGTTCTGAGTGTAGTGATCATTGTCAAATATCTTACCTCTCTTTTGTCATCAACCATGTTCCATATAATTTGAAAATGTCTAAGATCATTATAGCTTAAAAGTTGGTCTTCTTCGGTGGAGTAAAACAATGAGAAATTCTCCACAATGATTGCTAAAAACACATAAATAAAATAGTGTAAGCCTAAGCCTGTTAGTAGTTTCCAACAGTTACACACTAATTAGAGAAAATATATTTCAGCAGGAACTGAATTTTCACATAGGGCTGTAACCTACATGCAATCCTGATGCTAATGTGCCCCCATATTTCAATGTGCAAATGCCCATTTTGCAAGTGCAATGTTAGAATGTTGTGTGTGTTTTTGTTCTGCTCAAGTTTGAAAATTTGGTCCTTAAATCTTAAGTAGGGGCCTATTCTAACGCCCATTAAAATCAACTGGAAAATTCTGATTTATTTCAGCGGGAGTTGGATTATCAAGCCTTTAAAATATAAACTGGAGAGTAGACGAGCTCTGTAAAAATGATTTCCTTCTCATCTACTAACATACTCTTTCATTTTCACATAACTTTAATTTACAGACCTCCTTATCAAAAGACATTTTCTTATTTAGAGTTAACAGGCAGCAATTTAAAATGAAGATTAGAAACACACACCATACCAGTCAAATATCTGAAAGCATCAGACAATTATAATATGAACTTGAGGGCGTTTAACAATTTCTTTTTAGTGAGTTTAAAAAAATGTGATAGTTGATATGGCCTATAACATAAGGACTGTTCTGTATGAGGCACCCAGATCTAATGACACTCCACCCACATTCTAAGACAACTATTTTTCATATTCAATAATTGTCACTCACCTACAAGCAAATTTAGCATTATGTATGCAATGATGACATAAAAGGAACAGAAATACATCAGGGCACCAGCATAATTTCCACAATCTGTCTTCCAGTATGTGCTGTTATCTGGAGTACAAAAAGGAGGCTGAACCTTCAAAATAAAACAGTAATAATCATCAGCAAAACAGGCAAGGGATTGTTTACTTGTCTTCAGTTAACATAAAAAATGGTTACTAACCTTCTGTAACTGTTGTTCTTCGAGATGTGTTGCTCATGTCCATTCCAAATAGGTGTGTGTGTGCTGCATGCTTCATGGATGTTTTCCCCCTAGTGGTACCCATAGGGTTGGCTCTAGTGCCCCTTGGAGTCATGTCCTCAAAGCACCATACATAGGACCCTGCTGATCCCTCACTTCTTCAGTTCTGTCTTGCTGATTGACTACAACAGAGGGGTAGGCAGGCGTGTCTTGGAATAGATATGAGAAACACATCTTGAAGAACAACTGTTACAGAAGGTTAGTAACTGTTTCTTCTTCTTCGAGTGCTTGCTCATGTCGATTCCAAGTAGGTCATTCCCAAGCTGGTCCATTGGAGGAAGGGTCAGAGGTCATGGCCTTACATATTGTAGTACAGCTCTGCCAAAAGCAGCAGCACCTCTAGCATGCTGTGTAATAGCGTAGTGTGCAGCAATGGTGTGAATAGATGACCACTTCACTGCTCTACAAATGTTCTGAATCAGGACTTGGGCCAGGAATGCTGCCGGAGATGCCTGTGCTTTGGTAGAATGAGTCGTCAATGCAGGGGCAGGCACACCCACAAAGTCATAACACACTGAGATACACGATGTGATCCATGAGGAAATTCTTTGAGAAGAAACCAGGAGACTTTTCAGCCTATCTGCTATTGCTATGAAGAGCTGTGTTGTTTTCCTGAATAGTTTTGATCTCTTGATATAGAAGGCCAAGGCCCACCTAATATCCAGAGAATACAGTCTATGCTCCCGACTGATGGCATGTGGTTTTGGATAAAAGACTAGGAGGAATATGTCCTGGTTTGTATGGAATTGGGAAACCAATTTTGGAAGGAAGGCTGGGTGAGGGCAAAGTTGAACCTCATCTTTGAAGAAAGTTGTGTAGGGAGGCTCTGACATGAGAGCCTTGAGTTCAAACACCTCCTGGCCAAAGTTATGACCACCAGAAAAGCGACTTTCTAGGACAGACAGAGGTCTTGCTGCTAAGACCTCAAATGGTGGTCCCATAAGCCTTGACAGCATAAGGTTTAACCATTGGGCAATTGGTTAATGCATATGAGGGTATAGCCTATCTAGGCCCCTTAGGAAATGCGTGACCATGGGGTTAGTGAATACGGAATGGCCTGCAATCCACGGATGAAAAGCTGAGATGGAAGCCAGGTGGACCTGAATTGATGACATCGACAGATCTTGCTGCTTCAGTTGTAACCAATAGTTCAAGACAGAGGGTACTAAAAACAGCATAGGTGGGATGCCCTTCTGAGCCACCCAAATCAAAAATCTCTTCCAGTTAGCGAGGTAAGTGGAAGGTTTTCTGCTGCCAAGGAGGACCTCTCTAACTCGTTCTGAGCACACTAGTTCCAGAGGGTTCAGTTATGGAGATTCTACTCCATGAGGTGAAGAGACTTGAGGTTGGGGAGCTGAAGATTGCCATGGTCCTGGGTGACCAAGTCCAGAACTAGATGCAAAATGACTGGGGCTTCCACTGAGTGGTTGAGAAGACTGGTGTACCAGTATTGACATGGCCAGGCTGGGCCTATCAGTATCACAGAGGATACTTCCTTCCTGATCTTCAGCAAACCTTGTGAATGAGTTGGGAACACGTAGAACAGCTGACCCATCAAGGGGATGAGAAACGCTTCTGCGATTGATCCCGGACTGTGATTCTGGAAGAAGCAGAACTGCAGGCAGTTCCTGTTGAGCCTTGTTGCAAACAAGTCTATGTGGGGAACTCCCCACCATTGGAAGATGTTGCTCACCACATCTGGGCAAACAGACCACTTGGGATTGAGAAAGGATCTGCTGAGGCTGTCCACCATCTTGTTATGAGCTCCAAGAAGGTAGGATGCCTCCAGATGAACCAACCGAGCAATGCAAAAGTCCCATAGTCTGAGGGCTTCCTAGCACAGGAGAAAGGAGCATGTTCTACCCTGTCTGTTTATATAAAACATCACTGTTGTACTGTCTATCATACCCGATGCACACTTGCCTTCCAGATGAACTTGGAAGGCCTGACAGGCCAGGTGTACCACTCTCAGCTCTCTTACATTGATGTGGAGTAAAAGTTCTGTGTGAGACCAAACACCTTGGGTCCTGAGTTCCCCAGCCCATCGCCAAAGCATCTGTCACTGGACAAAGTGAGGGGCAAGGTGCAGAGAAAAGTACTCCTGCATATACCGTGTGGGTTGCGCCACCAATCTAGGATCTCGATTGCTGAGGGAGGAAGTGAGACTACTTTGTCTATGTGGTCCCAAAACAGATGGCATGCTGAAGCTAGCCATGCCTGAAGTGGCCTGAAGTGTAATCTCTCATGATGAACTATGCATGTGCATATCGCCATCTGCCCCAACAGCTTCAGGCAATTTTGAGCTGTGGTGGTAGGGTAGGGCTTTAAGTCCTCTAAGATGTCACAGAGGGACAGGAAATGAGATTCTGAGAGGAATGCTCTGGCATGAACCAAGTCTCGCAGCACCCCAATGAACTCTATCCTGTGAACAGTCATGAAAATCGAATACTGCTCACTGACCAAGAGCCGCAGACTGTCGAATGTTGACCATATCAGGTTCACATCTGCCTCGACCTGCATCCTGGTGTGTCCCTTGTCTAGCCAGTCGTTGAGGTAAGGATAGACTTGTACCTTCCGCTTCCTCAGGAATGTGGCAACTACTGCCATTTGATGAATATGAGCAAGGCTGCAGATAGGCCAAAAGGCAGGACCGTGAATTGGCAGTAAGTCTGATTGACTATGAATCAGAGAAATCTCCTCTGACTTGGGTAAATGGCCACAGGGAAGCATGTGTCCTTCAAGTCAAGGGCAGCATGCTGATCCCTCAGATCCAGAGAAGGAATAATGGAGGCCAAAGAGACCATGTGGAATCTCAGCTTCTTTATGAATTTGTTGCCGGTTTCGCAGGTTGAGGATGGACCTGAGCCTGCTTTTGGTTTTTGGGATTAGGATATATCAAGAGTAAAATCCCCTGCCCCATAGCTCCTGAGTAACCTCCTCCACCACTCTTATTCTTATGAGAGCTTACACCTCTTGCAGTAGAAGTTGTTCGTGAGTGGGATCCCTGAAGAGGGACAGGAAGGGTGAGGGTTGAATAAGAAGGAAGAAAGAAAATAGGAGTGAGTAATCCAGTTCCACCCAGCTGTTTGACATGATTGGGGCCCATGCATGGAAGAAATGAGATAGGCGGTACAAAAATAAAAGGGCTGGTGGATCCAAGTCTCTCATGCACCTTCCTTGTGTACCCTCAAAAGTTTTGTTTGGGACCAGATGATTGTCTCGTGGGTCCAGGTCCTTGACTGGAAGAAGGCTGAGGAGGCCTCCTTCTCTGATTCCTGCCCCTCTTTTGATTATAGTCTTGTCTAGCCTGATTTTGATAAAACCAAGGCAGGGACTGAGGTCTGAAGTGCCTTCTTTGAGGTGCCGGCGTCTGAAGATCCAGGGACTTCAAGGTAGTCTGAGAGACCTTAAAGCTGTGAAGTTTGGAATCTGTCTGTCCAGAGAACAGAGTTGGTCCCTTGAAGGGAAGGTGTTGAATTGTTTGTTGGCCCTCATAAGGGAGGCCCGAGGCTTGTAGCCAGGAACTTCTTCACATGCCTATGCCGTATGACATGGTACGAGCTGCAGTTCTGCCATATTAAATGCTGCGTGGAGTGAGGCCTTTGCCACCACCTTATCCTCATCTACAAGGGCTGTGAATTCTGGCTTGGAGTCTGGTGGTATTGACTCCACAAAGTTGGATATGAACTCCCAACAGCTAAAAGTGTATCTGCTTAGGATCACTTGCTGGTTTGCAACATGGAGTTGGAGTCCCCCACAGAGTACACCTTTCTACTGAAAAGGTCCAACTTCTTAGTGTCTTTGGTGTGTGGCCTTGCTCTCCCTGCCTCTCACGCTCATTAGCTACCGCCACCACAAGCGATCCTGGTGGAAGGTGAGAGATACTTGTGGTCATTGGAGAGCATGAACTACTTTCTTGTGGTGTCATGGTCTTTATTAAAGGCAAAGCAACTCTGGAGGGACCACCAGAGCTAAAATATCAACCACAGAGTCTGCACTCTCTGAGACTTTTTCTATTTGGAGCCCCATGTTCTGTGCTACCTGGTGCAACAGGTCCTGGTGGGCCCTGCTGCTGTCGACAGAAGACACAGCTGCTGCTTCCACCACTGCTTCATATGCAGACGAAGAAAAAGATGCTCTGATGAGCACTGTACCCTGCTCTTGCCCTTCTGCACCCAAAGGGTCCCATGGTACTGGATCTAGTGGTATGTTCCCAAGTGCATGAATTGGTAGGGATCTGATCTCGGAAACAAGCAAGGGTGACCTAGAGTGTGACCTCTGTGCCTGGTGGAATGCCCAAGGGGTCCAGAATGGCCATTGTGCTGGTATCTGCCATTGGGGAGAGAAAGGCACGGGGAGCGGTTGTGCCACCTCAACCCTATGGTGCTGTCTGCCCAAGGAGGCCAGCTCCTTCTTGAGATGTACAACTCTGCCTCAGAGTTGGAGGTGTACTGCTCACTTCTAGGTGACCAGAGAATGGTGCTGTGGGGAGGGTGACCACGGCATCATGGATGGCTTGCCTTAGATGGCACCAGGAGCTTTTTTGGACCCGGTGGTCTGGGGTCCTGGCCTTGATCCTGCCTAAGAGAGGATGTCGGTTCCATGCCTTCTATGAACTCTCTCGCTGCCTCAAAGGTCTTCTGCGTGGAGAGGAGCTGTAACTCCTCCTCACAGCTCTCCCTGGGCTCAGTGTCCAAGGGCATCAGACTCAACAGACCCCTCAGAGGAGCCAGAGTCAATGGTACCAGGCCTGAGGGTCCAGGATTGGAATGGACTGACTCAGGCCGCATTCAGCTCAAACCCTTATGCCCAGATGTTTTTGGTGCTGGTGAGCTTTTTCCATGGGACTGGGGATTGAGAGCAGTGCTGCTTTTCTCCATGCACAGTGTCCCTCAGAGCCATAAATTCCTGTCAGTGCTCAGTGTCTCTATGTATAGTGTCTTCCCTTGGCATTGCCTCTCTTACTGACACCGGTGCACTGCACACCAAAGCCAGAGTGCTGGGTCCTGGCTCGATGGGATTTTGCTCCGGAGGTTGGAGAGCTGCCTTTATTAGGATGAATTTAAGTTTCTATCTTCTTTCCTTTTGGGCAAAACCCTTTGCAGATCTTTCAGTGAGCCTTCTGATGGATCTTTCCCTGGCACTTGAGACAGGCTGAATGTGGATAATTTCGTGCCATAGGTTTCTTACAGGCCCCGCACGGCTTAAAGCCAGCGGATCGAGGGATGCCCCAGTTCTGCGGGGGTGGGGAAATGACCCCAATAAGCAGGATCCTAACTACTCTAACTCTACTAATCTATATCACTATCACTATTAACACTAAATATTAACTATTTACGGCATGTAAGAATAAGTCCACTAGGGAAGAGTTTGCTGAGCAAGAGAAGAGTGATATTCTAGCAGGTGGTAGGTCTAGCTTACTTCCATAGGTGGTAAGAAAGGACTGAAGAGGCTGGGCCCTATACATGATGCCATGAAAGCGCAGCTCCAGGATTCACTAGAGCCGATCCTACGCATACTACTAGGGGAAAATCTTTCCAGCAACTGTGCACGTGGCGCACACATACCTACTTGGGATCGACGTGAGCAAGCACTGGAAGAAGAACTATATTTTTTGAAAATATTAAAACTAATAATGCACCTCAGACCACTCTAGGTTTTGTGGAGAAATAAGAGGGGAGAAAATATTTCTCTGTTGTTTTAAATGAAAGCAGCTCAGAGCTGGCCCGGGAAGTGCTAGGTTACTGGGCAGAATGTAGGAGAGGCAAGTCCAAGGCTCATGATAAATCCCTTTATCACTTGCGTCTGCAATTATCAAAAGTATCATCACCATACATGAGGCATGGGTATATATATAGCTGCAGCAAAACAGCAACCAGTGGCAGTGAAATGTTATGACAAATGTTTAACAAATAACAGGCACTCCCATGACTTCAAGATAGGAAGTGAAGAATACCTTATTTGATGTAACTGAAAGTACGGGAGAGGGCATGAGGGGGATTTTATGTTAAGCAAAATAAAATGATGTTAATTGAATTTGGGTCAGGACATCAAAGTTAATGTTCTTATGAAATATCCCAAGATAAGGTAAGATTCACCTGAAGGACAACGGCACTATCAACATCGCAGTGCTTCTCTGTACCAAGTTACAGCATTGGATACTGAGTCAGAGGGAACTATGCAACCAGTTTCCTGTCTGTTTTATCTGTGATTGTGCTGTTCTTACCATGCAGTCATGCATAATCTTGTTCCAGTCTTCCCCAGTCACTATTCTGAAGAGCACGGTAATGGCTTTGCCAGCTGATGAGAAGTTTGCATGCCTGATTTTTTAAGTCAAAAGAGAAAAAAAGCAGCTCGTATGTCAGAAGTAAAATCTTGGCAATACAAACATATGCAATTTTCAGGACAATTCTTTTGCTATGTGTTCATCAAGTAAAAAAATCATTTGTATTTTCTATTATTCTTACCCGAGCTTCATACTACATCTATTGTTGGTAGAACTGGAAGAAAAATTTGCAAACATATTCACTGGATAATTTATTCCATTAATTTAATAGGATTTAGGAGCTGAACTGAAAATGTTGGCTAATATCTTATCTAGTAATAACAGCTCATTCAGGGCCATATCTTGCCCTTTGTCTTTCTCCAATTTGTGCCTCTTTGGTGGTGCAAAGGGGATAGAGAGCTGCCATTGGGTTTATGTAGGAAAATCCCCAGGTGATGTAAAGCCAATGTAGCTGGCTCACTCCACTTGTGGTGTAGAGACCATTTCTGGATGAACCAAGAGTGTGAACAGGTGTAGCTATAGCAGTGTTCCAGCATCCTTGGATGGAACAGTCCTTTGGGGATTGTTCCAGCTAGCACAATGAAGAGCGGCCTTTAGTCTTCTCTATATTATCCTGGATGTCTGTTTAGCTCCAGGATTTTCCGAATGGAAAGGTGGCTTAGAGCCTTCTATCATACATTTTCAGCTGAGTGCTACTCAGTTGGACCTAGAGATCTGGCTTTTGGTTGCTGACATAAAACCAAATGAAAATTTGTGTTCAGTAGATGGAAATATTTTATTTGGCTGTTTAAAACTTCCCCCAAAGGTGAGCAAATATTGTACCTGTTAATGTTCTCTCCATATTTCACTGTGCCAAATAAAACCACTCCAGCAAAAGCATAACAAAGAAGTAGCAAGAACATTCCCACTATGATGAAGAAACTCTTATACATGCTGACAACCACAGTCAGTAGCAGCATTTTCAGTGTCACCTGGAAAGGCAGAGAGGAAACTCAATTCATGATATTGTTAAGTAACAAAAATAAAAGAGACTTTAATGCATTTGTAACTTTGAAACTTAAAATGATTCTTCTTTTAATTGGGAAAAGAGATAGGCTGATGTGCCAGGCCAGTGGTTTAGTAGCAGCTCAGTGAAATACTACACTGTGAGCCAGAGTTTGGAACAGCACTTGGACTCTTGTTCCAAGGTTTATTATGGTGATGAGCACAGGATTTTACTGGAGATTTAAAGAAAAAGGTTAATAGATCACGGAACCCACTTATCTACAAGGGCAACATATAGTGCCCCAGAGAGGCTGTGACATCATTAATTCATTGATCCTATAAAATGATCTTAACCAAAATGTTAAAGATTGGTGGTCTGTAGAAGCTGCACAATTAGCACTGTGGGAAGGGGGTGGTGTATTAGTAAACGACTCTGTCTGATCCAGGAGCGATGTTATATAAGAGGAAACCACAGATCATTTTGCTAGTTTAAAAAGATGGTTCAGACTGGCACAGCTGAGGAACTGTAGAAGAGAGAGACCCCAAAGGACTTCCATAAACAATCAGCACAGATTGGTTAAACTATTTTAATTTCTCACACAAGTCAGCCTGTAGTGTCTAAGCAGAGAGAGACATAATACAGCAAAATGTAGAGAAAATGGAAGCTATGTGATACTTTAGAGTCATGGCAGAATTACCACCTTGGGTTTAATTAATTTAAAAAACATTCTGACCCTGCAAAAATGCCTCTTTATTTGGAGGGGAGGTGTAACAATTTTAAACAGAATCATGACAAATCTGACAAATCATGTTAACCTTTTTTCCATCACACTACATCATAGCCATAACTTAAAGGGACCGAGGAAACTCTTAACAAAAAGCACAAAAGACCACATTAAGGGCTTAAAAATTAATTCACAATCACTCAAAAAAAAAAAAAAAAAAAAGATGAAATTGACCAGATTTGGTTGCATAAGAGAAACAAGAGTTTTTCATTTGACTTCCAAGGCTCTCCAAGCTGTGTGGTTAGACTGAAGGCAGATTTTTTTCTTTGCTGAACAGATCCTTTGACTTACCTTTTCTGAACTCTTTAGTCCTAATATAGAATTCATTTTCTTATGTAGTTACTCTAATATGTCTTACATTTTTTCTCTGCATAAATAGCTGTCAGTTACATGTGCTTTGTCTTACATTGGTGCAAATCTAAATACCAAGTAAATCCAAAGTAACTTCAATGGAAATACTCTGAATTTACACCAGTGTACCTGAGAATTTGTGCCAGCATCTTTATTTTACTGACCATTAATCCCTTACTAAGATAAAATATTATGTTCAAATTAACACCAGAAATAGACCTGCACTGAGAAGGATGCACTGCATTGTGGAGTTTTTGCATGCGGACAGCAGCGCAACGAGATGAGCACATTGCACCATACTCTGCTTTCTTGTGAAGAAAATAAATAAAATATAGTATAGACACATCACAGCACATTGAAAAGGCAATGTTACAAGTACCAAAAGGGGCACAATATATATGCAGGGTTTTAGATGGCAATAATTTTCACTGACGTTGTGTCCTGGTTACCTTTTTGATGGGAAAAAATGTACAGAGTTTCCAATAACTATAATTTATTGTTGATATGTAATACACCTAAAACCCTGGTATTTTAAGTGAAGCATATAAAATGGAGATTTATAGCAGCAGTACATAAAATGGAGACCTAAAGAATGTGCTGTAGACAAGCGAAGTGACAAATCTTTATATCTATGCACAAGCACTGTATTGATTGCAATTCCTATATTGTACTTACATGCTTCCCACAAATTGAGAAGAACCTGAAGACAATTACACATGCACCCATCATATATGTGTATGCATTCTGAAATTTAAACACAGGAGACTTCATATACAGTGTTTCTTAGTGAGCTCTCAAACAACCAGTTTTTTAATATGAATCTATCTTTGAATTATACAGCACAATCAGCATATTAAAAAAGGAATGAATCGGAAACAGGCACCACCAATATTTCAACAACAAATGCTGCACAATAATAAACTAACAGGAAAAGCTGTGCCACTTCAAAAACACTAACCAAACCTCCCAGCACAACAAACCAACAAACCCTTCACAGTTCTTTTAGCTGGGCTGTAATTATGTCCAACATCCTCCCAAGTTCTATTTGTCTAGACAGCTGCTGGCTTACAGAAACTCCACAGGCCTGCCAAGCTACTCAGCAGTGGGGGGGAAAATTGAGGATGCCAGGGACAAAGGGACAGCACAAGGCAGGTTTTCCCCCACAAAAGTACTTGAGGCAGACCAGAAGAGAGCCCCTGAACAATATAAGGTGGTGACAGCCACAACTGGGGACTGCAGATAAAAGCCAATCGAATCTCTTCTCTCCAGGGATAAGGTGGGGGAGCTCACATTCTCACAAACCAGGGTGTGCTGCCCTTCCCTCCACCTTGTAAAACAAATAAATTTGCGAGGGAGGGTGGAGCTGACCCCTTGTCTAGACTGGTAAATCTTTTGCCTTCCTAGACTAAATATTGTTCTGTAACAAAAATGCCTGGACCAGAATCACTGACGTGATTTGGTTCCTTTGTGCTGTTCAACTGTTTAGAACCTCTGCTGTATTTTTCTCTCCAATAACTCCCGCCTGGATTCCATCCAGTATCTCTTCCCCTCTCACACCACCCCCAGTGAAACTGCCCCTGGCAAGATCTCCCAGGCTCAGGGCACCAGATTTCTTCTTTCTCCTCATTCTAATTCCTCCTAAGGACTCACTTCCTCCATAAAGCTCGCAGACCCTGAACTAGTTCAGTCAAATATCTTCTCCACCTCAGCATTACAGGAAGGAAGAAAAATCTAGTTCGCTAACCCCCCAAATTGTCACCTTCTTTTTGGGTCCCAGGGTATCTTGTCTTATTTGGGTCTTATCTTTAGTTTGTACGCTCCCTGGGGGTGGTAATTGTCTTTATTTGGGTCAGAGACAGGAGTAAAACTGTTGGCTATTAATAAATAAAACCAATAAATGATCATTGGAATTGCAAATTGTTGATTTTACCAGTAAGGCGAAGTGAAGTATCACCCATATAACACCCAGGGATGTCACCAAAAGATCATATCGATTTCTTCTGCTTTGCCAGAAGCCAGCAGGTGACATGGCAATAATCTTCATTGTGACCTAGAGTACAATAAAAATAGTTTTTCTAATACAAATTCATAGCAAAATGTTATTTTTCACTATAAGAACGTCTGGTCCCTAAAATGTTTTGGTAGTGTTCTACTTGTAGATTGGTTTTAAATGAGTAGGAGATTTAATAGTTAAACAGAAGGTTAGTATGATGGTAGAAAATGATTATGCTGATGATGCATAACTAAAAAATCAGGCATGTGTGTATGAAGTGACTGACGTATGTATGCATGCCAATTTCACATAAATACATTTAAATCCAAATTGTAACTGTATTTTATGTCTCATGTACTGTAAGTGAAATTAAAAGCAACCTTATTTTTCCTGTTTCAAATGTTTTCTGCTTTAATTCTGGTGAACTCCATCTGTGCTCAACAGCACTGGAAGTATAAGAGTCCAGTTTTGGCCCCCCACTACAGAAAGGATGTGGACAAATTGGAAAGAGTCCAGCGGAGGGCAACAAAAATGATTAGGGGACTGGAGCACATGACTTTTGAGGAGAGGCTGAGGGAAAACTAGGCTTGTTTAGTTTGCAGAAGAGAAGAATGAGGGGGAATTTGATAGCAGCCTTTAACTACCAAAAAAGGGGTTCCAGGGAGGATGGAGCTAGGTTGTTCTCAGTAGTAGCAGATGATAGAACTAGGAGCAATAGTCTCAAGTTACAGTGGAGGAGATCAAGGTTGAATATTAGGAAATCTTTTTCATTAGGAGGGTGGTGAAACATTGGAATGGGTTACCTAGGGAGATGGTGGAATCTCCATCCTTAGATGTTTTTAAGTCCTGGTTTGACAAAGCCCTAGCTGAGATGATTTAGTTGGGGTTGGTCCTGCTTTGAACAGAGGGTTGAACTAGATTACCTACCGAGGTCCATACCACCCTAATCTTCTATGATTCTATGATAAGGTTGGAAGAGAAAATAGCATGGGCCAGTGGATGCAGGGGGGTTCACAATGCTCCTAATTAAAACAGAGACTGAAAGGTTTGACTTTTCTTATATAGTTCATGATGCCACAGGCAGGATGTTTAAGAATAGGTTCTGTTTAGAAAGAATAATAGTACTTATACAAGCCATGCAGAATAGCTACAAAAGAAGGCTTAGCTTTGCGCACAGGTCAGTTCTTAGCTACACATACCAACTGATTAAGTGTTTCTAAAGCATATCATATAAAAGAAATAATAATTAGGCACTAGCCTCTCTGGTTTTATATCCCAGGTTTTAGTACTGACATTCAGCAATATTTGTTAAATTCCCAAAGGATCAATTGTATTTAAAGTTTAGGCTTGTTTAGGCTAAAATTTGACACACACTTCACTTGCCTGATAGTATATTCCTCACATAGGCCTGACTGGAAAGCGCAGGCCAGAGTCCAATTTTTATAATCTGTGGCGGAATGGCTTTCAGTTTCCAAGTATCTATTTTTTTATGATATTTTTCCATTCCTCTCATTTCACAAACTGAAATTCCCCAGTTAGCAGGATACAATAGCTCCACCTACCAGGATTTTTAAAAAATTGTCTACCACAGGCAGTGTAAATTTTCTCACCCCACATCTTTTCAGATATTTTATTGTAAATGGGGCCCATCTGATATACATCTCAGCCATCACTAAAGCCATGTTCCATAGTTAAAGCTACAATTCTGTAGTATTAGTATTGCAGTAATGTAGTTTGTATTTTTTTACTAAAAGTCACAGACAGGACATGGGCAATAAACAATAAATCACAGAAACGTACACGCAGTAATTCAGTTTTCACTACATCAATACAGAAGCTTTTAAATTGACTATTAAACTCAGGCTGAAGTCCAAGCCCTGCCCCCTGGGGCTGAAGCTGGAGCTTGAGCAGTGCTGAAACTGAAGCTGAAGAACTCATGGACATCTCTTAAAATCACGGAATCTGTCAGAGAATTGTAGCTTTACTCACCGTACCCTATATTCTCCAGGGTTACAGATAAAATAATTGAGGTCTCAAACAAAGTTTTTCTACTGATTCTATGGCCACTCATACAGATTTTGCAATAGGAAATGTGGTTCTCAGATACCAACATATTTCCCTATACTTATAACAGGAAATAAACAGAATATCAAATTGTGTTGAATTATGATATAAAGCAGTGGTTTTCAACCTTTTTGGCCTGAGGGCCAGTTATCATTTTTACAGCCATGAAGGGCCTCTAGTCTCTGCCACAGCCCTCCACCCCCCACTGCAGCCAGATGGAAGGAATCCTAGCTGATCTCCTCCCCCTCTGCCTGCAGCAGGGAAATGGCGCACATCCTGGGTCCCTAGGCAGTGGCTCCCTTCTGCAGCCAGGGGATGGGAGATCAATGCTCCCCTCCCTCTGGCTCCATCAGGGACTACAGTGCCTAGGGACCCAGGTGGAGCACTTTTGTGTGCTCCCTGCTGCCGCCAGGGGGAGGGGAGCTCTGATCTCCCATCCCCTTGGCTTCAGCAAGGAGCCTGCACCAGTCTTGTAGTCCCACGGCAACACACTCTGTCTGGGTCCTTAGGCAGTGGCTCCCTTCTGCAGCCAGTGGGAGGGGAGCAGCTTGAAAGACCCCGCAGGTCACTTTTGGCCTCAGGGCCATGGGTTGGGAACCACTGATATAAAGACTCATAACCTTGTGAAGAATTCTATAGAATGGTTAAAATATAAAACCCTATAGAAAGGATATCATGATTCCTATTAGAATTATATGTAATTCTATAAAATAGCTAAAATGTAAAGGTTGCTTAGGCTTTACTTTGAGCTTTCCCATTGATGTGTAGCAAAGTGGGCCGTTTTAGTCGCCATTTCCTTTCTTAGGCACACAGAGGAGCTTGAGTTCTCTGATTACTAGACTGCATTATTGGCAGTTGTTTCCAGACAGAGTTGTTTCTAGATTAGGGATAAAATATTGACACAAATCAATCTACTTTTATTTCTATTCCCCATAAATCTTCTACACTAAAAATGTCATCGTTTGTATGTTGAGATTTTCTTTAGTCCAAACAAAACCCTGGGATATTGTTTGTTTCCACAGGCAGAACAAGGAAGTAGGAATTTCTAAAGCAATCATTACTTGGTGAATTAAAAACTGTCCATGTATCCTACAAATCAAGCTGCTCCATGTCTGCTAACTCTTCTAGAGGCACTGACTCCTCTTGGGAAGAGAAGGTATAGGCAACATATGATATATGTTGGACTGCTACAAGGTATTCACTTCACTGTTTATCGATCATTGCTGCAAAACCTATAACTGGAACATAGGAACTGTCATATTGGATAAGACCAGTGATCCATCTACTTCACTATCCTGTCTGGGATAGTGGACAGTACCAGATGTTTCTGGTGCAAACTTCTGTAGTGGAATTAGGGAATAAGTGAACAATAAGAGGAAGTTTATTGTCAACTCCCATAAGTTTGTGATTGGCTTACAATCTGAAATATGAGGATTTATATCTATTTTAATTTTTCAACTTCTTCAGTATAACTATCTACGTTACTACCAATATAAATATATAATCCTTTTCTGTATCATACTAAGCTCTCAGACTCATTCAGATCGTCTGGAAATGAGTTCCACAGGTTAATTATGCTTACAGAACTGGTTTTGGTTGCAAGTGTTTTCCAGGTTGCTAATTAAGGAATCCTACCTCCTTCTTTTCACTGCTTGTACAAAATATTGTCTTTTAAGATGGGAGAAGAGTCTTATATGATAAAAGAAATGATATACCAAATAGTTATGTTTGTCATAGTCATCCCACATTATGTCCCTGTTATATAACCTTTACTTTTCTATGCACATATCTTTATAGCACCTGTAATTCTGTTGATTTTAGATGGCATTTTAAATGACCAAGGGAAAGCGGATGGATACACACACAGATGCTTACAAATATATGTGTTTTCTATGACTAACAGTCTTTTTGCCTTCTGTGTTCTCATGGTGCCACATTTAAACAGACTGAGATTGAAATCTGCCCTGTGCAGAAGAATCAGACACGAAGTGTATGTTTTAAGTCAGACTTCCCAGGTAGCTGGGCCCTGTGTTGCTTCACTGCACAGAACACCTTTTGCTGCTCTGTTTTATAAATTCACTGAAATACCCATTCTCACTGCTACACATACCCAGGATGAAAGTGTCTATGTTGCAGATTCATGAACTGGAAAGGATACAAAAGTCAGCATTTTGGGACTGTAGCCCCAAAATAACACCCATTTCTGCAACACATACTCAAGTACCAGTCATTTAAGAAGCCCCAGGGATATGCAGCCTGAAATTAAAACTTTATAAAAGTAGAGGACAGTAACCCTAGAACCAAAATAAAATATACAAAACCTAGTCTGACTTTGAAGAAACTATTAAATATACCACTGTACCTCTAGGACGAAAATGAAGGTGAAAACAACAGACATTGTTGCTAAAGGAACAGTCACTGGATCTTCGACATCCCACTGAAAGGGAACAAAGATAGTAGATTGTAAAACAGACATAAAAATCTATTTCCCACTTTAATTTTTATGTCAGTGCTTATTGTTGTCATAGATTCTGTTTTTAAAGTAAATAACACATTAAGGCAGGAATGGCACATGGGTGCATCTTTCATTTTATATGGATTTACAGTTAAATGAGAAATTAAAAATAGTGGGCCAGCTTGTTAATTGGTATAAACTGGCGCCGCTCCAGAGACTTTGGAAGAGCTGCAGTGATTTAAACCAACTGAGGATCTGGCCTGCTGTATTTAGAAAGATTATATTTCCAGCTGTTCATTAGTAGCTGTAGCCTGAGGTACAGTTCACTCTTTTAAAAGGCTACAACACACCTGTCCCACCTCCGTTACGAGATGCTGTAAGAAACAAAAATACCTTCACTGAAAGCAATACAGATTGGGCCAGAACGAGCACAGCAATAGTCCTCTTAAAAAATGGATGCTGCGTTATATCATACATTTTCCCTCTAAAGCCATCGTTGTCTGAAAAGGAAGGAGTTAAACAAGAAGAATTAAAATGCACACCGCAGTACTTTTCCCTCCCTGTTTCTTGACATGTTTTTCTTGTTTGTAAATGGTAACTTAATCCTTGCGTAGTTTTGAAATACATTTCTAATTTTCTGCTACAGTTTCACATATCAAATAGAGCTTCTGAACATGTAATTTCAAATACTGAACACCAATGTTGCATGAAGGCTTTGGTGGTGGTAAAGCAAGGGCATCATTCAATTGCTGTCAAGTTAATACAGTCCATTCATATCATTAACATGCAAGTGCAAATATATTTAATTTAAAATTCATTTTTTTCATTAAGGCTTATCCTAAAACCATTGAAGCACAACCTTTTTTGGGTTGATTTTAATAGCCTTATGCAGAGATCTGTAGTTGGAGCCTGTTTCCACATTAACTTCTGCACAGCCTCCCAGTGGCCTAACGATTACAATTTTAATTTGAATCTTAGACTCCTGGGGAATTATGAACACTAGGGCTCAACATGAATCAAATCAAAATATCTTTGATACCCGGACGAGGTGGGAGATGAAGAGGTTGTGCTATCTTCAGTCTGCTCTTTAGATCTTCCCACCGTCTCTGATCTACAGTCAGTAAAGCTGTACCCTTAACAGAGAAAAACAAGAAGCCTTTGTCATATAAAATCTTAAACATTTAAACGTTGCACACATGAAAACAACAGCTTCCCTGGGTGCTTAAAATAAAGTTACACACTCAACTCTCTTTAAACAACACAGTATTTGGGTAAAGAAGTCAGAACATCAGCCTTGCACTCAAGAAGATTTCCAAATGCACTAGCTGTGAGCTTCTGGGACTCAACGCAGAAAGCTTAGTTGTTGCTCTTTGTAGTAGCAGCCCAGTGGGGCTAGGGAAACGCCACAGGAGGTCTTCCGTTTGACTGAAAACCATTTGCCAGGGAGCGCTGTTTTAAGCAGCAGTTGATTCTATCTGGACTTTGCTGGAGAAAATCCTGCAGCAAGGTATTAGCTTGTCAGCACTGCTCTAGCTTGTCAGGAAACAAGCCTTCTACAAAAGCACTACAGCCACACTTCCTATGCTTGAAGTGTAACTGAAATAAAATTTACATATGCCTTGAGTTTGCAACATTTTCCATAAGGGAAGCCTAAGAAGTGGAGATATGACTTGGGGGTATGTAGTAATAAAGAGCACACACGTAAGCATTTTGATAGCATAGTACAAACTACACTATTTAAAATTATCTTAAGACATAATAAGGTCCTTATAACATCAGAGAATTGTAAAATCTCATGCCAGGGGTTTGGAGCTGGAAAAGCAACAGACATTTTAAAGGCAAATGTCACAGATTTCTCTCCCTGACATGTGGTCCCTTTGCCCAGTAAGCTCTTCACCATACAAAGTTTTGTGAGCAGTGGTACAATCCTCATGTCTTGTCTTGGAATGTCTAGACTCTGGAACAGTGAGTCAGACAAACCGGTGTCTGTCCTGCTAATAAGATAAAAAAAGTTCCCTTTGTAGTGGACATAATCTCTTTATGGAATTGTGTCCCCAACAGATGCCCTGGGAAGATACACTCTAAAATATGACACAGTTAAAGAGACTGATAATTATAACACTTATTAACTCTCATCGTTAGACCAAAAAATCATACTGCTAGGAAATACGAAATTAGAAAGGTATAATAAAAAGATTAGTAAGAACTAATGGATTATTGGAAAGTTTTCATTACAGAAAAAATAAAAGGTAGTAAAATAAAGATAAAGTTTAGTGAAATTTAAAAGCAACCATGTCACAGACTCTAGATCTGAGTCTCAAGAGCTTTCTACCTCACCATCATTTTTGTCAAGTGAAAAACTCAAAGAAGGACTGTATGATTCATTGCTTATGGGCCAAACCATGCCTAAATTCATACTTCAGTGCACTTGCATCTGCTTACATCAGATCTGAATGTGGTTCTATATCTCTTCAGGTCCAGTCACTACTCCTTTCTCTGCAGGACTGATGCTAAATTATTCATATAAAAATGCACCAGTTTAAATATTTAAAACACCTCACACAGATCCTTTGTCTCGTACGATGTTTCCTGCAAAGGCAATGTGAGTAAAGGGCATTCAGCATCTTTCAGGATCAGCCCTTTGTTTAGCACGTCCAGAAAATATGTATGAAGAGAGACTGATTTCTGTGACTAATTTCAATTTTTTAAAATAAAAAATCCAAATTCCAGAAAAACAAAACATTTTGGCCAAACCCCAAAATATTTTTATTTGGATATGCTACCATATTGCCTCATGGAAGTGCTAGTATGATTGCCTCATTCCCCATTCTTTTCCATCTGCTGGGCTTCCCAACCTAATTGCATCTCCCAGGATGCATCATCATCAATGACTTCTCCCACCCACACACAGTGTACTGCCTCCCCTCTCCAAGATGCATCATGATGTACTCTGACCAGAGGGTCTGCAATACAGAGGAGAATGGAAGCATGAGGAACCTGAACTACAACTCCTATGAGGAGCTGCATCATCATTTCTAAATCAAAATATATTAGTTTTTGGTGGAATTTGTTGGTTTTCAGGCAACATATTTGGTTTTTTTAATTGTTCCCCACCCCCAAAAGAAAAAACTTAAGATTTTCTGTGTGAAATCATCCCTACCACATGTTCAGATCAATTCCAATATCAAAGTTCCTGTGAAATACCAACAATTTGGCCATGTATTTTTAAGAAGATGACATTTAATCCCACATAGTACATATTTTTGCCCCTTTCTTGGATTAGATTCATAATCATTGCCATCCACTGCTTCATACAAGATCCACTTCTGGCTATTTAAAGAACTCATCAGAGTACTTGAATGATGGCTCATATCAGAAATTTAGAGACTTGTTTTACTGTGGGTAATTAACTAAACAATAGGCATTCTGAACTTGATCTTGTGAAATGAGGGCCTCCTGAGAAGTCAGAGTGGGAATTTGGGACCTATACAGGAGATGCATAGCAATTACCAAGATGAGGCCTATTGTCTGCATATCTATGCAATACAGAAAATCAAGTGGGCTCTCTGTAAAGATGTCTTCTTATACCCCCCAAACTGGGTTCAGCAATTTGTGATGGGTACTTTTTGAGTCTCAAAGTCACAGGAAAAATGTACCCCTGTTCCTCACATTAGAATACTGGAAAGACAAAAGGCTCACCTATAGTTTTGAGGACTCAAATAGGTGGTTAATCAATCAATGTCAAATATCATGTAGAAGGGTACCACAAAAAATTACATTTCTTCCTTCCACATTGTACCTGCATTCCACATGCATATGACTGTAATGAGTAGATGTAACTCCGGAAAAAGTTTGAAGGAGAATTAAAAAGACATTTTTGAGCTAGATGTATTCAGATAATGTGATGATGGAGCCACATAAACACTTAGATATTACACAGATACATTGAGGAATACAAGAGACATCTCGAAGGAAGTTAACAATTCAGATCAAGGTAAATTTCAGTTACTTCTAACCCAAAACTGGATTGCTGAGTTTTTTTCAAGATTTTGCTGAAAAATATATTTTGGGTAAAGCTTTCAAAAGGGACCAAATTAAAAAAAAAGGCTTAAAGAACCTGGTTGCAATCCTGACATTGGAAAAATTCCAATTTTGTGTACTTGATTAATCTGCATTTGGTCCTCACTTTTGGTGCCTCTGGAGTTGAAATTTAACTGTCTCATGTCCCCATTCTTCTCTATCATCTGAATTCCGCAGCCAGACTAAATTTGCTATGATGCACCACGGCCATGACCACCCCTCCCTCTCCCTTATGCATTGCATCCATCCAGAGATCTCCCCAAGAGAAATGTTTTAACATGAAGATTACACTTTATCTTGCTAAAAGTACATCAGATTCATACCAACATAAAAATAGGAGAGCCTCAGTCTCAGCTCTAATGTGTATTGTTCTAGAAACTGTAATGTTTTACTAGACTGTACACTTTTATTTTTGTTTGAACAACAAAGAGTTAACTTTACACTTGACTGTCTATTTCAACTTTTAAACGCTATGGCCTGTCTGGAAAAAGGTGTGTAACTTGAATATGGAGTACTGGATTCTGAAGTAATATGATCCTAAGGCAATAATGAAGTAGCTTCTTGAATTTTAGCTTTCTTACATTAGATGAACACCACATCTTATTATCTTACATTGCACCATGTGTCATATGATATTTAAAGCTAACCAAGAAGTATGAAACTTTTCCCATGTGAGATACAATAAGTGAATCATTACCTTATTTTCATTGAAATTAGCAATGACAACTCCAACAAAAAGGGTCAATCCAATCATGCAGCCGAGGAACACAAAAACATGAATATAGATTCCATGGATCTGCATACATGAAAAATATGATCATTCATCAAACCAAATTCAGCAGGTTTTGAAGTGTTAACAGGATTTGATATGCTTGCTTACCGGACCCACACGATGAATAATGACATCTCTGACTTCCACCCAGCCTTTTAATGAAAGAACTTCAAATAGTGCCAACATGGCATTCCCCACGTTGTCAAAATTAAAATTCCGAGGATTTGCCCTGAAATAATAGTAAAGGAATGAATGCACTTTAACTATCTTCTATTAAGATAGATCTCTTGCATTTTACTGTAGCCCCTCTAAGTCTGAAGTATACAACCCCACACTATACAAAGTTGCTAATCATATAAAGAAGCTCTGTTTCTATTTGTGTTATCTCTCAACTTTTCTTTCCCTATCTACTTAGTTTTTCTTTATATTCTATGTTAGTATGAGATTGCAAACTCCTTTGAGACAGTGTCTGTGGCATTGTCTAAATCTCTACAAAATATCAGGCAAGGTTCTGAATAATAATAATGCTTTGAAATAATAGTAGTTTGAAAACTGAAAAATTACAAATATCTCACTTAATTTCTAAATCTTTATAATCTCATATTTATTGATAAGATGAATGACTGTCAAAATGATAAAGCTCATGACATGAAAGTAAATTGCCAGAACTTAGCCATCAGGAAAAAATGGTACTTATGACACTGGCAAAAACAAAGATAAGTCATAGAACCCTGCTAATGACCTCAAAAAACCAAAAACCAAAACAAAACCAGTGCCCATGTGATTTAGACTCCTGATTTAGCCAATAGGTGCTTCTGCAAATATTACCTCTTATTCATATTATCAAGATATTGCTAGTTCAAAGACAAATATTAATGAGAGGAAATCACAGGATTTTTCAGGCTTCAGACATAACATCCTTTGTGTCAGCCAAGATTCCAATAGAAAAAACACCATTTGAAAAGTACAGTGTCCACTAGAAATCAGTTTTTAAAAGAGCTGTGCATCCCCAATCACAGAGAGATTTTCCAAAAAGCTTAGCCTCAGCTACCATGCAGGCGCCAGAATAAGTAGCTAGATTTTCAGTTTCCCTACCAGACTAACTCTTTGGAAAATCTGGCCATTAACGCTATGCCTATAATATGAGCTAGGGGTGTGATTACCCCACTCATGCACACATACTCGTGTAGCTCGAAGACACGTCGCGTGAGTATAAATAGTAGTGTAGCTGTGGTAGCACAGGCATGGTTTAGCTGTGCCAAGTACAAACCTACTCAGCTGTGCCTCCATTGCCATTACCCCTGCTACTGCAGCTACACTACTATTTATACTTGTGCTAGCACTCACTGAGCTACCATGAGTGTGTGCACACAAGCTGAGAAGTCATACCTCTAGCTTGAAGTATGGACATAACTCCCACTGTGACACTTAGCCTACCAGGTACTGGGTTCTTGAAAATCTGGTCCTACGAGGCCAACAGTGGAATTTACCTTCTTGAGGTAATGCATTTTCTGCAGTGACAAAAAAAATCTCCAAACTTTATAGTTTTGCTGATTAAAATCTTTCTAGTTATTTCTGGATCACGCTGAAGTGAATTGAATTTGCTTACTCGCAGGAATTCTGCTTTCAGAATTTATCTGAAGCATACAGCAGCTGAAAGAGTTCTGCAGATGCCACTGCTTCACTGACTGTTCAAATCACAGTGCATTATTTCATTAGTGTAGGAGGGCTCTGAATCTTCCCCTGCTAGCATGTTCTTTTACCCACACACATTCACTTAATTAAAACAATTTTAGCTGTTTGTCTGAATTTGCAAAAAGTGAAACAACCTTCTTTCAAAATAAAAGCAATTAAAGATAATTTTCACACAACATTTTCAGGTGTTGTCAAATCTTAAATGAACAATGTCAGAATAGAAATCACAGACATATTGTTGACATGAAAATCATTGTTGCATCTGAGATACCACAGTATTTCTCTGTGCGTAAAATACGGAAATATCAGATCCAGTAGTAGGCAGCATAGTCTACTCTAGTGGACACCAGATTGGCAGTCAGGAGACCTGCTCTCTACACCTGGATCTGCTACGGATTGCTCTGTGGCCTGGGCAAGTCACTTCTCTTTTGTCTGTCTTGTTTATTTGGATTGAAAACTCTTCAGGGCAGGGCTGTCTTTCAGTATGTGTTTGTGCAGTACTCAGCACTTGTTGGCACTTCTAGGTTCTACTGTAATAATAATGATGATATTAAATATTGTGGCACGGTAGCTACTGGTAAATTTGTATTTAGCTTTAATGACAACCACTGTATTTTTCCTTCCATGTGCAATTAATAACATTGTAGATTATTAGAACGGGCAGGTTTTTAAATATCTGTTTTATTTTTCCCCATTTATGCTGTTCTGTTTGCCTTTCCTGTGTTTCCCTCAGGTTGGTAGGGAAACCAGATTCGTCTGTTTGTCATCAGTTTTATTTACTAGTTCCAGTAGTACACTGCTGAAGTTTTTAAGTCCTGTACTAGATTAACAACTAAACTATCTGAAGAAAGAATGGCCAAATTACCACTACTCACCAGACTCGTGGCACCCAAAATCCAGGCTTTTTCTCTCCAGGTCTTAGCTTTAAATTCAGATTTTTTGAAACACTTACATTTATTCTGAAGATGCCATGACAATCTTCCTATAGTAAAATAAAACACATCAGGTGGAATATGGGCAGCACAATAAATAAGGCAGCATGAAACAGTGTAAATGGAACAAAAAGGTTATTTTTAGGTACTGGAGTAACAGCACTGGAAATTGAATTCTTTCATCTGCAGGAAAAATGCAGCATGAGCTGTTGCAATGCAGAGTCACCACGCTGCACTGCAAGCCCCCCTCCAAGACTGGGAGGGCTAGTAAATCTGCAAGTTTGTTCAGCCTCTTTTCTGAGATAGTCATGGTGTTTACATGATGCTGACACCTCTTCACTGCAAATGGAAAGATGCTACTAATCTGCTTCACACAGGTTACATAACACTGGCTGGTACTTTTCATCACCATCAACTTGGCATGGATTTTAACTAGTCATCTAGGAGTGCTCGGTGTCATAGCCCATTTCCAGTCCCTTGCGCTATCCAGTCCTTCAAGGCTGAAATGTCATTAACTCTGTATCTTTCTCATGCCTTCTCCAAATGCCTGGAGTGCCCATCCTTTGGCACTACATAACAACCTTCTCTTCATTCAAACCATCTCCTAAAACACCTTCTCTTGTGACTCTTCTTCCAATTCTAACAACCAGAACCTCCCAAAGAAAGAAGTGTGTATTGTAAAAGAAAGCAGGGAAAAGATATGGAACCGTAATATACTGTAGACATGGATTCCAGAGTCATGACCAGGGAAGATTCATGACAACCAAATGAGAAACTGTCTCCAGGGATTCCATCACACATCACAGGTTTGACAATGAACCCACTGTCTGTGGAGAAAGGACTTTGGAAGTTTTACTCCCTGCTGTGTGGATACCCAGGTAGTTCAGACATGATCAATAATATTATGGGGGAAATCCTGGCCCCCATCAAGTCAACTGGAGTTTTGCCATTGACTTCAAGGGGGCAAAGTTTTCACGCTGTTTCTTACTATGGCCCTGATCCTGCACTGCCAGTTCCTTTGCTGGTGCAGAGGCCCACTGAAGTTAAATGGGCTCCATGCCTGTACAGGTGTTGTACCTATGGAGCAAGCTGCCAAATCAGGGCCCATACCACTTTGCTGCTGAGTTCCCAGTGCCCAGATTATAATAGCCTGGGTACACTGACTTTCCTTTTTGAACTGGCATTGCAGGCACGATTTTCTGCCCAGCATTAACTGCACCACAATTACTGGTTCTTAGACACGGCAGTGATCCCAACTTTCTTCTCAGAAAGTGGAAAAAGGGAGGTCAAATGAGGGCTCGGTTAAGAATTTGGCTATGAAGCTGGATGCCCTGTCTGTGCTCTAACTGTATTATCTGTCTAATTTAAGACTCAATTATGTTACTTAGGCATGGCCCTGCATGGACCTGGGGTTGTCTCCAGGAGGAATTCTGTCTCAGTGAAGCTCCTTTTTTCCATGAGATCTCTGGTGAGGATATGCACCACTCTCGGGGATAGTACAGTCTGCTTCTCCTCGCGATATAGGTCCATCTTCCTGGTAACATGGCAGGTAGCCCCATTGCCGTGTCTCCTTTGGGATAATCTGTATCCCTAACAGTGCAGGGAGGAGACAGTCCTCTTCCTGCACATCTGTGCATGGGAAAATCAGCATAGCCAAACTTTTCAAACATGGGATATTAAAGTCAGGCTCCTAAGCCCACATTTAGGCTCCTAACCAAAAACAATCTGATTTTCTATGGTGCTGAGCACCCCTAGAGGGTCATACTGATTCCACATCTCTGAAAATCAGATTCCACATCTCTGAAAATCAAACCACTTTGCTTAGATGCACAAATAAGGCATTCGGGTTGGGTTTTCAAAAGTGCCTAAGAGACTGAAGATGGCAGGCCCCACTGACATTCTAGGGAAAGTGGGATTTTTAAAGTGCCTACATGTTTTAGGCGAGCTCTACACGAGAAACTGACACTGGTATAACTACGTTACTCAGCAGTGTGAAAAATCCACACCCCTTCAGCAGCAGACTTATACTCACCTAACCTCTGGTGTAGACAGAACTAAATAAGTGGGAGAACTCTCCCCTCAACAGAGCTACTGTCTTTCAAGGAGGTGGATTAACTACACTGATGGGAGAACCCTCCCATTGCTATAGGTAGCATCTTCACTGAAGTGCTACAGCAGCACAGCTGCAGCATTTTAAGTGGACACCTGCCTTTAGGAGCTCAAATCCCATGGAAAGACAGTGGGGCTTATAAAATCATAGAGTAGGGCTGGAAGGGACCGTGAGAAATCATCTAGTCCACCCCACCAAGTTGAGGCAGGGCCAAGTGCACTTAGAAAATCCCTGAAAGATGTATGTCTAACCTGTGCTTAAATACCTCCAGTGACGGGGATTCCACTGTTGGAAGCCTATTCCAGAGATTAACTATCCTTCTAGTTAGAATTTTTTCTTACTGTCTAACCTAAATCTCCCTTGCTGCAGATTTAACCCATGAATTCTCATCCTACCTTCAGTGGACATGGAAAACAATTGATCACTGTGCTCTTTACAACAGCACTTAACATATTTGAAGACTGTTACCAGGTCCTCCCTGAGTCTTTCTTAAGACTAAACATGCCTATTTTTTTTTAACTTTTCCTCACAGGTCAGGTTTTCTAAATCGTTCATCATTTTTGTTGCTCTCCTCTGGAATCTCTCCAATTTGTCCACATTTTTCCTAAAGTGTGGTGCCCAAAACTGGACACAATACTTCAGCTGAGACCTCGCCAATGTCAAGAAGAATGGAATTATTACTTCTCATGTGTTACATACAATACTCCTGTTAATGCACACCAGAATGATCCTGTCTTTTTTGCAGCTGCCTCACATTGTTGGCTTGTATTCAATTTGTGATTAACTATAAACCCCAGATCCTTTTCTACAGTATGACTACCTAGAGAGTTATTCCCCATTTTGTAGTTGTATATTAGATTTTTCCTTCCTAAGTGTAGTACTTTACATTTATCTTTACTGAATTTTATCTTATTTCAGCCCAGTTTGCTAATTTGCTAATTTATGCTCCTACATCTTTTGAAAAAAATCTCACGCTTTGGTGCCTAACTGTGGGTACGTAGGCTTGAAAATTTTGGCTTACACTAGTAAGGCTGGGAGCACAGCTTTCTCTACTGCATGCACCTTGCCAGATGCATCACAGGGACTCACCAGCTGATAATGGCTTATTTTCTATTTTCATCTTGAATTTAAAACAACTGTTTTGTTCTAATTGTACAAACTAATACAGAAATCCCTCTGCCACCCATATTTTTGGGCTACATGAAATGCACACAGTCTCTCTTTTTCAGGCTAGAGGCGTGCTGTTTTTCCCACTTGTCTTCTCCATGCCCGGGGAGGGTAGAACACACTGGTATTTTGAAGTAGAAAAGCAGTTCTTACCCTTGCGATGATGTGTGGATCATTGCACTTGGCCAGTTTCCCAGCAAAAAGCTGAACTCCAAAGCTTGCAAAAACAAGCATTAATGTCAGCAGAAGAATGGAAACCTGTGAAATTGACATAAATCTAGTTAAACTTTCCTCAGACAGATTAGAGGTGAAGGGCTATATCCTCTGGTGCAGGCAAGAATGAGCTTTTGGTGGTAAAAAGCTTTTACAACAAGAACTATCCCTGCTCCACTGAGCTTTTAGCCATTGCCCTTCCAACTTCGGCTGGTGGGAAGATCTGGCCCCAACATTTAAAAAATGAGTCTCTCCCTCAACTCCTTTGTGTTATGAATTATGGCTTATGCATAATGTGTTATGAATTACAATCCATCATTTTATAATAATGTCTCAATTTAAATGGATATAAGTATTTTTTAAGTTTAAAAGTTTTGTTACCACATAGCTTCGGTAATACCATTTCAGCAACTTGAAATATCATCGCATTCCATACTAATTTTGGCTTTTTTCAATCAGAGAAGCACTGATTCTTTTATTTGTAGATTTTCTTCTAAAGCCTAGGCTATTGGCCTTTAGTTTAGGCCCTGATCCAGCAATCACTGGATCTTCTTCTCTTTATTATTTGTATTACGGTAGCACCGTGGGATGTGGTGGCTTAGGACCTCATTGAATTAGGTGCTGTACAAACACGCTTGCTTAACTTTAAGCATGGGAAGACTTCTATTAAATTCAACGGGACTGCTCTTGTGCTTAAAAGTAAACACATGCTTACGTGCTTTGCTAGATCAGGCATTACTCATTCACACGTGCTGCTTCTGCTGCCTGTCTGGCACTGTAACACCAGAGCAGCTATATGAAAGAGTCTGACATAAATTTATTATGATGTAAATATTTTAACAGGTTGTAACAGATATAAAGTAAGTTAAATGCTGGCTTAAACTAACGATCCTTGCCTCTTTATTCAGAGATTAGCTTGTGTACTATAACCAAACAATATACATAAATACATAAAACAGTATATAATAAATACGTAAGATAAAACTGAAAGATTGATTCATAACCCTTATGCCCAGTCTGTCTAAAATCCTATCACACTTTCAAGATCTTGAGACCTGGTACTGGAAAAAAATTCTGGAACAAACACCCACACATCCCTTAGGGGGAACAGAGAAAGAGTTGTTCTTCCTAAGAGAGTAATAATGGTTCTGGGATCTAACCACTAAAACATAGATTTGAATCTGGGTCTCCCATGTCCCATGTAAGTGACCTAATCACTGGGTTATTGGCTATCCTGAACAAGGGTGTAGTAGGTCAGTCTCTCTCATTTTTCCAAAAATTTAAAAGAATCTTACTTTCATCTCTATGAGAAACAAAACCAAATGCCAAAACGTCAAAAAAAAAAAATGTATGAGACAGAATTCTTATTTTTCAGGCAGTTCTACCCACCACCATTTCCAGAGCTGCAATCAGAGGCAGGATTCTCTCCAACTGTCTTAGAGCCATAACTGGGAGTGGCAGAGACTCTCATCTCTGCAAGTCTGAGTTTATTTAGGTTTCTATAGCTAAACCAACTAAGCAGCCTCCCTCTTATCCTCTTCTCCCAGCTGAAACTGAACAGAGGTTATATTATATCTCAGTAATCCTGCTGTCTAAATCTGTACTAAGATATAAAGAATAAACAAAGCCACTTGTGAAAGAATTATTACTGCATCCCTTTAAATATGAATGAAAATGAGTGCACTTTATATTGGTAATTTCTTTTTTAACTTGTTACCTTTCAAACTCTAATGGCAAGTGTACAATGCATTTTCTCTACGAGGTATAAACAGAGTGCAACTGGTAAAAAAAAATAGTAAAACCTAAAGCTGAACTAGAGAAATACATTTTACATCATTACTCTTCTCCATCTTATTTTATCATAGGAACAAAATAACTGGCACATACCAAGAAGATTTCCTTGAAGCCACTAAACAGCTCTCGTACAACTTTCCTCATCTGCGGCACCAGTTTGAAAATGCGAAGGGGTCGGAGACATCGTAGTATCATTAAGAGCTGAGCTCCAGATTTAGCAGGAACATTCTGAGGCATCCAGCAAAGGAATATCAAACTTACCTTGGAGGGGGTGGGGATGGGGAAAAAAGGAGCAATTTGGATAACAATACATTATTTGACAAAGTATGATAAAACAGAACATGAATCCAAAATTTTAAGTATCTCTTAAAAGATTATAATTGTTCCTTTTGGGGTGTGCTAGTGGGAAGAGAAGGCATATGGGCCCAGATTTTTAAAGGTATTTAAGTGCCTAAAGATGCAGATAGATGCCTAGTGGGACTCCCTGGGCTAAGGAGCCTTGTTCAGGAGCACAAAGTGATTCCTGCGTTTTCCTGAATGCAAGGACTACACAATTGCAAGGCAACTAGTGGCATTAGTCTCTTCGAAGTGAAAGGTATACACATATATAAAAACATATACAGTGAGTTATATATGTACAGAGACAGCGAGACAGGGCGTTATCCTTTATACTCAGGGGACATTCATATCTACTTTATATAGTGTTAAAATGATTGATAGATACTGTAACCATGGTACTGACATGAGTAGAATGTATCATAGACGTTTATGGCATAGCTACAGAAGGTGGTCTAGTGGTTATAAACCATGTTTATAAACAATGTTATCTGTTGGATTCTATAACAATTTCTAACAACTGATTAGCTCTTTATTAAAATGTCTGTTAATAATTTCTTAACTCTTTATCAAATATTTTATGTGTACTTTTCCCCACCCCATGCTATGGAGATCCTTAAACTTCTGACTGACAGAAGCTGGGACTGGACGACAGGGGATGGATCACTTGATAATTGCCCTGTTCTGTTCATTTCCTCTTAAACATCTGGCATTGGCCCCTGTCAGAAGACAGGATACTGGGCTAGACGGACCAATGGTCTGACACCGCATGGCTGTTCTTAGTTCTATGGTTTTTTTAATAAATGTAGCCTTAATATAAAGTATGACCTAGACAGAGGGAATGTTTAGTTGCAGAAGCACAAAGAATGCAGGACCCAGCTGATGATTGCCAATACGATTAAATTGTTTGGTTTTTTTTGGTATAATCTCTTATTATTATTATTATTTATTACTCATCCATTGCCACTGGTGGGCATAGTGCTTTACAAAGAAAAAGGAAAGGTGGAATTTAGAGCTGTTCAGAAAATAATATCTCCATTGGATGAGAAATTCTGACAGTTTGCAATTTGTTTTTCTTCTGAATCTAAACAACTAAAGAAGCTAAAATTTTGAAATTTCCTGTAGAATAAATATTTCGATTTGGGACCATCAAAATACTTTGCTTCAATAAGCTAAAAATGTTTCATTTTGATAGTGTCAAAACATTATAATATTGTACAAAATATTAAATACAATGTATATGTAAATATATATTAAAGATAATATTTTAATTTAATATAAAAGTCAAAGCTAAAAGAATCAAATCTATAAAATTGAAATGAAACATTTTTAGCTTGTTGAAATGAAATGTTTTGAAAAGCAAAAGGAGAAAGTCAAAATGATTCATTTCAACTTTATCCTGCAAAAAGTTTCAGTTTTAACACAACTGCCTTTTCCATTGAAAATTAGACCAGATCCACTTAAGTCCCTCTCCTTACATATATCTGAAATGCAAGAAATTTCACTAGACAAGTAAAAGCTAACAGCTACATTTCCCAGAGCACTGCGTCTGGGAGGTAGGCAGTGGAGGAAGGTGATATTTTGCCACCTTTCTGCTGCACTAATCCTGTAGGCAGCCAGGTCTGATTCAACCTCAACATCCGTCATCTGGTAATGGCTTCTCTACACCAGAGGGGGATTGAGGGATGGGGTGGGAAGGCAAGGAAGGTATAGTGAAGAGCCAGCTACACCAGCGGATTTCCCTATACAAAAGGGATGGAGCAGGGTCCAGGATCTGAATCTAAAGTTGGAAGGAAATGAGGTCGGATGTATAAAATAAATAAATAGATACACAGAGAAAAAATACTTTGCAATTAGCACATGCATTTACAACAATTTGGGATGCAAGTGAATATGCAGATACCTAAGTACACTATTGCAGCTGCAGTTGTCAAGTTTGCATGTGAAACTATGGTGACTGTGTGCTCAAATTATCCTCACACTTCTGTATGATTTCATTTTTAAAAAACTGGCCCCAAACGTTTAATAAATACATATTCAGAAACATGAAAATTAAAAATGTTACAAAAAAGTATTTATATATCAAGACTTACAAGATATATAAATATATCCATGACTCCTCCAAAGTCCCTTATGACAGCTGTTGGTGTAAAAAACAAGCCATCTGCCATAATCTTCAGATTAAGCTCAATGCTCATGAATATTACGAAAACGTATTCAGCAATCTGAAAATCAAAGTAGAGATCAATCATAATTTGGTAATAAGCAGTGGAGAAAAATAGGATGGCTGTGCTTCATTAAATGTGAATTGATTCAGTAATGATACCTGGAGCGTTGGAGCATGCATAACTCTTCTAAAGGGGGATTCAAACATCATAGAAATGCAGGAGCAGATAGTAACAATGATCATAACCCAGTCCAGATAAGTAACCAATCCTAGCAAATCGCTGTCAAAAACATACAAGCACAATCATTAAAGAGAAACATGACCAGTGTCATCAAATGTCTATTAAACATATAGTATAGCTATGGCGTTTCCTGTGAAAAGTTAATTAATTCCAGAAGGAGGAATTTAAAGTTTCACCGTGTCAGAAATGAATAGTAAAGCTAGAGAAGTAACAGAACAAACAAAACAAAACAAAAAACCCCCAATCCCTCTCCCCACAAACACAAACCGAAAAAAAACCAAACAGAAAAAAGAGAAATTTTAAGTCAAAAAGTACAATACACAGAGATATGCAAAATTTAATCAAACAAGTGAAATTACTTTTGGAATGCTTACTAGAGCTGATGGTATTTGGTATTTTTCACAGCTCCGGTAACAGGATCTGTTTTAGAACTATAAAAATGAAATGAGACATTTAAAATTCAGCAATTTAAATTGCATTTTAGTGGCCATTATTATAATTGTAGTGTGCATGCATCACCTCAAAGCAATTAACTGTCTAGCTCACTGCCTGACATCCGTGACATATTCTATAATGCTCAAATCCTACCTTTTATAAGAAAGTTGTTTTAAGTTTTACTTACCCAACTCTTGTGTCAGGTAATTTTCGGTCAACATACCAATCAAAACAGTTAGCAGCAGTTTAATTTATGGCACAGCTCTGAGCAAGATAGCTCTGCACTGACTTTTAAAATCTTTTCGTTTAAAATGTAATTAAGTTTGAGTCCAACTTTTATAATTAATAGCTTATTTTATTAAGTTTTGGTTTTCTGAGAGAAGCAAGCCACCTGGCACAGAACTTCATATTTCAAAGAGTTTCCCTAAAAGCGCTTTCCTCTTGTAGCACAATTCATTGGCCAGGTCTTCAGCTGGTGTAAAGTGGCATCGATTTTTTGGTCCAATATTCTTTCATGACTTAGTTCGATAATTTTCTCATTATATTCTCAGATATTTCTCATCTAATTTCTTGACCTTATATCCACTGATATAACAAAGCTCACAAGCCTGACAATCTTCAGCTATAAAACTCAAAATAACCTCCTAATAGTCTCTTCTAAAAGCCAGGTATGGAGAAATTTCTGCTCCCAGTTACATGGTATAACACTGGTTACCTGCAATGGCAGCTGCACCGTGAAACTGAGAACAGGGGAGCACATACACATTCAGAAGAACTCAGTCACAGTGAACTAGGACTGGGACTTTAACTCTGAGCTGGTAGGTCTTCAGGAAAGCATATATACAATTCTCTTCTCCACTTCTTTCTCCAATCTGCTCATGGATGACTGTGATCCTCAGGCGGGCTTACCATGGCTTAAAGCTGGCAGCTGAAGTTTTACCCCTTTCTTCCTACCTCATGCCTGCAGCTTCCCTGCACGTCCCTTCCTTGTCTCATCTCATGACCTTGGACTGCCTGGACCTTCATGAGTTTATGTGGTTTTTGCTTCCTTTCCTCCAGCAATGAGATTATATCATGGCTCATTTAACTCCTCACTGCTATGGGCCTGTGGCACATATTTTCGTTTCAAAATAAAGAGACTAGCCCTTAAAGAAAGCATTTGGCCAAACTCACTGTTGAAATATAATACACTCACGCATTAAAGCGAGCTCGTACAACCACCCGACAAAAGTTCCTGAATCTGTGTTCACGACCAACTATGAAAAGTGGCTTATCAAAATATGGATGGTTCTCTCGCAGCTCCTCCTCTTGGACTTTCCTTTTAAAAAATAATACACAGTATATTTAATGTTATGCCAAAGACAGCCATAAACATATCCATTATCATTTCGTTTTTATTTCATTGCAGCTATTAGATTTCTTTTTTTCCATCACACAATATAAACATTTCAAGTTGAAAAGTGTGTTTTCAGACCTCTGATTTCCACATACCTTTTCATTTCAGCTTGTTCTTTTTTTTCCTGGATCATCTTGATCTCACTGTCTTCTCTCTGTGCATTTCTGTATCTCACAGTATTAGAATGCTAGAGGCAAAATAATTACTTAAAAATTAGATGTTTTTTTTTCTTTTAAAGATGAAAGCAAGACACAGGATTTTACACCGAAACATTCAAATTTTAAAGTCTTCACTTTCAAATGTACCATAAAGCACGTAAGCCAAGCATACTGGATGGTATGTGCTATGGTATATGCTCGGTTATTGTCAGTGAGTCAAATTTTGTTGTTAATTTCCCTTGTGCAACCCCAATGAACTCAACGGTTAACTATGAAAGCAAGGTACTATTACCGCATTAACTCTTATCTTTAGTGAGCATCATCTTCGATGTGAAGAGCAAGATTGGGCTCACATAGGGGAATAGGTGGCATCAGGCACTCCCTCAGTCTACTGAGCAGGCTGCATATATTGTTGGTCCAAACACAGGGGGAGAGCAGGATCTGTGAAACAGGTGTGCAGGGTGGAGGGGGCTAGAACTATCAGAGCAAGTGCAGCTGAGCTGGTTCTAATGGGGAAGCCATCTGGTACCTGGTCAGAGTCACAACGACTTCCTTAGTTTGTTCCTACCATGGTGCAGCTATGTGCTAACACTTACTTCTGGCCCTAGGCAAAGCAAGAGTAGGAGAGCGGCACGCTTTATTTTTACTTATCCTTTACTTCAGTGCACATCTAGAAAAGAATATGAGAGCATAAAACTAGAGGGTCTGAAAACACCCATTGTGGTCTGGAAATTCTCTTTGGCAAAGTCAAAATGTAAAAATTTGCAGAAGTGAAAATATAATTGATCTTGTGAAAACATGCCACAGTGAAATTTGTGCCTCTTATACCCCTCCAAAGCAGGTAGAAAACTGCAAGTTGTTTGTCCAATAAGTCTCACAGTGCTGATGATATTTTTTAAACTTTTACTGGAGACATCCAAGGTGCTACTTTGCCAAGCTGGTTCCTTTGGCTATTTCAAAAGGAGAGTCTATAGTTGCCCTGGATGGCAATACAGTGGTCCAGTACTGGCTGCAGTTTCAGCAAATTCGCTGTGTAAACTAGTGTTTCAAAATAAGGAAATCTATCATGTGTGAATATATTGTTTATTCTGAAGATAATGTTAAACATATTATCATGTTTGTTTTCTGATTTCCTAATAAGATCTCAAGCCACAGATTAGAAATTGGATGTTGCGTGGGCAATAGATTTGTATAAACAGCGATTGTCGTGCATATTTATCTTTCCTACATTCCAAAACTAAAACCGTCGTTTTGTTTGGACTTACATCTTGAGTCAAGGTTTCAAGAGATTTTCCCCTGCTGATTCGTTGGCTGTTGGAACCATGTCTTAGTGACCTGAAACAATCATAATCAATTTGATAGTAAATCTTGAGATTAATTTTTGACCTTTATGTGACAGCCATTATAAAGCACTGCTCTCCAGATACACGGTACCTCAAATTCTTATAATTTTTTCCTAGCTTACATAAGAAGCTTTTATGTTCTTCAATTGTCTTTAAGCCTGTCTAACATGAACCAATTTCTTTTCTTTCTGATCTTTAAATTGATAGTTCTGTAGTCAGTGAAGGAAATGACATTTGAAATAAAAAGGCCTTTTCCCCATTTATATACTACAATGAATTTAATTATTATTACGATAAAAAATGTACAATTTCATTCTCTGTATGAGTCATTCCTGTTTGAAACAACTCAGATACGGTGCAAGTTTAACTTTATTTATTGAATTTATTTTAAGATTATTTTAAAAACACTTTTCCTGTCTGTTTACCTGCGCTCTTGCCGTATATGATGCTGGACACTAAGTATTGACCTTTCCTTCGCAGGTTGCCCCTCAAAGGATCCACTCAGCATGCGTTGTCTAGTGCAAGCCCTGAAAAGAAATACTGTGATTAGGATAAACAATTGGAAATTGCACCATGAGTAATTTTTATTATAGCATGAGACCAAAAAAATGCATTGCCGGACACAAACAGACACTCTGTTATTACTTTTGGCATGTCACAACTGGCACACATAGCTTTGTCAGAATGCAAGGGCACAGTTTCGCAGATAACAATAAATACAACAACAGAACAATACTAGGGGCAGCTCGTACTTCCCATAAAATAGTCATATTACCAAAGTCAAATGAGACACCAGTGTCCCTCATCATGTTGTATAATCAATGCCAGGGCTGCAAGGACCTTCTTTATAACCTCTCCCTGCTGGGGCACAGTGCCCCATTTGTGGGTCCCCTTTTAGGATTTGCTATAGCAAATATGCTTCCCATAGAATCCATTCACATGTATGAATTGGGTCAACGCACATATCCACCTAGCCAGTCCTTTGGAAATGATCAGACTTTAACTTTGTGAATGTTACTCATGTTATGACTTCCCATTTACTATCCATTATCATTATGGAAACTTTCAGCTGCATGCTGGCTCTGCACAGGGTAATCACTTTGAAAATAAAGAGAAAGGAAATTTTTTTTGTCTTTTAGACTGTAAGCTCCTTGGAAGGCATGGACTGTAATTTCTTATATGTTTGTACACCACCTAGCACAATGGGAACCCACCTGATTGGAAACTCCTATATAAAGGTGCAATAATAATTATGTTTATAAACAATATTATTTTCTCCATAATGAATAGAGAATTCTATAAATACACGGTCCAATTCAGGACAGTGCCCTTTTCAGGAAAGTACGTACTTAACTTGAAGCATGTGTTTACATCTTATAGCACACACTTGAGTGCTTTCCTAAATGATGGGTGACATAATACGGTTTAGAAGAAAACAGCATACTGAGCCATGATGACGGTCAAGAGACAGGTGTCCTGTTTATGAATAAGGACAACGGATTGTTCTGATATAGCTAGGACACCTTGAATCCTTCACTGTATAGGCAAGTTGACAGTGTTCTTGTCCCATGAAAAGAGGGTCACAGCCAGTTTGGCTGTGAAGTGCAGGTAAGCAATATTTCATTAGACCTGAGAATATCTTGTTAATTAAGTTTAGGCTCTAGAAAGCAATTTTATGATTTTATTTTATATGTACCCATTTGTTTCCAATACTTCTACTTGCTATTACTTGAATCTCTATATTTAATTAAGCTTACATTTGATTTCACTATAAGCAAATCTAAGTGCTATGAATTAAGCCGAGCGGTGACGTGAGGTGAAAATAGTAAGCTGGGTGTACTGTTTCTTGGGCAGCAGCAAATCGCTCAACACTGTGAGTCTCCAGTGACCCAAGGACTGGACGCTGCTCGAGAGACTTTAGGGTTGGAACATTCCCATTGATAATCTGCAGAGTAACAGCAGGGCCAGCAAGGCCTAGAGGGCAGTGCTTGTCGTGCCGTGGCCAGTGGAGTTGGGGAGCTGACCCACCACTGGCACAGACAAAGCTTTCCAATGCCAGTGGCAGGGGGTAGCGAGTTGCCTCACAACCCTGGATAACCCTGGAAAGCAACACAGAGTATTCCACCCTACTAGGAATGTGGGCATTTTCCTTGTACTAGCTGTAATAAACATTTTTGCTCAAGAAAAAAAAAAAGTTACATTGAAAGAGATGACATGAATGCCTGATGCTGAAAGAAAGGATATTTATGGCAGAGGAGTATTTGAAGAGGTGACATTTTTGAAAAAATCTTCACTTGCCAAGAACACTGAAATTTTGGATTAGCACCCATGGATAATGACTAATCTTATTTTTGTGTTCCGTTTTCTTCTTTCATCTGAGTCACAAATTGATATCTCATTTGTTCAACCATCTGACTGTTGCATCGTCAAGGGGTAGCAAGGGGTCAAAGGGTAGCTAGGTGCACTTTAATTGTGCACTGCTCCACCACTTGTTTGATGGTTTGCATTGCTGCCTCACAGTCACACTGTCAAGGCTGACTAAATCAAATGGTGGCACCATGGCAGCCACTCTGGCCGTCCCAGTCAGTAGCTGGTTAAACCGAATCCAGGATCTATGTCCAAGTTTGCAACCAGGTGGATGTAAGTTAGGGCTTCTGAAATTCATCAATGAAACTTTTATATAAACCAAATACAAATACAGCATAACTTTATAAAAGCAAGTTGACTCTTGAAGGTGCAATTTCCCTATTTTCAGTGGCTCTTGCTTAATATCTGATAACATTAGTGAGTACTATGAATGTGAACCCTTTGGATACATCACAATATTCACTAACACTTCGGGCCTTTGAATACATGTTTACTCTCACTGTCTTCAATATTGTTGCACAGTTATATATGACAGGATGTGATCTCATGAAGGCAATTATTGCTTTATAGCGGATAATTTTTTTCTTTCCAATATTTCTGTGGACATCTTTTTTCACTCTTCTCTGTTGTTTTCCCTCTCTTGGTTTTAAGCAGATGGGTGAAAGGAATATGGATCCACTTAGAGATCTGTAATGAAAATAAGGTAATAATGCCTGTCTATATTTTCATGACCCATTACACCAGTATTCCAGTAACATGCAATACAATACACTCATTACAAGAATCAGAAATATCATTGCATTTAAGAAAATTGCAGTATGTCTTACAATGCAATACAATTTACACTAGCTCGGTCAATCTCTGAATACAATGAATTTTAAAGCATTATATGATACAGGATAATGTAATATAATCATTTCAAGAGACAACAAAAATATTCTTTGAATAACTATGTAATTTCTGTGTAAAAGAATAGATAATCATTATTTTCTAGAAATGGATCTTACCTGACTCCACTAAAATGACAGTAAGGCTCTTGCAATGCAGAGACAATAGTAAGTTCTGATGTGTAAGTTCTTTCCTATAATGGCTTCTCACTGAGATAATGGAATGGCTTGTATTTGTATCTTTGTGGATATGAATTACTGTGCTCTTAGGCACATACCTCTGCTTTCTAATACCCAGAAATGATTGCTTCCATGTGTGACTTCCACATAAACATTTTCACTCACATGTTTGTACACAGCTCACTTGGAAACCAGGTGGAGAACACAATCTCTTGCTGTGCATGATAAAAGAATAATGCGTGCAACCAAATGCTAAATTCTGCCTGTGACTAGATTCTTATGTCATACTATTAACTGAATAATGAAGCTCATTAAACAAATAATATAAAAAAACAGACCAGTTGAAAGACTATTGTCAAGACTTTTAAAATGTAACTGCCTAAAGTTTGGTTCCCAAGTCCAAAATTAGGTGCCTACTAATTTTGAAAAATGCTGAGAGTCCAGCAGTTTCTATTGAAATCAATGGAGAAATTATGAAATGCCACTGTTATAGGACTGAGATCAAGTGACTTGAAATAGATAATGCAAATTGTCAGTAGCAACGTGCAGGGAAGCCTTCCATACTCACAGGGCCACAGATGATGTGATAGAGAGGCCAGCTGTACAAACTATATTGATTTCAATGGGTGTTAGTAGGATTTTCTTCATCACCTAGGCTTCTAAGAGCCTAACTGCATCTTAAGGCACCAAAATATTCTTAAAAATCTAGCCCTAAGTGCTCTGCACTCAGTTAAGAGTTCAGAGTAAATCCTCTCTCAGTTTCAGGGGTGTGCACAGGAATAAAAACTTGGTCGCTTTTGGAGGGACATGTACTGTGCCCCTTGTGGCCCTGTGGCTGGAGAAACTGGCTCTTCCCACCATGACAGGAGGAGCTGGCTTTCCCCCAGTGGCTAGACCAGCAAGCTTTCCCCCAGCAGCCCTGGGGCTGGAGGAGCTTACTGTCCCACACGGCCAAAGGAGCTGTCAGCTCCTGCCCTGACCCCAAAGGGACTTGCTCTTACCCGATGACCACAGGAGCTGGCTCTCCCTCCTCTGGGCTGGAGGTGTTTGCTCCTGCCCTAGCCCCAGAGCAGTTCTGTGCCCCTGCCGACTACTGGGGGTGGGGCCATGCCCCTGCTTTTCCTCCCTTGTGCATGCCCATGCTCAGTATGTATTGGAAATGGTTAGAAAATTTCAAAACTTTGAAATTTCTTTGAAAAACAGGGTAAAAAAACCCACCAAATCACAATTTTCCCCTCTCTCCGTCCCAAATTCTCTGGACAGCTCTGTTAGATATTAGAGAGATTGGATGTTCATGTAATGTGTAATGAGAGAGATAGGAAACAACGGGAGAGAGACAAGTAGAAACATGTCAAGCTGGTTGCAATGTTTACTTGCTATGCAAAGCTCTGGATACAGTTTATCCCTTCCTTCTCAGGAAATGCAGCTGCAGCCATGTACTTTTGGTTGATTTCCATATGCACAAAGGAAATCAAGTATTTTTAAAAAGAACAAATTACTGGTCAAGTTAGAGGAAGAAATTACACTGATCCTACAGGGAATATTATATACCATACATTACCAGAAAAAAACGGACATGTCCAAAGTCATGAATGAAAGGGGTAGCAGCCCTTAAAATTATTTCCTTCCCATTTTAAAATCTCTGAAAAATAAGGAAAACAGACAATAGTTCAGCTAAATACTCCACACTACTGCAAGCTGTTGAACACTTTGTGGATACTTTATAATACTGTACCTTCCACAGTATGAGGCCTCTTGCTTTGTGTAAGGTGGTGCTCTGTGTGTTGACTTTAACAGGGAGGTCTGCTTCTTGCATCAAATATAGATTCCTTTCTTATGTTGCTTGTTTGAGGCTTGCTTCATCAATGAATATCGTTTAGTTGAACTGTGCCAGAGTCCCTATCCACATTTTTGACTGCTTCATACAATTCTCCTTGTGAAGCCTTTGAACAGAATCTTTAACAGAAGATGGCACTGCCCCATTGGAACACCTGGTACACAAAATATTATCATCCTCATTCATTACTGATGATGATGGTAGGTTCTCACTGAATCTTTCTATAACACCATCCATGCTTCCAACAAACTTTTGTCATGGTTGTCTGGGATAACCTAGTGTTCATGTTCCTGAAAAGCTGGGCACAACCAGAAAGATCCCAGCATCCATTTCTGTCATCTTATAGATTGCATTTACCAAGACACTGTTTGGGCAGCAGGCCAAATGTACTTTGTTAACACAGTCAAACAACACTACATTTCAAATGTTCAGTTTGACTGTATTTCTAAAACAATTTGAATCTGACTGGTCAAACAAAATGGAGTATTAATGCAACTTGAATATAAGAAAGTTTTTCTTCCTGCATTCCTCTTTTGTGCTGAGTTGTTTCTAAAAAAAAAGACAGTAAAAAATAAACTTGTCTTCTTCACTGTCTGTGCAGTCTAGCATCTGAAATTGCATATTTACAGGCTCTCCTCTTCAGCTCCCTTGCATTCTGGTCTTCATTCTTGCCCTACTGTGTAACCACTCTCTCCTACCAGATGTGTGTCTGGGTATTTCCTTGGATTAAAGATGAGCCAGTCATGGAGCTTGCTTCATGATGAGCCATTAAACGTATGGTACTCCCTTAGCACAGCAAGTATAAGAAGGGACAACATTTTCCAATGAGTAGACACTAAGCAGCTCCTGAAATTGTTCATGTTTGACTTTGCGGGAGACTAGGTGGAATCCACTGGCAGGCTGGGTTTCTGATGCTCTAAGAAGAAAGCCATGCTTTACATTTTTGCTGCTGATCATGCCAGACATATCTGAGATTAGTCATACCAGTTGCTAAAAAAAATTATAAGTATCTGATCCTAAAATTTAACAACAAAGGAAACACACACTTAAAAGAAACACCCTGATTGACTTAGGGTTGAACTTGTCTTAAGTGACCACTGAAGGGACCAACACAAATTGGTTTCTTTATGGAGGAGGCCTTCTAATAAAGATACAAAAGCACTGTGTCCGAGGATACTTTGGGTTTGTGTCTTAAGACAGGAAGTTGCCTGATCCGGGTGGCCCATCATAGCAATATATTAATGGCCTTGAGATAGTTTAATTAGAGACTAGATAAAATATGTCATAACTTTTTTCTGAAAGAGTTAGGAACTTGATTTTCATTCATTCTGATATGCATAAAAGGTCTTCTTTTCAAGAATGCAATTATAAAAGCAGTTAAATATCTACCAGAATACCAGCAAACTAGTAAAACTGAATTTTTTAATTCAAGCACTATAGCATCTTTTTAATGACACACTCAAGATTTAGTTTCAGACATAGGATAAATGTTTCTCATTCATTCAGCTGTTTATACCAACTGAAAGCTTCACTTTTGCATGAGATATGCTATTCCTTCCAGCTCAGCAAATGTCAGAAAAGCTTTGTCTGGAATAGTGAATGCATTGTTGTTTATACTTAGCACTAGTTTACAATCTAGCTCTAAAATCAATTATAATGTAAAGCAAATCAAAAGCTACTCAACCTAATGTGCTTATTTCCAAAACTGTCACAATTCATTACTTAACAATGACCTCCTCTTTGGATAAGTTGATTTTTTTTTTATCCCAACAGACCCCAAAACTTAGACATTGCTCTATGTATATAATATGATATGCTGATGGGAAAATGGCTCAGAATTGGCAGTACAGGAAACAGCCTCATTGCTGGTCTGCGAACCTATGTGAACCAGAACCATGTTCTCTGTAATTGACAAAATCTTTATTTTATTCATACAGCACCTAAAAAATGTGCTAGGCACTTTATAGGACAAATAGAAAGATATGACATGGCCTCTGCCTCATGGAGCTTGCAAACTATTATGTGATGGAATATGCATGTGCAGCAACAGGGGTTGATGAGGTAAGAAAGCTAACGCTCACTCACAATGGTAGGGTATTGTGGTTATACATGTGTATCTTGCTGGTTCCAATATATTTGCAGTAACATTTTTAGGGAGAAGAAGATGGTGGCTGATTGAGTATTCCACGCACAGGGGGCAGCATGTAATAGAGAGGGGAATGGGGGAAGAAAACAAATGTGAGGAGAGTGGGGTCAAGGCTGGTGGTGCAGAGGGCGTGGGGAAGCTCAACAGGAATGGCTGGTAATTATTACATAAAACATAAAGGTGATGAATAACTCTGTGAATCAGGCAGATATTGAGCTGTCATCCAGGATGCTGGCAGATGAGCCGTTTTATTAGCCCTTAGGAAAGCTATTTGTCTAGACTTTCATGATTCCAAATGATAATTAATCCATGACTAATGCTGGATGGCACCTTCAATTTCATTTCCTTTGGTCCAAGTTCTGCCCTTGGAAGGGTATGTTGGTTCCCCACTGCCCTCAATGGGAGTATTAAGTGATCATCCAAAGATGCAGAAAGATGGAATTCATCCCATTGTATACAATTCGCACTCCTTCTGTTTATGTTAAAATACTTAGAATTTGATAAAAATATTCTTTAATTACAGTGAGCAATAAGGACAAAAAAGGAGGCCCAAAGCATAAAGCCGCAAGAACAGAATTAAAAGGTGTTTTTTTTAATAAAATAATTTGCGCAAACTGAAGTTGTCCCAGAGAGCTTTAATTTAGAGCAGCGCTTATACCCATCCATACAGAGAATGATTAAAAGCCTTTTCGAGGAAATCTTTAGAGACGGGCCAACTTGAACTATTACTCAGTGTGTTAGGCACAAACAGCATTTCTTTCACTGTGAGGTCTCTAACCTACCTGAAATTCAAATGTCTCGGCTACTTTTATTAATAATAAAAAGATAAAAAACCATAGTCTTCGTGCGAGTTTGAGTTTCTCTGATTCCTGTGAATGGTATGCTCAGGTTAATCTGTGATATTTTATCTCATTTCACACCCAGCTTTTTTTCTTTTTTGCAAGATCCCTCTTCGAGGCTCCACTGTCGTAGAAAACCTGATAGTTAATGACTTTCTGCACCAGCAAATCCATCATTTATGTTGTGAAAAGAATACAGATGCTGTGACCCCCACGGCGGGCCCAGTAACTATAGTATAGAAATTGGAATCAGCAGGGTATGGAAACGGTTTGAGGCACTTACTCGTTGTCAAAAAAGCTACCTGTTCCTCTTGCTCACAAGGAGGCTGCTTCTGTGTTAATGAATAAGCTACACTCTTGGGACTATTACTCCATGAAGGCCCTGTGCATCCATGTTTGTCTGTGTGTAAAAGGAGACGGTGCCAGCAAACATTTTGTCTCACCGGCAGGCTCCCATTCCCTTTAAAATTCCACCTCCAAGGTGGTTTGGCTCTGCAAATGTGGGTGGGGAAGCACAGTGAGCAGCTGGTGAACATAAATTAGGACTGCTTCTTCCTCTGGCCTATGAAACCTTCTCTGAGAGGGGATTCAAGGGTCAAATGTTCCCAGTGAGACCTTGGAAGCAGAGATTCTGCAGAAGCCATGCTCTGAAGGTACAAATAGGAACCAGCTCCTTTCAGAGCAGAGAGAAGGGGGATCTGTGTGGCTGCCCCTTGCAGGGAGAGCCAGATAAATTACCAGGAATTCACAGGTTCTGAAAGCAAAATTACTGACTTCTTCTGAGGGAAGGAAACCTCACTATTCTGATGGAAGAATTCATAGGAAACTATGCATTTCAGTTGTACAGTTTCCTTTGTTCTACATGAGTTATTCTTGCATGTGGAAGAATGGAGCCTTAAGAAGACAAAAGCAAGCCATGTTTAGATTTCCTGTGGGATACTGTATGAGCTGAACTTTGAGCTGACCGACGCTTTGTGCAACCCCAGTGGAGTCAGTGGAATTTCATGACTATAAATCAGCAACCTGTGTGGTTTAGTCAAATGCTACTGAGAAGCCAATACATAAAAATGTATTGTAAGGCTTTTGACTAGTATATAGAAACTGCTTATTTCTCCATGGGGCAATTTCTATAAAACCAAGATACACTTATGTAATTGAAGTGCTTATAAAAAGAGTATTAAGTTTAATTTGCAAGGAATACTTTTGGCCTTGCAGTCACATCTCGAGAAAGGCATTTAGATGAATTGCTAATTGGTCACATTTACCATTGTCACATTTTTAAAGAATGCTAAAGTTGTGTTAATATCTACAGCACTTATTGTTTCTTATTCTTTAGGAATATTAAAAAGAACAAAAAAGGTGGCTGCTATAATTTTTCTCAAATTGCATGTAATTAAGAGGCACTTTTCCGTAATATTCACAGTTCAGACTTGCACTAAACTACTGTAATTTCATACTGGAGTGCTCCTCATAAAGCATTGCAATATTTATTCTCATTTCACACCTATATTTTTCTAATCAATTATTTCTGGTTTGTACTGCTATTTCCCTATTTGTGGTGGTTTATACCATATAATATATATATTATAGGTGTGCAAGCTTTGATGACACACAACTGTAGATAGCAACAAACTAATAGACTTCTAGACTATAAGGTCAAAGGGGACCAATATGATCATCTAGTCCAGTGGTTCTCAACCTTTCCAGACTACTGTACCCTGTCAGGAATCTGATATGTCTTGTGTACTCCAAGTTTCACCTCACTTAAAAACTACTTGCTTACAAAATCAGACATAAAAATACAAAAGTGTCATAGCACCCTAGTACTGAGAAATTGCTGACTTTCTCATTTTTCCATATAATTATAAAATAAATTAATTGGAATATAAATATTATACTTACATTTCAGTGTGATATTTGAGCCTGTCTGAAGCTGGAGCCCCCGGCAGCAGGGCCGAAGTACATAATTTAGCTTAGTGGGGCCCCTTGTAGTGTGGGACCCTAGGCAATTGCCGTGCTTGCCATCCCCGAATGCTGGCTCTGCACTTGTGACCCCCCTCAATCTGTCCTGTGACCCCACTGGGGGCTGCAACCCCCAGGTTGAAAAATACTGATCTAGATGAGTTGATGTACCCTCTGAAAAACCTCTGGGTATCCCCAGGGGTACATGTACCCCTGGTTGAGAACCACTGATCTAGTCTGACCTCCTGCACAACGCAGGCCAAAGAACTTCATCCACCCACTCCTATAATAGACCCCTAACCTAAGACTGAGTTACTGAAGTCCTCAAACAATGATTTAAAGACTTCAAGGTACAGAGAATCCACCAACAAGTGACCCGTGCCCAGTGCTACAGAGGAAGGTGAAAAACCCCCAGGGCCTTTGCCAAACTGCCCTGAAGGAAAATTCTTTCCCAACCCCAAATATGACAATCAGTTAAACCCTGAGCATGTGGGCAAGACTCATCAGCCAGACACCTGGAAAGAATTCTCTGTAACAACGCAGAGCTCACCCCATCTAACATCCCTTCACAGGCCATTGGGCATATCTATCACCAGTAGTCAAAGATCAGTAAATTGCCAAATTAGGCCGTCCCATCATACCATCCCTTTCATAAACTTACGAAGCTCAGTCTTGAAGCCAGCTAGGTTTCTTGCCCCCATTGCTCCCCTTGGAAGGCTGTTCCAGAACTTCACATCCCTCATGGTTAGAAAATTTTGCCTAATTTTATCTCTAAGCTTTCTGATGGCCAGTTTATAACTATTTGTTCTCGTGTCCATGTTGGTGCTGAACTTAACTCCTCTCCTTCTCTGGTATTTCTCTCTGTATTCATAGAGAGCAATCATATGGCCCCTCAGCCTTCTTTTGATTAGGCTAAACAAGCCAGGCTCTTTGAGTCTCTTTTCATAAGACAGGTTTTCCATTCCTTGGATCATCCTAGAAGCCCTTCTCTGAACCTGTTCCAGTTTGAATTCATCTTTCTTTAACATGCGGGACCGGAACGGCACACAGTATTCCAGGTGAGGTCTGACCAACGCATTGTATAACAGTACTAACACCTCCCTGTCTCTACTGGAAATACCTTGCATGATGCATCCTAGGACTGTATTAGCTTTTTTCACGGCCACATCACATTGGTGGCTCATAGTCATCTTGTGATCAACCAATACACCCAGATCATTCTCCTCCTCTGTCACTTCCCCAGCTTATAGCAAAAGTTCTTGCTATTAGTTCCTAAAAGCATGACCCTGCACTTTCCTCTATTAAATTTCTTCCTATTTCTATTACTCCAGTTTACAAGGTCATACAGATCTTGTTGTATGAAAGGTCCTGGTCTTTCTCTGTATTAGCAATACCTCCCAACTCTGTATTATCTGCAAACTTTATTAGCACACTCCCACTTTTTGTGCCAAGGTCAGTAATAAAAAGGTTAAATAAGACTGGCCCCAAGACTGGTCCCTGAAGAACTCCACTAGTAACCTCCCTCCAGCCTGACAGTCCACCTTTCAGTATGACTCATTGTAGTCTCCCCTTTAACCAGCTCCTTATCCAGCTTTCAATTTTCATATCAATCCCCATCTTTTCCAATTTAACTAATAATTCTCCATGTGGAACCATATCAAATGCCTTACTGAAATCTAGGTAAATTAGATCCACTACATTCCTTTTGTCTAAAAAATCTGTTACCTTCTCAAAAGAGGAGATCACGTTGGTCTGGCACGATCTATTTTTTGAAAAGTCATGTTGTATTTTGTCCCAATTACCATTAACCTCGATGTCCTTAACTACTTTCTCTTTCAAATTTTTTCCCAACACCTTGCATACTACTGAGGTCAAACTAACAGGCCTGTAAATACCTGGATCACTTTTTTTCTTTTTCTTAAAAATAGGAGCTATGTTAGCAATTCTCCCATCATACGGTACAACCCCTGAGCTTACAGATTCATTAAAAATCTTTGCTAATGGGCTTGCAATTTCATGTGCCAGTTCCTTTAATATCCTTGGATGAAGATTATCCGAGCCCCCCTATTTAGTCCCATTAAGCAGTTCGAGTTTGGCTTCTACCTCAGATATGGTAATTTCTACCTCCATATCCTCAAACCCATTAGCCCCCCTGCCACTACTCCTAAGCTCTTCATTAGCCTAACTGAAAACTGAGGCAAAGTATTTGCTTAAATATATGGCGATGCCCAGATTATCTTTAACCTCCACCTGCTCCCCATCCTCAGTGCTTAGTGGTACCAATTCTTCTTTCTTTGTTTTCTTCCTGTTTCTATGGCTATTGAATCTTTTACTAATGATATATATATATTGCTAGTACAGATTTTACATATAATTTGAATGTTAATAATATTAATTTAAACAAGGTGAGAATTCAGGGGATAATTTTATGACATCATTCTTGCTCCTCTGAGACACACAAGGTCCTGACTACATCGTTTCCTCATACTGCTGAGTATGTATTGGGACTGCTTTTAACGGGCTCACCCCATAAGGGTTTCACAATCAGCCCACAGAGTTCTTAATAGACTGGTCTTCTTTCTATGTTTTCTAGTGGAATTCTTACGCAGCTCAGTCATATGTTTGGTGGGAGTACTCCACTTGGGTATCTGGGCAGACTGTGCTGGAATGCCCAGGCATGAGTGCAAAATAGAGGTACTTTTGAAGAGCATTATCTTGGTTAATTCTGAGGGAAAAGTGAAAAAAACCAAAATTTGATCCCATGTTATAAAACTCTTTTGCCAGTGTGTCCACAAATAATAAACTTTAAGAAAAGAACATGTTATCTTTGGTTATTATCATTTACATAAAGAGGTAAAAACAAGTTGTGTTTTTTAATGCAAGCAGATATACTGGCACAAATATTATGCATACACTATAAACTGACTTAATACTTCAACACTCACGCAGAAGAAACATCAGAAATAATTCATTACTCATTAATAGGACCCCATTTGTCATTCAAAAGAGAGAAAGCATCAAATCAAATCACCGTTGTTTGTTACCTAAGGATTTTATTGATTGCTGTCTCCTTTTCCAGAAGATTTCTTGCCCTGATGCTGAAAACAGATTTACGGAGCTATAAAATAAAACAAGACAGTACAATTTTAGTTGCTATATAGACAGTAATGATTAAATGCATTGACAGACTGGTCAACACATTATGTGAATACACTTCAGCAGAAAAACATGTTCATAAACAAGCATAAATTACAACATAGTGGCCTCCATCATAAATGTCAACATTTTCCCTGCTGCTCTGTCTTTGACTTCCTGTTGATGTCTCCAGGTGAGAAGAGGTGGAAAAGGATCAAAATGGCTTTCTCCACAAGGTGCAGACTGATTCACTGCTATCTCTAAAGATGCCTGAGGTGCTAGCCTCTTTCTGCCACTGCCTGTCCACCTCACTCCTGTGCTGTTTCTAGAGAAGACAGGGTGAGCACCAAAATCTGATCTTCCCTCCAGCATTGTTGCATTGGCTACCTTGCATGCCCTATAGGCTTCCACCCCTACCCCATTCAGATCTCCATTCTGTGCTGCTAATGGGTGGAGATATGGCATAAACACCTGATCTGCTTATCGCTGCCACTCAAGTCACACTGAACTGCTTCCTGCATTGGAAGTAAGAACATAAAGACTTTCAGAGCTGATGCCTGATCTGCCTTGCCTCCTGCCACGGTTATTTAAGCTGCTTCCAGGAGAGGAGAAGGAGGAAACCAGACCTATCCTTTCTCCTGCTGTGCTTTCAGGGAGAGAGAATTTGATTAATTAGACCTTTTTTAGAAGTAGAAATTCTTCTTTGTTTCTGCTTGTTTGTTTACTTCCTTACTCCTGGTAAATACTAAGCATATCTTCTGAGGATTTTTTTAAGCCTTCCTGGAGATTAGGATAAAGGGACAGACATACTACAAGAAACACATTGCCCAGTCCAAGCACTGAAGTATTGGGATTCTCCCTGAGACCTCTTTCCAATCAGCTTTGAAGAATTCATTTGACTCCAGACTCCAGACACTCATTTACATTTATTACATACAGCAATGCTACACTGAGTTGTTTAGATTCAAACACAGGGCACATGGCAGATTCAAAGTTACACAGAAACCCTCTCCCTTTATACACATTTGCACATCTCACTGCATTTACTACACACATTTTGGGACTGGCTTGATTACTTTGTAGGAACTAGTCCCTGTATAACATGCTCCGTACTGCACTGTCCATGTTTAACCTACCGTTTACCTCATTTTTACATTCCCAACTTATTTTGTCCATAACCTCTAAGTACTCATCAGATAAAAATTTAGGAGTGTCTAGCAATCCCAATCCTATGTTTGATCAATCTGAAATAGTATCTTTAAGCACATCTCTTTAAAGCTATTTATTATAGATGGACCAGAAGTTGGGCTTGTTTCGTTCACCTGTATCCGGCATAGGGATGCAGGTATAAGGTCTTCAGAACACTACATTTTTTGATAGTAAAAAAAGTTGAAGCAGCAGATGTTTTTGTTTCTCTCAACTGGCTCTGATTCGTGATAAAATGTCTTTATTTTCCATACTTTCTACGTACTCAAAATATATTATTAATATATGCCAGGTGGCCTTAAAATCTTCACTGTTTTGAAAGATTCTATCATTTCTTGAGCAAAACCATACCAGAGATGTGGGTAACATCATTGAAAGCAGTAATTTTTTCCCAACAGCTGTCCTTTTCAAGTGTGGGTATTGTATGCTTTGTAAGCTCCCTTCCCATGCCCACTTTAAACCTGTGTAACCTAATAATAGGGTTGATTATTTTTAAGAATAATTTTTATAAAGTAAATCACAGCTACATTTTCAAAGCAACAAAAACTGTAAGATGTGGCTTGAAACATTTCAGGAAGATCATTGTCTTTTTGGGAAGCTCAGTCTGTATGGTCCCCAAAGAAGAGAAGCTAGATCTTCAGACTGTTGAATAAGAAGTGGAAGTTAAACAGGAAGTATTAGTATGCAAGCTAAATTATGACTTAAGTGGCATCACAGAGACTTGGTGGGATAAGGCTTATGACTAGAATATTGTATAGAGGATTGTACAGCTTGTTCGGGAAGGGCAGGCAGGACAAAAAGGGAGGAGGTGTTGCCCTTCTACATCAAGAATATATATATTTGCTGATCAGTTGAAAATCTCTGGGAAAGGATAAAAGGCAGTGTTAGAAAGAGGACAGTGATTAATTGTTCTTCAAGTCCACTGAAGGTAAAACAAGAAATAATGGGCTTACTTCACAGCAAGGGAGATTTAGGTTAGATATTAGGAAAAAAGGTTCTAACTATAAGAATAACTAAGCAGTGGAACACACTGCTAAGGTAGATTATGGAATCCCCATCATTGGAGGTTTTTAAGAACAGGTTGGACAAAACATCCGTCAGGATGGTCTAGGTTTACTTGGGCTTTCCTCAGAGCAGGGGGTTTGTACTAGATGGCCTCTCAAGGTCACTTCCAGCCCTATGTTTCTATAATTCTATAATACTCACTATATGTATATACTGGTAATAGCTATTCGGTAAATAAAAAAAACATTCAGATTTATTGGCTACTTAGAACAGATTTGTTTAGCACTGGGATGTGGATTCATAATACTGTATATATGTATTTTTACATGAGTATGTGCACATATATAAAACATATTTTGTATGCATCTGGGTTTAATGTAATTCTCAATAGCTCACCACAAGTTTAGTGGATTTATGAACATGGTACCTTGGTGTGGATTTAGATATAATTGAGATTGCTGAGAGCAATGGCAATTTTTTGTCAAATTTTTTTCTTCTAATATCAATGATTACCATCCATAGTAACTGAATACTGAATTATTTTCCTAAAGTTAGTATTTCCAATATTGGGAGGTGTTCACAGTGCATATTTTAGGCCCTGATCCAGCAAACATGTTTAACTTCATGTACGGTGAGTAGCCTAATTAAAGTCAAAGGGACTACTTAGACCATGTTTTCCACTGATGGCTGTGATGCCTATATAATCCTCATTTGCAACAAGCATGCAATCCAATATAAATTGTGACTTGCCTATGCACTTTAAAAGTTGTTTATACCTAATCTGAGCATAGGCAAAAAGTGCAGACCCAACTTTACATGTGCACCTTTGAAGATCTGGCCAACAATATCTGGGAGGGGCAATATCAAGGAAAAATTCTTTAGTTTGCCCAAATTATCCATTTCTCATATTTAAAGGCAGCAGTCAAGATTCAACCAAGTCTCAACAGTCAAAGAGATTCATCCATTTTAGTTACTAATAGGCCCACTAGAGAAAAACCTAATTCAGGAAAACATTGCAGTATTTTTTACATATTAAATATTTTTTTCTTAAGTTATTTTATATATTAGATAATTAAACCAAGATGCTCCCTACTTGAGTTTCCAAATTTACGCAGTGTCACAGACAAAACGTAACAGTATGAAAAATGAGAACATACAATCGAGTCTGATGATTGTTACATCATTTAATAACATCTTCATGTGGCATGCTGGTACATAAGGAGTGTGACAATTAAAAACTTGTGATGCCTGCACAGTTCCTGGATCCTGTAGAGGAAATTTTTATGAGCTTTAATGTAGAAAGACACCACTTGATCACATGACGCAGCTTTACGTAAGTACATTATGCTCTATTAAGCTTATTTTAGGTTATAAGGATTTAGCCTGCTATTTTCTTTTATTATATATTGTAAAGTGCCGTGAAGACTCCCTAAGCATGTAGTTATTAGTTATTTATTTGTTATTTATGCAGCCCATAAATGTGCACACTGCAATGACTACAGCGTTGTATAACTTTTTATTGTATTGCATTATTACTTCTCAGTGGAAGACAGTGCCATGGCTTTGCCTACACCATCTGATTATTGTTAAATATGCTTCTAAAAGCTTTTGTTGTAAAGGACTCCTGCAGGTTACTTTAATCGAAGTGGAACAGCTGTGACAGGTCAGCAAACCACTCTTAATGCTTCATGGATAAACAGATTTTAGGTGAATGTCATGGAAAACACATGCTACCAGGAAACCATTACTGGGGCTCTTGTCTTGATTCACAGACTCCCTTGAATGTATTTGTGCTGGTGCTACCTGAGAACACAGAATTAAGAAATCATGTGCCTATCTCTAATGTTTCTTCAACAAGTGCTGGCACATTTCACTATGGTCACTGACAGAGTGGATTTAAAACAGCCAAATTACTTAATCCTGATAGTGAGAGTCTGACTTTTTATTTTCCTTTTTCTTAGGAAAAAGTATTTACTCAAAATGCATAACATAATGCAACAAACCATTCTAGCATACACGATTAAAAAAACCAAAACCACAGAACAATATTGCTCTGCAGCATCACCTACTGCTTTAAAAGGGTATTGCACATATTTTAATTTTTTTATTTTTAAAATAACAATTTTAGAATTTCCAGGCTTTTCTTCCTGGATAAAAATATTTATATCATGAAATAGAAATCAAAGCATCACAGGACAATATTGATTTATTAATTATGCTAGAGTTTCAGTGAGTTGCAGCTGAACCTTACCTCTGTAGAATACGGTATAGGGAGGTGCCAACATTAGGGCCTTGATTTTGGTGACACATCTCACCAATGTAATCGCCACCAGAATGGCAACTTTCCATGACAAGAGGAGAAGGGAGCAAGATGCTATGGGCTCAAAGGGGGGCTCCATGACCCTGGACAGAACTAAGCTGAGGTCCCGTGGAAGGACTGGGTCTCTGACTTGCAGGAAGAGCTTTTTCTAAGCCTTCCTGGAATCTCATGAGAAAAGACTGATCTGCCCTGAATGTGCAGGTAAAAGACCGAGATGGCAGCCTTGGTCAACAACAGAACCAGGCCTTGATGTTTCAAGTTGAGTAAGTAATCCAAAATAAACAGAAGCAATACCTGGGACGGGGAGAAGTTAGGCTCCATTGCCCAGCAGGAGAAGCGGTTCCAATTTGCCAGGTAAGCTGCTCTAGTAGAGGGTTTCCTACTTTCCAGCAGGACTTTCTGGAATTGGGCAGAGCTCTTCTCAGTTTACCTATGAAGCATCCATGCTGTCCGCTGCAAAGAGGCGGGGTCTGGATGTAACATCCAACTGTGACCCTGTGACAGCAAGTCTGGATGGGCTGGATGGCATTGAGGTGCTGGGGACCCTGCTGTTGTCTGGAGTCAGAGGTGGGTCCCAAGGTGGACTGCAAGCTCTGAGGGGTGAGGCCACAGCCGACCTCAGTTTCAGGGTAGACCGGAGTAAAGCGGCCTGGCGTGGGACTCAGATCACCCCCACGCCCTGCTTGTCCTTTTTAGTGCATCTTCTTGTGCTGCTTCTTTGGCACCAGGGAAGGTGACTAGTGCCAGGATGAATTCGATGCCAGGGGTATTTTGGGTAGACACTGATGTACTGGGTGGTGAATCCGAGTGGCCCAACTGGAAGACTGGTCTGAGGGTGACTCCATCAGGAGCGCTCTTAGCCTGATATCTCAGTCCTTTTTTGTGCAGCGTCTTAAGTTCTTGCAGATCTTGCACTTGTCCTGAAGATGGGTCTCACCCAGGCACTTTAAGAAGCTCTGGTGAGGGTCATTCATGGGCATTGGCTTTTTATAAGCAGCACATGGTTTGAAGCCTGGGGACCAGGGCTGCCCCGTACCTGGGGCTAAGTTCCCACAAGCTAACTAGAGGTACACCTAAAATACTAATTCTAACGAATAAACTTAACCAAAACATGGTTACTTACCAGTAACTGTTGTTCTTCTAGATGTGTTGCTCATATCCATTCCACTAGGTGAGTGCACGCCCTTGTGCATGGTTCCTGGACTTTTTTCCCTTAGCAGCCTCTGTAGGGCCGGCTCTGGCACCCCCTGGAGTGCCACACTGATGCTGCGGTACGTAGGGTGCTGCTGGCCCCACAGACCCTCAGTCCCTTCTTTCTGCTGACTCTGACAGCGGGGACGGAGGGTGGGTGTGGAATGGATATGAGCAACACATCTCGAAGAACAACAGTTACTGGTAAGTAACCCTGTTTCCTATTCCAAGTGATTGCTCATATCCATTCCACTAAGTGATTAAATAGCCATGCCATGGAGGTGGTAGGAATCACCAGTGAGCTGCCCTCAGCACGGCTCTGCCGACTTGCGCATCCTCCCTAGCCTGCTGGATGATGGCGTACTGTGAAGCAAAGGTGTGCACCGACGATCAGGTTGCAGCTTTGCAGATGTCGTGGAGAGGGACCCTTTCCAGGAAGGCCGCCGATGAGGCCTGGGCTCTGGTTGAGTGCACCATCACAATCCCAGGGAGCTGGACGCCTGCTAGCTCATAGCAGTGCTTTATGCAGGTGGTGATCCATCTGGAGATGCACTGTGAGGAGACCAGGGATCCCTTCATCTGCCACCACGATGAAGAGTTGAGTCGTCCTCCGGAAGGGCTTTGTCCTCTCGATGTAGAAGGCCAGGGCTCTCCTCACATCCAGGAAGTGTAGTCTCATCTCATCTCCTCCTCCGACCCGTGCGATTTGGGAAAAAACACGGGAAGGAAAATGTCCTGATTATAATGGAACTGTGAGACCATCTTGGGCAAGAAAGTTGGGTGGGGTCTCAGCTGCACCTTATCCCGGAAAAACATGGTATGGGGGGGCTCTGAGGTCAATGCTCTTAGCTCAGAGACCCTCCTGGCTGAGGTAATGGCCATGAGGAAGGCCACCTTCCAGGACAGGATTAGCAGGGGGCAAGTGGCCAAGGGCTCGAAGCGGGGCCTCATCACTCTAGAGAGGACCAGGTTGAGATCCCAGGGAGGCACCGGGTCATGGACCTGCGTATAGAGCCTCTTAATCCCCTTGAGGAACCTCACCGACATCGGGTGGGAAAACAGGGACTGCTCCTCCAACGGTTGATGGAAAGCCAAGATGGCCACCAGGTGCACCCTAAGGGAGGCTAGCGCCAAACCCTGGAGTCTAAGCTGCAGTAAATACTCCAAGATAGCCTATATAGGCGACCTGCCCAGGGGGATGCCCCGTGACTCTGCCCAGCAGGTAAACCTCTTCCACTTGGCCGTATATACGATCTGTGAGGAAGGTTTTCAGCTGCCCAGCAGAACATGCTAGATCTGCGCCGAGCAGGCTCTCTTCTCCTCCGTTAAGCAGAGAGTCTCCAGGCCATCAGGTGCAGGGAATCCAGGCTCAGGTGCAGTAGGTGACTGTGGTCCTGGGAAAGCAGGTCCGGCCTCCTCGGGAGCTCAATCGGCGTGGCGACAGAAAGGTCCTGGAGCATACTGAACCAGTGCTGTCTTGGCCATGCTGGGGCAATCAGGATCACATCTGCTCTGTCCCTCTTGATTTTCAAGAGGACCTTGGGTAAGAGCGGGATGGGGGAAACGCGTACATGAGGGTCCCTATCCATTCAATGAGGAACGCGTCGGAGATGGAGCCCGGCTCACAACCCCGGAGCGTGCAGAACCTCGGGCACTTCCTGTTCCAGGATGACATGAACAGGTCCAGTTGGGGAACACCCCATACGTGGAAAATCCTGGCCGCTACCTCCGGATGAAATGACTAGTTGTGTCGGGGTAGAAATGACCTGCTGAGGCAGTCCGCCTCATCGTTCCTGACCCCTGGGAGGTGAGAGGCAGTTAAACAAACGTTGTGCCTCACCACGAAGTCCCAAAGTCGAAGTGCTTCCCGGCAAAGAGCCATGGAGCATGCCCCCCCTTGCTTGTTGATATAAAACATTGCTGCGGTATTGTCTGTCAGCATCTGTACCATCTTGCCCAATAAAAACTCGAGGAACACTTTGCATGCCAGTCTGACTGCCTGAGTTCCTTGACATTGATGTGGAAGGCCCTCGCCTCCTGCAACCAGCGCCCTTGCGTGCTCAGGCTGCCACTGATATGGGCCTCCCACCCCAAATCCGACGCATCGGAGATCAGGGTGACCGAGGGGGTCAAGTCCCCGAACGGAACCCCTTCCAACATCGTCCTGGGGTTCCTCTACCACTGTAGTGACACCAGACCCGTGGGGGGAACTGTCACCACTCTGTCCAACCAGTGCTTGCTGGGCATGTACACTGAGGCCAACCAATCTTGGAGGGGCCTGAGCCTGAGGCGGGCCAAGCTCACCACATACGTACACGCGGCCATGTGACCCAACAGCTGAAGGCACTGCCTGGCTATCATCGTGGGGCATCATTGTAGCTGTGAGATTATCACTGATGTGGCCTCAAACCTCAAGCATGGGAGGGAGGCTTTGGCTCGCACTGAGTCTAGGGAGGCCCCTATAAACTCTATGCGTTGTACCAGGGACAACATCAACTTCTGCTCGTTGATGAGCAGCCCCAGACTGTTGCAGGTGGCATAGACGAGGGAGACCGCCTCGTGCACCTGAGACCTGGACCTGCCCCTTATCAACCAATCGTCCAGGTAGGGGAAGATCTGGACCCCTCTACACCTCAAGTAGGCCACTACCACCACACACTTTGTAAACACCCAGGGGGAAGACGACAGGCCAAAGGGAAGGGCTGTAAACTGGTAGTGGCCACCAGCTACCGTGAAGCTGAGGAAGCAGGTGGGAAGGATGGAAATACGAAAATACTCATCCTTCAGGTCGAGGGAGGCAAACCAATCTCCTGGATTCAGAACTAGGATAATGGCCGCTAGGGACACCATGCGAAACTTGAGTTTCTTTATTAACCTGTTTAACCTGTGCAGGTCCAGTATAGGCCTGAGGCCACCCTTGGCTTTCGGGACAAGGAAGTACCTTGAGTAGAACCCCCTTCCCACCTCGAGCTGCGGAACCGCTTCTATAGCTCCCTTGTACAGGAGGGAGTGGACCTCCTGAAGGAGGAGTTGCTCGTGAGATGGGTCCCTGAAGAGGGACGGGGAAGGGAGGGAACTGGGAGGGAAAGTCACAAACTGGAGGGTGTAACCCCGGCGCACTATCTCTACGACCCAATGGTCCAATGTGACGTCCCACCAATGCTTGTAGAAAGGCCTTAACCTGTCTCTGAAGGCCAGGGGTGAATCCAGAAGGGGGATACTGATGCCACCTCGAGCGCACCATCAAAATTGCCGCTTCCCTTTTGGACCCGGGGGGGCCCTTGCTGGGAAGCGGAAGACGACCTGGAGCAGTTGCGTTGCCCAACACCCCTGTTCCTATCCCTGCCCCTTGTGGGGGGGAAAGGCCTAGGCAGTGGCCTAGGCTGATGCTGTTGCTGCAGGTGCTGCTGTTGCTGGCAGGTCTGTTGCCTTGCCGCCTGAGGGGTGTACAGGCCCAAGGAGAGCAGTGTGGCCCTAGAGTCCTTAAGGGTGTACAGCTTCTAGTTTGTTTTGTCTGAAAACAGACCAGCTCCATCAAAGGGCTGGTCCTGGATAGAGTGCTGCACCTCCTGGGACAGCCCTGTGGACTGGAGCCATGCCGTGCATCGCAAGACAGTAGCAGTTGCCATAGCCCTGCTGGCCGCGTCCACCGCAGTCTGTAGGGCTGCGCTGGCAACGGTCAGCCCTTCCTCCAAGACCGTGGCGAAGTCCGCCGCTTGGTCCTGGGGCAGAGACTTTGCGAACCTTTGCAACGAGTCCCATGAGTTAAGACTGTACCTCCCCAAGACGGCTTGGTGATTCGCCACTCTAAACTGGAGCACCCCTGTGGAATAGACCTTCCTACCAAGGAGGTCTAATTTTCTGTCCTCCTTGTTCTTAGGGCTAGAGCTTTGGACCCCCTGCCTTTCCTTCTGGTTGGTGGCATCCACCACCAGAGTCCCCGGGGCTGGGTGGGTGAAGAGGTATTTGTGCCCCTCAGCTGGCATGTAATACTTTTTCTCAGAGCCCTTGGAGGTTGGGGCAACTGAGGAGGGGGTTTTCCAGACCGCTTTGGCCAGCCAGAGTACCCTGTCGTGAATGGGCAGGGCTACCCTTGAAGGACCTTGAACCCCCACACACCCAAAGAGGGGGTCTTCTTCCTCCTCAAGTACTTTGACCTCCAGGTCAAGGTTGGAGGCCACCCTCTTCAGGAGCTCCTGGTGTGCTCTGAAGTCAATAAGGGGAGCTCCCTGGTCCCTATAGGCCGCCTTGTCCAGTGATGAAGAGGAGGACAAGTGGTGTGGCCCTGTCGAAGGTCCCTCGCCAAGATCTGACTCCTCCCCTGAGGACCGATCCTTTTCCTGCACCGGTGGGGCCTGAGGAAGTGCTTGCTGGGCAACGGAGGCTGGGGCCGACATAGTTCCCTGCCCGAACTGCGCTCCCCACAGTCCCCAATATGGCCACTGCCAAGGGGGTTGGGGCCATCCCGGTGCCGGCGTCGGTGCCGGGGCCTGCACTTCCTCCCAGCATTGGGGGCCTTTACCCTTCCGGGAGCCCGAGCTGGGGGAATGGTGCCGATGGTGCAGTCTAGTAGAGCTGCTTCGGGATCCACTACTGGACGAACCCAAAGAGTGGAGGTGCCATCTGGATCGGTGCCGGTGCCTGGGCGAAGCCAATGACGACGACGATCGGTGCCACGGTACCGAGGACTTACAATGCCTCTTCCCTGGTGCTGGCAAGCGGTGCCAGGACCGACGCCTCAGTGCTGAGTCGGAGTCCGACGCTCAAGGCTGACTGGCTGACGACGGCGATCTTGACCGGTGCTGTCTCGGAGACCGACTCTGGTGCTGAAAGGAGTCATCGCAGTCCAAAGAGGGAGAGGAGTTATCCAGCTCGACTCTCCGGCGCTTGGTGGTGGGCGCCATTGCTCTGATGCCAGGAGCGCCCACCCTTTGGGGACACCCATTGCGGGTTTGCCCCGGGATACAGGCCCTGACTCCCTCGGCCGAGGGAGGGCTGGAGGTGTGGGCAAGGCCAACAAGGCTCGAGCCGCCTGAAACACCTCCGGCATCGAAGGGTCCTGTAGAGGGGCTCCCTCACTCCCAGAAGTCAAGGGAGGATCCCTCAGATCCGGTGCTGGTGCTGGGGGCTGCTTGCACAGTTCCAGCACCTCCGGGCTCGACCCCAACTGCTCCTGCAGTGCAGGGAAGGGACAGTGCTCCGCGCGCCGGCGGCACTTCTTCTTTGGCACCAGGGAGGCGTGGTGCCGAGGTGCTTCTGGTGCCAGCGGAGCGCTCTGCACCGACAACACACTCGGTGCTGAGGAAGCTCGAGGCAGTTCAGATGCTGGACGAAGCGCTGCCTCCATCAGGATCACCTTCAGCCGACTGTCCCTCTCTTTTTGCGTCCTCGGCTTGAGGCTTTGCAGATTCGGCACCGATCCTTACGATGCTGCTCACCGAGACATTTGAGGAAGCGATCGTGGGGGTCACTGACTGGGAAAGCCTTCCCACAGCCAGTGCAGGGTTTAAACCCTGGCGAGCCTGCCATGGCCAAGTCACTTGAGCCCTAAGACTCTCTAACCTTCTCCTTACTATACTATCCTAACTCAACTTTAAACTAGCTAAGTTCAGGGAGAACTGCTACACTAACTAAGACAAAGGGAAAAATAGTTGCAGGAGCAAGTGTTCCAGTCACCGTCACAGGCGGAAAGAAGGAACTGAGGGTCTGTGGGGCCAGCGGTGCCCTATGTACCACGGCATGAGTGCGGCACTCCAAGGGGCGCCGGAGCTGGCACTACAGAAGCTACTAAGGGAAAAGAGCCTAGGAACCATGCACAAGGACGTGCACTCACCTAGTGGAATGGATATGAGCAATCACTTGAAGGAGAACAACTATTTCTAATTATGGACAAATCACACTGATAAGTGCTTGCAAAGGCAAAGACGTTCCAGCACTGACATTGGTGGAAAGAAGGAACAGGGGAGCGGGAGGCTGGCAGTGCCCTTATACTGGAGCAAAAGTGTGCCACAGCAGAGCGCGCTAGAGCCGGCCCTCTAGATATCACAGAGGGAAAAATCTCCAGCACTCGTCCATGTGGTGCGCGCACACAACTTGCATGGAATGGACATGAGCAAGCACTCAAAGAAGAACATAGAAATACTGACATAATTCAAAGAGGAAATGGAATGGCTAGCCATATTACAGACACTACCAGGGGGCGGTAAGGGGGAAGAGCAACAACGTGTGGCAGAATCCCATCTTTTAGTTCCAAACTTGACTTTTTCACTGTCATCCTCAGTGTTAAGAAGAGGTAGAAAATTGCTGAAGTCGTCACACTCCCACCAGTAGCGGTAGGGTAATTCTTTGAGGCACTGGTATAAGTTAAATGGTTGGTCATGTTTCTTTTTGACATAGGAACATAAAGTATACATACCGTGTTTGTATTTTTAAAGCAATCATTCCAAGCTTGCTTTAAGGCTAAGATATTTTTAAGAAAATTGGTTCATACAAATGTAAGGTTGCCATGGAAACTGTAACTACAGAAAGCCACAGTAATTGCTGTGACTAAATCCTACCTAGTGCTCTCTTGCTTCCTGAGTGAATATGTAAACACTCAGTTTTATGCAGCATTTGACCAGAAATGTTACTTATATTTGATTCTACCCCTTAAGTCATCAGAATTTCATGCTTGTATAACTAGAGTGAGGTGAATAGTGCAAAAATAATTTGTGAATATTTATTTCAATTCAAAACTGAAATTCAGCATACCCATATTTGCTATTACAGCTGGCTGAATAACGGGGAAAAACCCATATACATATCTTTTTAACATTGCAAAATTTTATTGAATCATTCAATTAATACGTTCACTGTTTACATGCCCATCTCTGTGCATAATCAAAATGGGTTAACTTTGCATACAGGATGAAACAAGAACTAATGTTCCCATTTAGCATGGTATTTGAGCATATGCATGTAAACATGCGAGTAGTCCCATTGAAGTCAATAGACCACTCACATGCTTAAAATCAGGCACCTGCTGAAGTACCTTTCAGAAATGAGGCCTATATGATCTGTTGCAGAAGAGTTCTCTGTAGGAAAATCTCCATTTCATTGCAGTTTTGGAGAATAGTGTGAAAGCATCACCGCTAAACTAACTCAATAACTCTTTCTTAAAGGGCTTTCATAAGAAATGTGAACACATTTTGCTCTGCCCAGAATAGTAAAAGTTCACATAGTGCAATGCCTTTCTCACCGTGTACAAATTGTCCACTCTAAAGGAAATGATAGTTTTCATTTAAATTGACATTTCTGAGTTTGTTACATAGGTTATGTTGCTGTAAAATATGATTGTGATACCAGTAGCAGGCACATCATTGTTAGGGGCTGTAAATCAGTTTTTATTCTGTGTTAAAGGTGATCTGCAATGTTTTTAATTAAATACATCTTTATTTTTACTTTGTTTAATAGGTGCAACATTACTACCATGTGATCACCAATCTCTTGCTCAAGATCCCAGCACACTCAGGGCATGTGATATCTGTAACACCTAGTTGAATAACCAGGTGTCTACTAGTCATTTAGCTGCCCTTTGTAAGGTCAAGAGATTACTCTTTGAAAGCACTACCATTGATGTTTGTGACAGGGTGCTGGGTGAGAACAGCCTGAGTTATCCCTCTGTCCCTGGAACCCTAATTAAGGGGGAATGGGATCCAGCTGAGGGAGCCTGAGGGTGACTGGGCTAATGGGGACTAGCTGTGGAACTTGTTAGCTGAGCATTATAAAAGATAACAGGAAGAAACTGAAGGCAGGGGCCAGCCATGCCATGCGATGCGGGTCTGTGGTTGAGACTGTGAGGCCCTGAAGGCTGTTAAGCTGGACCCAATGTAAATAGCTGGTGCTGGGCGGCACGCTAAAAATAGAGAGCACTTGTGTGAGCACAGAGCAGAGGTCTCTGAGTGGTCTTTGAGAGCTAAGAAGGAGCAGAAGGGGGAACCCTGTGTGAAACTGCTGCATGCGGGGGCTTGTCTGAGAGCTGCTGAGCCAGTGCAAGAGTTGCTGGCCTGGCAAGGGAGGAGACCCTGCAATGACTGGTGAAGCAGGAAGAGGAAATGCAAAGCTTACAGGCGGCCCACCAGATGGAGAGGCAGGCATTGCTGACTTCGCAGGCAGAGCAGCAAAAAAACCTGCAAGACTTCATTCGGGAACAGGCCAGCATACAATGGCAATTCCTGCAGCGAATGGGGATCCCCATGGCAGGGAGAAGGAAGTCGACCCCTGGGACTCTGTAAGATGGGCCCAGCAGATGACCCAAATGCGTTCCTGGGTACATTTGTGTAGGTAGTCTTGTGTGCTGGGTGGGATTGAGAAATCAGGGCCCTACGGCTAGCACCTTACCTGGCCAGTGAAGCCCAAGCAGCCTACATAGCCTTGGGTGAGGAGCAGACCAGAGACTATGAGGTAGTGAGGGTGGCCATCCTCAATCAGGTTGGCTTGTCCATGAAAAAATATCACCAGAAGTTCCGGGCACCCCAGTGGACAGGAAGTGTGTGGCCCCGATAGTTTGCTCAAAGATAATGGACTGGGGCACCTGCTGGCTAAGACTGGACACCCACACCGTAGGCGAAATAATGGACACACTATTCTTTGAACAATTTTTGCACAGCCTTCCTGAAAACGTGTGGGTATGGGTCAGGAGGCATCAGCCAAGTATGACAGGTGCAGTGGTGAAGTTAACTGAAGAATATGTTGAGGCAGACTTTCCCTGGAAAGAAGTTCAACCCTCCAAGAGACTGGAGTAGGGAAAGAAACTCCAGGAACCAACCTCCAGGAAAGTCCCAGAGAGGAGGAAGGAGGAACCCCAAGGAGCCTCCTGTAGAACTGGACCCATTGTCTGCTGGCAGTGCGGATGGCCAAGACATAAAAAGGGTGACTGCCCCCAGATAGAGTGAGGCTTGGCTGAATTTTGTGGCTGGACTCAAGCTGGGGGGTGAGAAAAGGGATCGAGGTTGTCCACCATCCCCTTGAGGGTGGGAAGGAGAGCCCAGAAAGGCCTGGTGGATACGGGCTCAGCCTGCTTGTCCATCCACAGGGGTGCTGGTAAAGCCAGACTGGGTAATCCCAGGGTTGTCAATGAGCCTGAAGTGCATCCACGGGGATTGGAAGCCTTGCTGTGTGGCCCAAGTGCCCTTAGAAGTCCAGGGCAAATTTGACTGAAGGAGGGTTGGGGTAGGCCTACCATAACTGGTGGTGTTGGGCATCGACTGGGACACTGTCCTGAGAAGGAACAGACATAGGGGCCAGGGGCCCAGAAGGAGAAGGGGAACAGTGGGACGACTTCTAAGGGAGTGGGTGGAGCCTCCTGCACTAAGGAACCCCAGTAGTGGGGAGGACCCCAAACAACGGCGCCTAGACCAGGAGAAGGGAGACAGGTGAGACTCCTAACTCCTACACCCGAAAGGGGAAAAGGAGGAGAAAGACCCTAGACAACAGAGTCCAGTAGAAACCAGAGGAAGGTAGGGGGGTGACAACTAACACAGACCCCCTTGAAAAGGGCCAGTGGAACCCCCCTGAAGGAACCCCAAGAAGGTACAGGGAACTGGAGACCCTGGTGGTCCTGGGGGAAGTTGGGGTGAACTATGGATCCTTGCCTAAACACAAGGGACAGAAGGAAGGGGGCAACCCGAAGGGTGTGAATGGTGTGAGGACCTGTGGGTGGCAGCTGAGCTTTTGCGGGGGGGGACGGCCATCCACCACCCACGCAGTGTGGCTGGGGTGAATGAGCCTCACAATGTTACCCTTGTGAGTCAACCCAAGTTTTCGGTCAAAAGAGCCTGAGTTTCCTGGTAATGTTAGCAACATTTGGTGTAGCTCCAGTGACCTCAACAGACTTGGGCTCATTTACACCAGCTTATGATCTAGCCTAGTATGTCCACTGCTCTATGTGGTGTGGATAATTTGTAGCCACTTTAAAAAAAAAGTTTTACCCAATTTTATCAGAAAAGCTGACATTTATCTGTACTTTCTCTTGATTGGTGCCAGATATTTTATTGCATCCTAGTTTGGATCAACTGGTATTGTAAATTATAGGATCCATGGATATTTTTGGACCTTAGTTATCTTTTTCTCGATCATGCTCACTTGGATACCCAGGCATACCCTAGCTTCTCATTCTTTGAACCCCATCAACCATTATGTTATTTGAAGCTTATTCTGTTGTCCCTTATTGTTGTCTGGCATGCACCAAATTCAGGCATACAAATACTAATCAATGCACAGGTGCATTGTATCAGTCCAGCAGGGAACCTTTATGCATTCAGTACAACTAGGGATCAAATCTGTAAATATCAGGAACTGTTTGCTAATGATTCAAAGACATTAACGGTGGCTAAACGTTTCTAAAAGTTTAGAAAATGATTTGTAAAAAATGATTTGTTGTGAATTTTTAATGTAGCTCCACAGCTCTCAAATTGACCTTGCTACAATGGCGTTATAATCATTGGTAAAAAGATTGAAAATACAAATTTCAAATTCACAAACTTTAATTTCAACCATGAGTGAAAGTGACTTGCACCATATAAACTGAAAAAAATTGTTAAAAAATGGATTTTTTTTTTTTAAATTACACAGTGGATCCTCAACTTCTGTACAATGTGAAAGCTTAACCGAAGTCAAGGGAGCAATGACCATTTAGTCTAGCTGGGTATCTGGCCCATGTCTGTTTTAGAAAACTGAAGTTAAACGTACTGTTTTACTAAACTCTTAAATACTTCAGACTGTTTCCTGATTTTTCTGAAATGTTGACAAATTGTACAATTTGTGACATTTCCTCACAGCACATGTTTAAAACAATGAAGAGCATATATTGTCTTACACTCTTGTATTTACCTTTTGGTCAATATACTTGTTTTCCTCAATTGCAGACCTCTTGGAGTGGTCACATGAGGAAGAAGATGCAGAAGGGAGTCTTCGCAATAAGCAGCTTGTATCCTGCTGCTGACGATCAATAAACTGCTTCATAAAACTCTCCCTTGCAAATCAGAAAAAGATATCACATTTTGTTGCTAAAAATCCAGGAAGAGTTAATACATGTTTTCTGTAATGTGTCACAGTTGGCTACTGTCAGGATAGAACAGTAGCAAGATGAAAACCTATGGGGGACAGGATAGTGTGTACAAAGAACAAAGATGACTAGATTTAGATTTAATTATTAAAAATACCGTAATTGAATTTGGTGCTTACATGCAGTTTCAAACATAAGTGTTCTCTTAAATAATACATCCTTTATTTGATTTTTTTTCAATTTATCAATTAATTTTATTTTTAGCTATGGAAATCATATACAACTCTTTCTGAGTTTATAATATAAATTGCTAGATAAAAGCAAACCAAAGACTGATGTAATCCAAAGAATAAAAACAAGAGTCCTGTAGCACTTTAAAGACTAACAAATTTCTGCAGGCATAAGCTTCCATGGGCTGCAACCCACTTCGTCAGAAAGCTTATGCCTGCAGAAATTTGTTAGTCTTTAAAGTGCTACAGGACTCTTGTTGTTTTAGCTGTCATCAGACTAACATGGCTACCCCTCTGGAACTTCAGTCCAAAGAATGCATACGTTTGACAAGAAATCAATTTTTCAAGAGTTCAGGCATCATCTGTTCATATAACAGCCTTGAATGCCAATTTTAAGGTATTTTGACAATTTTGTACTTCACATATGCCATGTTTTGATTTTTAAATGATTTCTGTTTACAAGAAATGCACATTTATTTTTCCACATGTTAAATTCCGGGGGACTAGAGTTATATACTGAGTATATCCAACTCTTATGAGGAGTGATAATTCTACATAGTACAACTGATTCATTTTAAGATTTTTATTTTTTCAGTCCATAGCCTGATGTTTCTTTCAGCAGCTAGCAGCAGTACTAGGTTTCAATTACCTACCCACATACATTTGGAAAAACACAGTGAAAAAAAGCCATACAAAGATCACAGATACCCTCTTTAAAAAGAAGCAAAAGCTACATATTTAAATAAGTGGGGTTCTGGAAATGAAATAAAATATGCCTGATCTTTACCTTAAGGTTTGCCAGTGTTTTCTTTTAACCCTCAAAGGCAGATACTCTGGCCTATACCACACGTTTTTCACAGTTCAGATGACACAAAAGATTCAAAGGCAGTTTCACTGTGCTAGCTGGGGGCTCCCTAGCATAGGAGAATCCCCAGTAACATAGAGTGGGCACAGTCATATCCTATACCATGTTCTCTACAGCTATAAGTGTAGGGGGAATTTTGATGCAGAACAGTGAGAGGGTGCTGTGGATGGATGGAGTATGCTATGCTCCAGCTATCCTCATCTGGCAAAAAGTCCCTTGGGAACAGCTGCAGATGGTGCATGGCTGTAGCAGTCCCCAGACTGTTTTCAGTGATTCAGTGAACAACAACTGGCTTCCTGATGCCCACACCTGTCCCTTTTCATATGCTGGGTACAACAGAGATTCCTACCTCTGAGTTTTTGGAGGTATTTTTTCAAGGAAAGTGGTCATTGGTACAAATCCAGTCCAGTCAGATAATGATCAAAAGTTGTTACCATCTAACTGTTCAGTGTTGTATGTGAGATGATTTGGTGGACTCAGCTGACCAGATCATTAAGAAACTCACACTGAAACTGATTTTTGAACTTTTACTGCTGGTCTCAGCAAAGAAGCTAAAAAAATCAAATGGGCCTGAAGAGAAATTACTTTCTCATCTGCAGAAATGCTCTTTCCAATATACTCTACCTGCGTGCAGTTAAATTACTCCAGGACTATTATTAATTCCTTTCATGAACGCTAACGCTGTGTAAACAAGAGAAGAGATGACTTTTTGGGAAGTAAAAATGAGAGACAAATGAAAAGTCGTCCACTCTTACCTCTAAATACAATGCTTTGATTCGGATTTGTAAAATTATCTGCTTAATTGTTACACGTCCCTGGCACTAGTGTGTGTCTTGGTAATTACCAAGTCTTCAGCACATAAAGAAAGGATGTATTTTATACCTTATTTTTGGAACTGTAAAATCTGAAGGAAGCTTAGAGATTTTCACCATTTGAGGCCTGTTAGGAAATTTTTCAAATATACGTAGACGAAGTGGAAGTTTTTCCTTGGTATCTGCATTGGCTTCACTCTGCTTTAGCTTAAAAAAGAAAAAGAAAGGAAATTTTTCTCTAAGTATAACAGTTTTGTTTTTCAAAGAACAGTAACAGCAGTCAGTTGAAGAGACAGAAGATGGCAGCAAAGAACTACAGAGGGTAAATTTCTTGCTCAGAGTTCATTAGTCTGCTTGTGTTAGAGGCCCTGACAGATATCAAACCAGAACAATCCATCATTTAAAAGCCATAAAATAAAACGCATTTCTAATAATTTCAGTTTTAAAATGTGAAGCATACTAGCTTTCTATTATGTATTTTTACTTCTGTATTTTCTTCAATTTCCTAACACTTAGAAAAGACAATAAATATTCATCCTTTGTCTTATGTGACTCAGCTTTTTGTGCGTGTTGACAGCTTTGAAATATTCAGATAGAGCAAAAGGCATATAAATGAACTAAAATGAATATAGATGGCTCTACTAAGTCCTGCTGTAGTTATATATAAGGATATCTGAAAAAGTAGATAGAGATATAACTATTGCATTCTGATTATCATATAGGGTCACCTACCCATATTATGGCAACAAAGTGTCAAGTCAAGAAAGGTCATTACATGCACCAAATTTTTTATGGTGAAACCCTTTTTTTAATTGAAGAATTCCACATAAAAAGTATCTATTTCTGTCTAATTGAAAGGGTCAACTCTCCTTTGGCCATCACAGCATGGGCACAGAAATTTGATTTTTTAAATAGAATTACAAAATGAGTGTATAGGAAGAATGCTGTATATGTCATATATTTCGATTTTAGTAAAGGATTTAGTTTAGTACAATTTCTGGTGGAAGCTTTTTTTGAATATTAATTTAAATTAGCTTGGATGTGAACTGCCATGTGGACTAAAAACTGAAAAACAAGAAACAAGGGGTAATGACAAATGGTAGTACAGATTTGGGGGAGAAGGTGCCTAGTGGGGCACTGCAAAGATCAGCATTATGTCCAGTCTTATTTAACATCTTCATTAATAACCTCAAAAGGGAGAAATCATGCTATTAATTAAATTAATTGGATTGAAATTGGGAGGAGTTGAAAATACCAGTGAGGACAGGGAAATAAAACAAAAAGACCTAGAGATATTAGAAACACAGGCAGACAATAACAAATGGAGATTCAATTTTAAAAATGCAAGTTAATAATCCAAGGGGTAAGGTAAATATGGTGCAATTGAGAGAAGATACTTGGGCAGCAGTAATACTGACAGAAACCTAGAGTAGCAGTAAGCATGGAGTGTAAGATGTAGAAATGTCTCTCAAGAGAAATGCCTCATCACTTGGTACGTAGAATAAACAGGGCCCTTGAAATGCCAGTGTAGCAGATAGGGAAATCCTCAGGGAATTGAACTAGATGATATAACAGGGCTTTCCTAGTGCTACAGGAGTTTATTTTCTTTAACCCAGTGGAAATTCTTACTGGCACACGTTTTTCAATTTTTGTCACTTTTCCGTCTGCACCTTCTATGTTAATTGCAAGCAAATGTAGATAAAGCAGAACCTCAGAATTACAAACACCTTGGAGGTTGGTTGTACTTCTGAAATGTTCATAACTCTGAACAACGTTATAGTTGTTTTTTCAAATGTTTACTGAATGTTGACTTAATACATCTTTGAAACTTTACCACACAGAAGAAAAATGATGCTTTTTATCCTCTTAATTTAAATGAAACAAGCAATGAAACAGTTTCTTTAACTTGTCAAATCTTTTATTTTAAAATTTCCCTTTATTTTATTTAGTAGTTCATGTTTAACACAGTACTGTACTGTGTACTGCTTTTTTTTTTTAAGGTTGTTTCTGCTGCTGCCTGGTAACATACTTCTGGTTCTAAATGAGGTGTGTGGTTGACCAGTCAGTTCGTAACTCTGGAGTTCGTAACAGTATACGCAAACTGTAACATCGACAGAAAATGTCCCTCACAGGTAATGACTGATATTCACAGGAGCTTATATGTTTACATTTTATATCTAAACACAAAAACAGGGAGTTTATGATAGATTACAATGGTGTCTGAAGTTCTAGTGCAGCAGACAACCATACAGTAAAAAAGCTAAGCAAGACTACATAAATATAAAATTTCTGAACAGCAGATGATTAAGAACATGCTTTTAAAATAATCTGAACTCAAAGCTATTCTACAGAATATCTCAGCATCGGTCATGCTGAGATAATATTACATATTGGGAAGCTGAAGGCATTTAGCTTCACTTAGTGCCTCTCAACACATTTAGGGTGTAATATTTGCTCTGCATGACACACATCCTGTTCTGTGTCATTGCTTAAATCCTTCACATTTAAGCAACTGCTTTTTTCAGCTTACAGAAAAGACATATCTTTTTACAGGTACAGGATTTGTCAAATATGACAACTATGGTTTACAACCCTTTTAGCCAGAGCCTAATTCACAATAAAATCAATCCTTTCCAACCTTCCTTCCTTCCTTTCTTTGCTCAAGAAAAAAATATTTTTACTGAGGCCTGGTCTACACTGCTGCTAGTGGTCGACAGGAGTTACACAGGCTACATAACATAGTTTGTATATTTGTCGTCAACATACTTATGTTGACGTATCACAGCGACTTCACGTAGCTGCGTCAACGGGAGATGCCCTCCCATCAACTCAGCCTTACTCCTTTCAGGAGGTGGATTACCAGCGTTGATCAGAGAGGCCATCTGGAACCAACTGAGCAGGTCTACATGCATTGATCACCATGGAGCCTGCAGTGTAGACTTACCCTGAGAAGGAAAAATATATTGAACCTATTCATTCTATGGGTTCTTGACCTCCAGATATAGAAAGTCTCTTGGGTACAGGGGCAGAGCAATGCAGGCCACTCACCATCCTGTCCAGGGGCCAGGCTGAATTCAGCATGTCTGTTGGCAAGGCTCCCATGAAGCCCCAGCTTAGAAATCCAGCTGCTCACTCACAAGAGTGAATTAGGCCTGAATGATATTATTTTGTTTCTGTTGCGCAAATGCAGCAGAGTTTTAGGTCCAAAGATCGCGTGTGTGTTTATAAAATATTCCAGAGATGGAAAAAATATTGTTATAGAGCACCATCACTGTTCATTGTGCCATAAATACCCTGTTTCCCCGAAAATAAGACCTACCCCGAAAATAAGCCTTAGCATGATTTTTGGAGTATGCTTGAAATATAAGCCCTACTCCAAAAATAAGCCCTAGTTACAGTTTACAAGCGGTTCACAAGTAAAGGTCCCCATATACTTTGTTATTCATGGAAAAAAATAAGACATCCCCTGAAAATAAGCCCTAACCCATCTTTCAGAGCAAAAAATAATATAAGACCCTGTCTTATTTTCGGAGAAACACGGTAACACGTTGAAAGACAGGATCTTGCACCAAAGAGCTTAAATCTAACCTAGACACATAAGCATGGTACATAAGACAAAAGTGAGAAAGGGCAGAGATATGAATGAAGAGGTCAGCATAGAATGACTTTAAAGAAGAAGTAGTCTTTAATTTGGGCTGATCTCCTTTGCAACCCTTTTCACAGCCTTTACCATACATTATTCTGGCACAAATTATATCAACACCCTTTTTAAGGCCCCTTTTCTCTGCCCATGCTGTATAGGGGACTTAGCATCACTGAGAATCAGGCCCTGAAAGGATAACAGATGGAACTTGGAAATGAAGCTGACCTAAATATACAGGGAAGATGGAAAAATAGCGTGAAGGTGAAAGTGGAAGGAGACTGAGTCCGAGGAAAGAAGAAAGAAAATGAGAAGTGTAATACGTGAAACTGGGTTTAGGATGAAATGGCTTAGAGTTAGATTCTCCACAGTAATTTCTTTACATACATGCATAGACCCACAGCACAACTCACTCCCAAACCTTCCGCCCTATACACTAATCAAGTTATCTCATCAACAATTTGGGACAGAAAAAAAAATATTGTTATATATTTTAATATATAACAATTGTAATATACTGTTATTTTAAAACACTTAGAAGATACTGCAATGATGGGACCAGATAGATATATCAGTGGTTCCCAAACTTTTCTCTGCCACGGCACACCTGGATACCTTTTAATTATTTTGAGGCACACCACCATATAGTCTCCAAATGAACTCATGGATATTCATGAGCCAACTCAACTCTTCAAGTAGTTTTTCAAGAAATTCCGTGGCACACCTGCTCAGGCCTGACGGCACACCAGTGTGCCGTGGCATACTAATTGGGAAACACTGAGATATATTCTCTGACAGATGGATGCAGGCTTTGGCACTGTTTGATAGAACTTTTGAGGTGAAAACAAAGACTGGGAATTGAATGCATAAGAAAAGGGGACAATTAATCAGCAAATAATCAGTTTACAACCTGGAACACGAGATATAGTCATCATTACTTTAGCTTCCACAGTTGCAAAGGTATTAGTATACAGATCAGTAAAGAGCCCTATTAAATCCCCTACTGTGAGTTAAGGGTAGTTTCCAATGCTAATGCCATACTTTCTGTTTGAACATAATGATCATTTACTATTTCTATTTTGGCTGGTGAGAGATTCGGAGAGGTTTCGTTCCTTACCATTTTAAAACTTCTATGCCTATAATTAACTCAATCCCTTTATCTTTCTAGCATCCTGGATCTCTTCTGAAATTTGATATACATCCTCAATATTTAGTCCACTGGACTGAAAAAAGGATCCATGAACCTTCCATTCCCTCCACCAGCATACCCAGCCTGTCCATGTGTCAATAGAATGCCAGCTAGGCTTTCTCCCCTCCCTTCCTCTGAGGCAAGTAGGTCAGGTTCTCCTGGACCCATCAAGACACCTGTGTAATGCCATTAGTTATAAGAAAACAAAAGTTTGATAGAGAATAAACAAATACAGAGCAAAAAGTTTCTATGGACAAACTGAATGGAACAGTTAGGAATTATCTGCAGAGTGTAATTTTCATCAGGAATGGTATGGACAAAGATTTACACATTTGAGAAATCATCTGCCTCTCGTATCTGTCTTTGGACTGTATATGGGCTTCCCCCTCTACTTGTAAGTAGAATGTAAAGACTGGCTGTATCCCTATCATCCAACTGCTGTGACACCAAGAACAGAAAGACTGCATTACGTAGCACAATGGCCTGGCTAGATAACCTTTACCATTCATACCCTCAAAACTGTTTCCAGTTGACACACTGTGTTTTGGAGAAACTCATAACATTCCTGTGACAGCTTCACTAAAAAAAATCATACACAGTTAATTCAAATCTGTCCCAAATTTTGGACCTGCTCTTGCATGGGAAAACACTAGAAAAATCAGAAGAGTTTGTGTTCTTTACTCATAGACTCATAGGTCAGAAGGGACCAATATAATCATCTAGTCTGACCTCCTGCACAAGGCAGGCCACAAAACCCTACCCATACACATTTATAACAACCCCGAACCCATGACTGAGTTATTGAAATCCTCAAAAGTGAGAAGACCTCAAGCTGCAGGGAATCGATCAGCAAGCGACCCATGCCCCACGCTGCGGAGGAAGGCGAAAAACCTCCGGGGCCTCTGCCAATCCGCCCCGGAGGAAAATTCCTTCCCGACCCCAAATATGGCGATCAGCTAAACCCCGAGCATGTGGGCAAGACTCACCAGCCAGCACCCAAAAAGGAATTCTCTGCAGTAACTCAGTTCCCATCCCATCCAACATTCCCACAGACCATTGAGCAGACTTATCTGCCGATAATCCAAATCAAATTGCTCCATGTGACTGGAGCTATCAGTTCAGTCTTGGTGCCTATTAATGGGTCTTTGACTCTACCACGTTTAAGACAAGAGATGCTGTAGCTGTTTCGCACTGGACACCATGATGTGGTGCATGTGAAAGAAGTAACCAGGGGTTATTCTGGGCAGACTGACTTGGATAATGTCATGGAACAGAATGTCATGGAACAGATAGCAAAAGTTTGTTTCTTGGGCTGGAGTGTAAAGAACAGGCAAGAAGGGGCACTGTCCGATCCACTTCTAGTTTACAATGGAAATGGTAACTGATCCTTACATATAACATTGAAAAGGTGGTGAGAGAGATAAAATACATTTTTCTGTTCCATGAGTTCCTATGGCATATGCTTTCTTACGCATTTCAGAGTATATGGTCACATAGAATCTCTGCAAATTGTTGAATAAAAAAAATCACTCAGGAGTTGCGTTCTGGTCTGTAACAATACATGCTCCTTGTTTTAAACTTCTAATGTTTTCTATGAATTAATAGCCTTTTCATGTTTAAGTGAAGAAAACTTCATTTCATTCATTCTCTCTCTCTCAGGATAAGAAACTAAGTTGTTTTTGCCTCTATGGAAGGGTTATTGAGTCATAAAAGCATCTTCATTATGATCAAAAATATACTGCACTCCACTAAAATTGCACTCCATTCCCATACAAACTGGGCATTTATTTGTTATGAATTGTGCATTTAATCAACAATAGATTACTTGAAGATATTTAAGAAAAACACAGAATATAAGAGTTCTGTTCTTGTACAAATACAGCCATTCATTATTGACTGAGTACAATATGTTTGTCTTTAAAACATATGGCAAAATTCACTCAGTCTCTGAGTGTTCGCATATATGCAGAAAGCAGAATAAGTAGCACAGCTGCATCTCTCGTCATGTCCCAGTTATTGCTCATATATTCTGAAGACTGCACAGAACAGTCTGCAGAGAGAAGAGGCCACCTGTCTGTGTCCTGAAAGGTGCCCAGGCAGCTTAGTAAGTAGAGCCTTCCCAGGTGGAGCCAAAACACACAAGCACATCTTACTTGTTGGGTATGCAGCAAAATGGAACCAGTCTACTACATTAATTATCGCCAGTTCCCAATGACTTCATGCAAGCCGGGGGTCATTAGCACCTCTGAAAATCACCACCAGTGATGGGGGAGCAGATCATCTGGGCCTCATATCAGTAAAGGGCCCAAGTGACAGGTACAAAAAGTACAACAGGAGAGGAGTAGCCAGGTAAAAGGTAAAAGGCTACCCTCAACCTAGGGAGAGGCTTTGTTGGCTTATTTATATCTGAATTAAAGGTGATAACTTTTATTTGGGCCTATTTTATACCCTGAAAAAGCAGGTAACCATGGAATGTTGGCATCTGATCCATATGTGCAAAAGTGTGAGTGTTTTCCTGTGGACTTTATATGGTTTTTACATGCTGATCTGTGTGGTCATCAGTGTTTCACACAGGATTTGAAAGCTAGGCCACCATTAAATTTGTATGTTTATATAGCTCATCTACCCTGAGTTACTGCTTGGATCCATATCTTCATGTTTTCAGGCAAACTAGTATTCTCACACTCCTATGTTGGCTCATGTAGCTTCCCTGTGATTGTGATTATCCGTGTGGTTGTTGTTTGACATTTGTCACAGCTTAGTTATAGACAAAGTAACTAATACAGCTATTAGTTTGTGCAGTATATTGTGTGCAGCTTCTTTAGGCTGTAACAGCTCAATCCTATGTGTGTGAATGAACAGCAGCTGCATGTGTGTAAGATCCATTTTTCAATGTGTTTGAACTTGAGTCAAGTGTGCAAGCACCATGGTGATTCACCAATGACACTATGCAAAAGTGTATAAAGGCGAGCAGTTTGGTGATGAGAGAATAGCTTGCCTAACTTCCACTTGTCTATGCCTCTTAAACACCAACAGCATCAGGCCTTAGCCACTACCAAACGAGGCTAGCTGCCTGTCAGGCACCAATGCTGCCTATTGGAAAGACAGAGAAGAAATTTTCTGAGGTATTGATGAATAACTTTCCTTCTTCAGTACAGCTTGTACTACCTGGCAGCAGCGGGCTGTGATTCCACAGGTGTGTCAGGATACATGCTCATATAGCCATGTTATTGATATGGGAGTATGACATATGATACGATTGATATGGTGGCATCAGTGAATGTGTCAACAAGCAGTTTCCTCCAATGCTTGGTAACATATTGAGCGTTATAGCCAAATAATTAATACTGGTAGAAAGAGTTTCTAAAGGCTCTTATCACAGATATCTTAATTTGCACAGAAGAAAACTTCCTGTCCCAGAAAGCAAGTTCTATAGTAGATAGCATAAGGAGATGGAAATAAAGAGGTTGACAGAAGAAAAGAATCTTCTGGATTTTTTTTCTTAAGGATCATACTTCATTTTTTATTTATCTCTGCAAAACAGTTGGTAGAGTATCAATCAGAGTGTTTTAAACATACATCTAATTAGTATTTGCACTTTGAAATTTTCAGTTTCCCCTTAAGACAGGTGTTTTTTTCTTTTAGGCTATTTTTATATTTCTTTACGGACAATATACTGAGAGAATGTGATTCTGCCTTAGTACACACCTGTCATCACCTAGTATGATTTCAAGAACAGCAAGTAAACTTTGAACAACATTGAAAATAAACTCTTGAATACAGTAATACTTGGTTTGACTTCAGTGACTTACAACATGAATTAATTTGATATATAAAATTCATTAATAACTTTTAAATTATTACATATTATAACTCTGGTGAAAAATGTGGATACTAGTGTATTAGAATTACTTCAGATATGCCTTTAAGAATCTACTAGCATTTAACATTAGACCCTCCCCATATCCCCCCAACACAAACAATGCTTTAATTAGAAAAGCAGCCATCTGGAAACCTCCCGCTAATCTTATTTTCAAAATTCTTTTGAACAAACTCTTTGAATATAAGGACATGTAACTGTGCTTACACTGAAAGGCTCTTTCAAATGAGTTACTTACATTTTAAATGCAGCAATATAGATGAATGCCTCAGCAAAAGGCATTTACAGAAAAGTAAATATGTATTCAATAACAAATTAGGTTATTAGATTTTAATTCTGATATTCTCTGCAAAACAGCATGTCAGATGGATACTATCAACCCTATAATCCACTGTGAAAAACAGATTTATCAAGAGACCTTCATTGTGTTTTATTAGGAAGACTTTTATATTTTTGGCCTACCAGGGTGATCAAGGTCACAAAGGATATTTAAGCAGTTCTACTCTCCAGTGTCCTCTGCTCCAAAGCATCACAGGAAAAAAGAGTTGCATAGGGAGGATCTGTTACTGCTTATACTCAAGAAGTAGCTGCTTTGGACTGTCTATTCTAGTGTCTTGGAGCTATATAATATATTGGGGGCTGAGGATTCCTCCATTTGGATTCAGTGTGTTTTAGTCATTTATAAGGGTACGATTATGACACATAGGTCACAGATTCCAGGACTTTCCAGGACCTCTGTGACTTCTTCCACAGTGGCAGAGCTGTAGCAGCTTTCAGCCCCGGGACCACCAGAATAGCAGGCAGCAGTCAAGCCCTGGGGACACCAGAGAAGCTCCTCTTGGACTGCTGGAACAGCAGATGGAGGTTGCCCTGGATCCGTGACCCCCCGGGTTGCCAGAGCAGTGGCCGGAGCAGCCCTCACCGGGGCCGCCAGATCAGCACCCCCGGGGCCACTGGAACAGTGGACAGAGGTCAGTCCTGGGTGGCTGGTGAAGCAGCTGGTGGTCATCCCTGCAGCTGCCAGAACAGTGGCCAAAGGGCTGATGCAGTGGTCAGGACTGGGTCAGCCTCCCTGGAGTTGGAGCAGTGGTGGGGCTGAAGCAGCTGCTGAAGGTCAGCCCCCGGCAGCGCTTCTATTGTTAGTCCCTTCCCCACATGATATTTTTAGTAAAAATCACTGACAGGTCACAGGCTTCCATAAATTTCTGTTTATTGCCTGCGACCTATCCCTGACTTTTATTAAAAACACCTGTGACAGAATCTTAATGTTAGTCATTTGGCATGCAAGTAAAACCTTCTAAGTAGGAGTCACTGTCAGAACTGAGTCCACTGTCATTAAAAGTAAGATAAACAGGTAGATGGTGCACTATCTTGCTACTGACAATAGATAAAATAGCTATGTGGAATTAAGGCATTCCTAATTTAAGTTTGAGAAAACTAACACAAGAAAGCTCATTAGAGGTGTTAAATTATATCTGGCACTGTTGGAGCTGTCAAGATCGTAATGTTTTTTAAAGCTATTTTCCAATAAGGCACATATATATATACTTTCAAACTTTATTACTGTATTAAAGCACGTATATGAAAATGGTCTGACTTTCAAAGGTTTAATGGGATTTGTGGGTGCTCAGTCTTTTTGAAAAATGAGGGTACTCTGGGAAATCATATATATTTTAAATGAAATATATATAAAATGGATTTAGAATTTTAGAAACTGGCATCCACGTTATCATCAGCTAATCAGTTATTTAGATTTGCAAAGGAAAAAACAGGCCAAGTTGAGGGTGGGCTGAAAGTCAGACCCAAAATATACATTTAGGAATTGATATCTACAGCAGAAAGATAAATACGTGCAAGCATTAGCAAATAGTCTCAGAATGTCTCAGTACCCCCTTTTTCTATCAAATAGCATAAAACAAGTGAAAAAGAAGAGCTCATCCTGACATTTTGATCGGTGCTGTTTTGCCCCCAAACATTATTGCTTGTGCTACAGCCTAGAGGGTGCCTCATCTTACCAGAGCTTACATCTTATTTTTAGTGAAGAATGGAATGTAGCACAATGGAGGCATTTCAACTACCTCAAGGCACTGGTGGAATAAGTAAAAATGTCTGATTCTCATGTACTTGGTGCTTCACTTAAGATAAATATTAAGGCTGTTTCTTTTCTTTTCTTTTCTTTTTTTTAAGGAAGGAGTTAAATATTATACACTAAAATCAAGTGGCACATTTTATTTTGAAGGACGTGCCCAGGTACAAATAAGAATGAACCTATTCCTATTTTGTTAAGGGGTCAATTGTGCCTTTACCACATGCTTCAGCTACAGGGATGCTCTGCCACAGGAGCAGACTGGAAACTCACTTCTTGGTTTCCCTCTGCTCGCAGGGGAAGTACACTGTACCTGCCCCATATTTTACAGTTTGTGTGTTCCCCACCATGCTGGCATGAAGGAAGAGCCGAGGCTGATCCCATTCCTCTCCTTTCCTGTCCACTCCTTACATGAGAGGGGATGTAACTTTTCTCCCATCCCTACTGCTATCCATAGAATGGATAGTTGGCAGGGGCCATACCTTTATCCCTATAACTCCGCTTCTTGGACACCTTCCTTTTCTGCACAGTAGCACAGAATGGGTCCCAAATGGGCTTTACATTCTGCATGATTTCCTCATTAAAGGTTGGAGGCTCGGAGCATAGTCCTGCAAATGCTAATGCCAGTGAGTGTCTTCAGAATCTGGTCCTCGATATGCAAAATAGCTAACAAATCTGCAGGCACTATAATCTAGACTTCTGTTTGTGGGACAGCAGGATAGGTTATCATACTGATGTGCTTTAAAGCAATGTTTTGCCAACATTTTTATCATTTAACAGAGACATGTCTGATTTGAGTGCCTCCAGCTTCCTAACCCCAATTGCTCCCTCCCTAATGTGACACGAATTCAGAAGTATGACAACTAGGACAGCACAAAAACATTTTCAGGATGAATTCAATCTTTACTGGTAGGTCAGCATCTTTATTTTAGTAGGCATTTATCTGAATATATTAATTTCAGCCCAAAGCAGGGAGTTTATTTATCTTTAAAAAGAAAAACAAAGTGGAAAAAAAAGCCTTTGGAAATAGTTTACCCTAACTATTAACCAAATGTATTTAAAAAGCAAAGGGTCAGTTGTACTACTACTACCCTTTCTACTAGGCTACATAGGTGTCCGTCCAGTGTAACCCCATTAACTGGGAGCCAAACCCGACCCACTGAATTCCAAATGACTTCTCATATGAATCGGAGTCGCGGGAGCTGGCTGAAAGAGGGGACAGTTTAATGTGAACATGTTTTCTTATATACTTATGGTCTAGATTGTGACTGGCTGCTAAGCAGTTGTATAAGGGAGAGGGTCTCTCCTCTCTTGTGCCCCAATAAAGGTCCCCATTCTAATTTATTAAGTATTATTTGTATTATTGTAGTGCATAGAGGCCACAACTGAGATGGGACCCCCTGTGCTAAGCACTCTGCAAACAAATAGTAAAGAGTCAATCAATATCCTGAAGAGCTTACTCTAAATACTGTAGACAGACAAAAAGTAGGATAAAGGAAGTGACAGACAGGGAGATCATGGGCCAGATGTGCTTTTACACTAAAGCCTCTTTATATTGCCAGGGTAGTGTAAAGGGGCCTCAGTGGTAATGAGAATTTAGCCATGAGTGACTTGCCCATGATCACATAAGAAGTCTGGTCTGAAGGAAACAATGGAATTATGTTTTCAGCTTCGAAAGGACACAGCAAATTCTTTGCAGAGCTCAGCAGGAAGGGACAGCAGGAGAGGTGTCAAGTAGCTGAAATTAGGAATCAATAGAACTAGATTGGTGAGGCCCACTTGCCAATACTGGTGACAGATGAGAGACTATTTTCTCTGTAGGGCCTTCACACTTTGAGGACAGTTCTGGAAGACAGTGAAATAATGATAGGTCACCGTGTCTCGACATAAAAAGTCAATGACTGTGGATTGTTGGCAAAGTAATTCAGGAAATTTATCTAGTGATTGACCATTATATGGAAGATTTATTGAATCACTCTGCCAATAATAATCTGACATCACTGTACTTTTATGGCAGGTACAAGCTGAACACTATGTTGCAGATATCTGAGCTTCCCACTTCTTGAGGTGGACAGTGAGCTTCAAATTGTAGCACCGTTGTTTCAAATGCCTACAGAGGATCTTGAGTTCTTAACACTGATCTGTACATCAAGCGGGCAGTGAGAGAGGAGATAACAGTCATTAAGCTCACTAAGTGATGCTTAGTTTTATATATACACCTAGGATGAAATCTTAGCTCCACTGACTTCAATGTCAAAGCTTTCACTGACTTCAAATGGAGCCAGGGTTTCACCCCTAGCATTTTCATGATTTGAAATCATTGGAAGAAGAGAATAGATCATCTCCCCCTCTCATTTCTATTTCCCTGCCATTTCTTTGGAATTTGCACAGTAACACGTGTAAAGGCAAATGAAATTCTTATTGCAATGCTGGAGGGTTAATTCTGTTCTTGGTTACACCCATGTAACACCACTGGAATCTTATACTCACCTACAATCTCAATAAATCAACTGGAAGAATGTGGTGTTATAGAAATAAATAAGAAGATAATTTTGTTCTGCCAATTTAAATTACACTAAACACAAGACCTGTAAGACCAAAATGGTACCCTGAGAATTTTGAGTGACGTTTTAGATTTTAGATTTAAGGAGATAGCACAGGATCAAAATGTTAAGTTACTGACTTATACTGCAGTTACTTACATCCTGTTTATCCCATGCAAATTTGGCCTTCACTGTTTGTTTAATGATATCTTGCCAGACTAACATTAATGGGCTGCAGGAAATGCAGAATACCTGCCATGTGAGAGCCTTTCAAGAGCTTTATGTAGGTCTATTGATTCCACTCCCAGAGTTTGAAAATGACAGCCACCATTGGTAGATTTGGTTTCCAGTGCAGCTCTGATGAGTCTATTTTAAAAAAATATATATATTTTCAGCTATTGCCTGTGGCCGGTTTACTTTAAGCATATCGAAATCTTCTTTCATGAATCAGCAACTGGTCTAAAATATGAAGTGAGCAAGCAAATGTATTGTTTTTTTCTCTTCTGAAAATACATTAGTTCTTCAAGTCACTAGCCAGACCCAAAGGCTTATATAAAGCATAAACAGCATTGTGAATTGATTGGCTGCTCCACAGCTGTCCTTAATCTTCAATATGCTATTGTTGACTGGTAAAACGGCTAGATAATTTATGCTTGCTGTTGACTGGTAAAACGGCTAGATAATTTAGACTTGCTGGTTCCGATGTGTTAGACTCCTGGCCAATGGCTATCAGATCAGAAACTGTCCGGGTTGTCTGCTCCGTCAGTGTGCAGTGATTACATCTGGTGTTAAAATCTGGATGTTTATGGTTTGGTTTGCATGAGAAGGAAAAAGGGAGGATTAAGGGCTATAGTCCCCTCCAAATCTACTCAATCTCTCATGACAGAACCTATTAAAATGGGTTGCTTGCTAGTCAGCCATGGCACTCCAAAATAAAGCATTCTGGTATTAATGATGCATGCTTAACGTTGTAGGGAACAGTTCACAGAGCACTGGCTAGCTGACATCTATTTAGCCTGTAGATGAAAAGGTTTGTAAAAAAAGTATGTAAACTGTTTGTTTAAAAAAATAGGCAGGGTTTACCTCTACAAAACTCTGATTGGACTAAATATTTTCATTATTACAGAGAAGAAAGCATTGCCTTTTTACAGCCACCTCTGGGACTTTGAACAGAATTTCCTTCCAGGTACTTACCTTTCAGAATCCATTTTAAGGTGTAGTTTTTAATTTTATTCTGTGTCAGACAGCCCATTTAAATTATTCTACACACTTCTCAAGGTCCCATTCTCTTACATTAGACACACTCAGCCCAGTCTACACTCACCTTGGCGATTCGGCAGCAGTCAACGGGAGATACGCAAGTGTAAATCACTTGCGTATCTCCCGTCGACTTTGCAGCGTCTCCTCTGCGCGGCGTCCATACTGCGCTGCGTCAAAGGGAACAGCGCTCCCTTCGACCCAGCGTTACTCCACTTACCAGGGTGGTTTTCCTGCGTCGCTTCCTGGATTGACTGAGTGGGTCTACACAGACCGCTCAGTCGATCCAGAGCAATTGATGTGACGGCGGCGAATTTGCCACCGTCAGTGTAGACCCAGCCTAAAAGAAAGGTCTTTTCTTACCATGGCCATCCCAAAGGGCCTTTCCAGTGGAAAGGAGAAAGCAGTGTGAGTTAGACAGTTTAGGTCTCTGCCCTCCCCTTCCTCCAGCCTTCATCTTCCCTGCCTACTGCAATGTAGCTGAGCCTGAATTCCACAGGTAAGTTTTAGAGGCACACCAACCTCACATCAACCCTACTCTGAGCACAGGGTCCTTGACTTGGCTGAGATCATTCATATTTGGATTCTTATCTCTCATCTCCCTCAGACAGTTATTTCCACTTTGTTTCCTCTTACCTATTTAAGACTTCTCTTTGAAGAATCTTGGCGATACAACAAGTAACAAATGTAATGTTTTTGGATTGCTTACTTTTAACTCCCACGTTTATTTAATTTTGGACCTTTTTTAATTCTGATGTTTTCTTGACCAAAACATGGACAAAGCAACACCTAAAATCTCTCTTTTCTAAAGTTCACAGTGAGAAGATTAAGAAAAAAAGCAGGCTGCTGTGATTTCATGGTGCTTTCTTCATTTACTCTGTAGACGATCACATAAAAAGACAGCAGCAGGAGTGTCTAGCAGAATTTATAAAAATAGCATGTATTTTCACAGCTTACTGGTTTTCTAGCTAGTATCTGCTGTTAGATAAAAAAAGAGATGAATACCTGGAGGGCGATACTGTACAGAAAATAAAATCCATCAACTTAATATCTAGCAGCAGTTAAGAAAGCAAACAAAAAACTTGGATTCAGTCAGGGAAGGATATAGTATATATCAGCAGAGATCATTAGTGGGATAGGATAATGAACGGGGTTAATTAAGGGTTTGAGTGGACCATACTCTGTATTGTCTGTCTGTTCATCTATGCTCCCATGAAAACAGTATCTGTGCACCACCGAAGTATTTAAAAATAGAAAAAGTGTGTGTGTGCAAATGTGTGGCAGAAATAGAGAGAATTTATGAAAAGATAAGTCAAAGGAATGAGCTTTATAGTTAGTTTGAAATAAGTGAGTGGCCTGATCTCTGGCAGGAGTGAGTTCTGTAGTCTAGGTTCAACTCCTTTGAAAGTTCTTCCTACAGCACTTATGAGCTCCTACCGTTGATAGTTTTGCTAGAATGCAGCTGTTGTGAAAGGTCATGGCAATGGAGGGAGTAATAATCTCTCAAGTACCAACAGCCACACCTATGGGAGGGCTTTGAATATAAAGACAAAGCTCTTGAGCTGAGCTCTGCATCAGCTGCAGTGGGGATCCAATGTGTTCATAGCAACCTGTGCTAATAAACTGAAGGACTGCTGCACTTTGTACCAGTGGAAGTTCTTAAAGGGTAGGATGAACAGTCATACCTCCTCTACAGCCAGGCTGGCAAATGCTGATCATACCTCCTAAGAGCTAATGTAAACAAAGGACTGTAGCACTGTGTACGTGAAAGTGTGGCTGAATGAGTCATGCATAGAGAAGACTAGAGGAATGAGTAGAAAAGTAAGTGGGATGTGTAGTGGGGATGGGTGAGGAGAGAAAGGTGGAGAATACAGTGAAAGAAACATGAGATTGAGATCCTAATGATTCTCTTAAATTACTCGGAACTTCTAAATGGATGTACCAACATTGATTAACAAATCCTCTCTCTGTATATTTGTATACTAAAGATATCCTGATTGTTATTTACAATGTGAAGCAACATCCACTGTTCATTGTTCAGAAAGGTGATTATTTGGATCATTATCTGTTAGGATCAAAGCTACCACGATAATGTGAGCACAAAAATGAGCCTGTAATGCATCCAGGGCTGGTAATGCATTACCATTCCTTTGACCTTCCAAAAACAGCTGCCTCCACAACCTTACCATTTACCTGCCTGTGGTGCTGTGTGTGGGATGCCTATTTTCCCCAAGTCTAGCTCACCTTTCATCCCCCATAACAAGGCTGGTGTCCCTGGGCTGGCACACTTTAAAAAAATTTTTTTTTAAAGAATTAAAACATTTTTCCTCTATGTCTGGAGATATGCTGCTATCTTTTTCTTAATTACAAATAATCTTCCTCCGCATTTGTTTTACTGCCCAAATAGTGCTCTTTGGAGATTTTTTTTTCCTTGATCAAATGCATGAAATTAACTGCTCTCAGCCAAGGGGATCAGAAACATTTTTGCATTCAAAATAATCATTTGACAATGAATAAGCAATTGCATATGAATATAAGGTAGAGGCTACAGATTCTGCTTTCTCTGACTGAACCACAGTCAAAAAAAACAAACTATCACTGTTAGCAAGAGGGTTACATTCGGGCTCCTGTGGGATCATAACTTTGAACTGTCTGACTTTCAGATGAAAGAAGTGTTGCTTAATAATGGCCCCAATTCTGTAAGGTGTTGAGCATCCCTGACTCCAACTACCATCAAAAGGAGCTGAGGGTGTTCAGCACTGTGCAGGATGGAGCTAATATTTTATTACACTTGATATATCCCCTGAATCTCATCTCTGAATTCATTTTTCTGCTTAGAAAAATAGCTTCCCAGAATGCACTACAATTTTTATCAGCTGCGATTTTATATTTCCTTCAGGATCGCTGATGAAAAAGTTGAATACCAGTGGGCCTACTACCACTCTCTGCAGAAACGCACTAGAAACATCCCCATTGACAACTACACTGAGATCAGTCAGTCAGTCAGTCAGTTCTTAAGCCCTTTAATGAGTGCTGTGTTGATATAGAATACTGCTAGAATACTGAGGTGTCTGTCTCAGGCTGAAAACAACGCACACAATTTTGGCAAGATTTCCGCCAAAATTGTTCAACCATTTCTGAGAACTAGGGTGGGGGGAAATACGTTTTGCCCATGTTAAAAAAACTCCTGGTGATTCTATTTAGAGATGCTCTAGTGCCCCCCATGTTTTGGAGAAATTTGTCAGGGATGTAACTTTTTCTATTCCTGTGAAGATCCACAGACATTTGGCTTCTGAAAAAATGCAGTTCACATATGCTTGGTAGAAACTTGTCAGAGGTTTACAGCTTAATTTCCCAAATACTCCATCTACACTGGGTATGCTGCAGCCAGCGACTGCAGGCAGCTGCGCAGAAGTTTCCCTGCAATTGCATTTCTAGGCTTCTGTGGCTTAGGCCTGAGAGCAGGGAACCTATCTCCCCTTGCTTGGCTCAGGCAGTGTGCAGGAGGAAAACACCTGAATTGAATGCAATAAGGACAAGAGCCATACATTGGAGGGCAGGAGTAGAAAATGTGGACAAGTGGGTTCGGGGGAGACTGGAAATTTGATGGTGGAGTAGAGAAAATTAAGAATGGGGATAGGAAAGGACTGACACTGGCTGAGGGGGCAGAGGAGAGTGGGACTGGGAGCCAATGGGTGGTGGGGATGTCAAGACCAGACAAGAAACTGGGGGAGAAAGTGAGACTGGCTAGGCATGGAGATGGAACCAGAGGGACTTGGGAGGGGAGCCAGATCTTATGAGAAGTCAGGGTATATAAAAACAGGGAAAGAACTGGGACTGGCTGGGCAAAGGGACTGGGATAAGGAGCCAGGTGGTGGTGGTGGGAGAGGCATTAGAGGAGGAGCTCTGGGAGGTAGTTGGGATTCAGTAGAGACAGATACAGTGAATGTTGAGGTAACTGGAGGCTGATCAGACAATGATCTGGGAGGGAGACTTAAGACTGTGTGGGAAATGAGACTGGGGACAAGGAGACTGAGAGTGGGGGAGAAGACTGGCACTTGAGTGAAAATGGGGCAATTGGGATGGGAAGCCTGAATTGGGGGACACTAGGACTTGCTGTGCAAGGAGACTGAGTATGGAATGAGAAGTCTGAGGAATGGAGAATGGGACTAAGATGTTGCACCAGGAGTGGGGAAGATACAGGACAGGGTCAGGCTGGAGGGGATGGCGCAGAAGAGGTCACACTTGAGGATAACAGACAGAAGCATCTGTGTTCACTACAGCACGTTCCCGTCTAGCACCTGGAATTGAACCCAAGATTCTTGAGTCTCTCCATTCTTCTGCAGTGTGCAAATATTTATGAATCTCACTGGCAAAATGCCTTACCCCTCTCTAGTGCTGGTCCACATAGAGGAAGACAAACTACCACAGCTATCAGTGACTCTGTTAGCTTAAGTGGCAAACGTCTGCATGTTGGATGCTACTGATGATCCATGTTGGTGTCAACGTGAAACCATATAATGGAATATATGTTTTTTTCAGTTTGCTTTTTCAAAAAGCTAGGAAGTTACAACAAAATTATGCTGAAAGAACATTAAGGTAGCAAAGCCAAATACTAAAAAGTTAGAAAACACCAGACTTAGGGATCCCTGTGTAACCTTACTTCGTCCCCCAATTGCAAACATATTATAATACAGCTTTTAATTACATGATCCTATGATATTTTTTCACAGGATCCCAGTCTCATCCAGTGCACAAGATGAACCTGCTTTGGGAATGAATCATGTCTGTATAGTGAAGAAGACTGTTGTTTGTAGGATCCCTGCTTCATTTGTTGCAGAAGTTGGATGGTGTGTGGTGAATGAGGCAGGGGACTACAAGAAGAGAAAGGATGGTCTCAAGGTTAAAGCAACTGAATGCTGTCCTCAATAACAGAATTGTTTTGTTGCCGCTGCCACTGTGCTCCTTTTTGATATTGGGCAAGTCACGTAAACCAAATTTTTCTGTAAGTGGTCACTAACTGTGTGTACTTCATTTGATGGGTGCCCGAGCTGCAAAAGTGCTGAGCACTCAAAGCTGCAACTGAAGTCAATGGAAGATGTAGCAGGGATCTGTGGCCTCCGTCAGACATTGACACTGAAGGAGGGCCAACCATCTACCAGACCAGAAGCAGAGAGGTGGGACAGGAACGGGGAGTATAAAGGGCTGGCCTTCCAGCTCAGTTGTGGGGGGAGTGGCCGAAGGAGAAGGATGTCTCTCCCCTGGTGCTGGGACCTGGGCCTGACCGCTGTCTTGAGGAGGAGCTACCAGGGTTGCCTAATGGCTGGAGCTCTGAGGACCTGCCAGAACTGCTTGGGCCCTATGAGCTAGAGGAGCTCTTTGACCACTACAACCTGGAGGAACTGCCAAAGCTACCTACCCCCTGTGAGCCAGAGGGACTACCTCGCCCCCGTGGAGCTGCCCGATGTCAGCGATGCTGAGGGCCTGCTGGGACTGCCCCTCACATTCTACCCCAAGGAAGGGGACCAGCACCTGGACTACAGGTACAAGGGCATGGGGGGAGGAAGTAGCTCAGGGATAGCTGACCTCAAGCTTGAGCACTAATCAGTGACTTGCAGCTGGAGCCCCGCTGACCCAGTGGTGGGATGCCCCGCCACTGCTACGGCCCTGGGCTGGGATGCAGTGGGGTCAGGTGGGCCTGGGTCCCGCTTCTCACCCCATGCCTGGGTGACCACCCCTTGGCCTGCAAAGCCTCAATAGACTATTTGCTTGCCCTGCTTACTTTGCCTGCTCTGCCTGAGGGCCTCAGCTATAGACTGCTCGCCCTACTGAGGGATTTACCTGCTTTACCTGCCCTGCCCTGACTGAGGCCCAGTGCCATAGACTGCTTGCTCCCCCCACCTGACTGTGGGGGCTCAGGGTTTTGGGATTGCCTGCTGGGCCAGGGAGGTCCACAAACTGCTAATTTCTCCTTCTAGCCAAAGCTTTCCAAAGGACGTAGCAGCTGAGAGGTGTGGCCTCCCCCACAGATTGACAGTGAGGGAGAACCACCCTCCCCACCCATACCTGTGATCGCCTACAGAGCTATGCTTTCATCATATACTATACTATATAATGCTGAGCACTTTGAAAAATAGATCTAAACTTAAAAAGTGGCTACTTTTGACCTTACTCTCTCTGAATCTCAGTTTCTCATTTCTAAAATGGGGATAAGACCCTTATCTCACAAGGATATTGTGAAAATAAATTAATTAGTATTTGTGTAGCACTTACTGTAGTGAAGAACACAACAGAAAAGCTCATGAAGAAAATAATAATTCTGTCTTCAGAGCAGGATTTGATTAGTGTGGAGTAAACAAGGTCTGGGGCCACCCACTGAATAACAAGGAGAAAACAACACACTGAACAGCTGCTCACTGAGTGTGCATTGTTCATTACTTGCACCAAATGAGACATGGATTCTTCAGAAAAAAATAGTATGGGATCATATAATTAAAGCCTGTGTCAAAATGTGTACACACAACCTTAATTCTAGCATTTTCTAACTTTTCAGTGCTTGACTTTCTACTGTTAATAGTGTTCTTTTAATGTAGATTTGAAAAATATAATACTTATATTTACCGAACCAACAATACCTCACATTTATATATCATTTTACATTTTCAAAGTTTGTTGTAAATACTAACCAATTAGACTCCCCAGTAGCCTGAAAGATAGGTAAATAATATTATCCTCATTATAAATCCAAATAAATGTAATTAAGAAAATAATGAACAAGATGCAGGTGATTTTCCAGAAAGAATGAGTAGCTAGGTGTAATTTCTGGCCTGAAAGTGCTACTCCCAGTCAGTCATTCATTGTCAGAAAATGCCTTGTGCCTCAATCTTTCTAGCTATTATAAGCAGAAAATGAAAAAAATAAAAAACCCCACAAAGACCTAAAGCAAATACATCCCACTCCCAAATAAGCAAATGGATTTTCTAAAGGGCGATGCAGTTTTATCTGGTATACAGGACGTTTCCAGAGAATCAGTGCTTTGTAAATTAGCTGGTCTGTTGCTGGAATCCTCTCCTCATGTTCCGTTCAGCTTTTAATTACAGACAGAGAAATATATTTTTTCTATGCAATGATACAGAACCATGTTCATTACGGATATGGTCCAGATTAAAAATAACAATTACCCCACAATCTCTGTCTTCTTCTCATGATCAATTTATAATGGAGAAGACAAAATGTCATTGAATTAAATACTCTGCTTTATCTTTGATGATAAGAAAGCCAATAATTCAGTATAACAGTTCACAGCCACTATCAGCACCGAGCTTGAGATGCCATCACATTTACCTCAAGGGAAAACTTTTTCTCTTTGCGTCCTTTAATGGGCTGTACAATCATTAATTTCAAAGAAACATTTTAAAATTGTTTTCACTGTAAACATTTCTTTAAACAGAAAACACTACCTATAATATTTATTACTTTTGGGTACACTATATGAAGGGAAGAATTTTAACATCACTGAGTAATCAGCAATCATCTGTAGAGATGGTTGTTGTTTTAAATACAGAGAAACATTCAAAGCACATACCATAGCCTTTTGACTAGTTGTAACATTTTCAAAAGAATCTTTGTGACTTAAGTGTCTAAGTCCGACTGCCTTTCAATAAGATTTAACCTCAACATTGCAATGCCTAACTGAGAGAGGAGCCCACATCTATGCTATGAGCTATGGGCATGATTCCCTTGCTCGTGTACATGTACACACTCTAGTTCTCATTAAGCTAGCATGAGTATAAATAGCAGTGTAGCTGCAGTATCATGGGCAGTGGAGGCACAGATGAATATGTACCCACCACTTTCAGGTGGGTTTGTACTTGGCACAGCTGAGCCATGCCTCTGCGGCTATCCCCATGCTATTGCAGCAATGCTGCTATTTATATTTGAGAGCTAGCACAAGTACGTGTACGCGAGTAGGGGAATCACATTCCTAGCTCCTAGTCTAGACGTAGCCTGAGATGAGTGATGCCTGAACACCTTTAAAAACCTGGGCCTTGTGCACTTTTGACAATTTTCCTGCAATGGGTAACTTGTTTCCCACACATCTAAGTCATTTTTGTTTCACATCATTTTTGCTTTTATGGGAATTGTGAGAGGCAAAATGCATAATCTGTGTTGCTCTATTATATTCCCAGGATCGTCTGATGCAGCCCCCTATTCAGCAAGTTTCTTAAGCATACGACTAATTTTAAGCTTATGAATACTACCATTGAAGTCCAGTTTTCAGATTTCCTAGTGTCAATGAAGTGTTCCCCTTGCAAAAGGCATATTGTCAAAAAAAACTTAGTTCAACCTTGCAACAGAAAGCTGAGGCAAAATATTGGATCATCAATAAGCAATGATTATAGCAGTCTGCTAAAGAACTTCAAGTATTTCTATAATGCTATGTTTGTAGGGGTCACGAAGTGATAGAGAAATGTCTGAAAATACCATTTTTGAAAAAAATTCAGGTACAATAGCCTAAATGAATCACCTTTCAGCCCACACTCACTCCTTAAGACCAGTCAACAGCTTGTAGGAAATCATCATATACAAAATAGAGGCAACAAATGAATTACTTTAGTCCCTGAAGCAAAAGAAGAGCAATCCATATGAAGAGCATTTATGAGAGTTAATTTGGCACATCATCCCTAATTTAAGATTTCAATGTAAAATGGCTAAGCAGATTAATTAGCGTTTCTTTCAACATGTGAAAGAGGATAATTCTATACTAACTTGTGATACACAGTATTTTTTCAATATTTCAGAGCTTAAAAAAATAAGCCATTGATAAAATACTTTTCCATTTAAGTACTAATCTTGCCATAAGAATTTTGTCACTGATCTCAACTGGAGCAGTATTAGGCCCTTGATCTTAGTAACTATTTGGTTACATGGATGAACTAACCTGAAATGCAAACAAAAAACCAATAACGGTAGGTGAAATGAAGACATACTAAGATGAATATTACAAAATGAGACCCCGGACTTCAGGCTTAGAATATGCAATTATATGCATAAAATCCACATTTTTTACCAGGAGACTGCTGGCATGATTATGCTCTGATGGAAATATTTTCCAACATGAAGAAACAAAAATAAAACACTCTTACTTGTTTAAGCTTCTTTAGATCTTCATCAAGTTCCAAGTTGTCCAAAATAACAGCAACAAACAAGCTGAGCAGAATCTACAAAACAATTTAAAAGTATTTTAAAAAATGTTTTATTTCTCTTAAGAAGCAATATTAAAAACAGTGAGTGAAATCCTGGCCCCATTGAAATACATGGGAGTTTTGCCACTGATTTCAATGGGGCCAGAATTTCACCCTATGTATCTACTTAGTCATTTTATAGGTAGTACATTATATTTTGCTTTATATACAATACTTAAACAAAATTACAATTTGAAGGTTTTAGACTCCATGATCATATACCTAATATGAGAAAATCACTTAACATTAATCAAAATTATTACAGCAAGAAACCAAGTACAATGCTGAAGCAGCTCTTAGTAGAAGGAATACTACAAGTCTACGTTATGCAAAGCTACAGCAGCCTCCTGGTACTGTGTAGTGGAGTGTGTTTGTCTGTAAGCCATGGGCCAATGAAGCCCAAGGCATGATTGATGCTAGTTGGGAAGGAGAAAGGTCAAGGGTGACTGGAGAGGAATGCACAGATTCAGTACATCTCCTCAGCTAGGCCCCCATCCTGCAAATACTTATGCACATACTTAACTTTACTACTATGAGTAGCCCCATTGATTTCAACAGGACTATTCATGGCAATAAAGTGAAGCATGCTCCTAAAGTGTTTGCCACATCAGGGCCCAAGCCATAAAAGGAAGCTACTTCTCTCGAGTGGGAATCCTGACAGGATGTCATCATCTGCCCTCTCCTGGGATGAATCCCCTGGCAGCACAAAATGCCTCACAAAAGTGACTTCAGCACTTTGAGTCCATCTGAATTCCTAGGCACTTAAACACCATAGACTTTCAATGAAACAGGCTCCTAGGTCCCTAACATATTTTAAAAAATGGGAATTAGGCCTGTAAGTCACTTAGGCAGAGTGGCCAACTTCCTAATTTGTGAAAACCGGATACTAAGTGCTGGAACCTCCCCACCCCCTGCTCTGCCTCATCCCTCCCAGGGCTCTGGCCTTGCTCTGCATCCTCCCCTTAAGGCCTCACCCCTTCCTCAAGGCCCCCTTGCTCCTATCCCTCCCACCACCCTGCCATTGCTTGTTGCTCTCTCCACCTCCCTCCCCCTGGCCAGCTGAGCTGAGCTGAGCTCCAGTGGCTACTGGGGCAAGGCGTTCAAGGGAGCGCCGTGCTCCAGACGTGAAGGACTGGGGTAGGGAGAGTTGCGCTCCTGGGATACAGGGGGGTGACTGGGGAGGGGAAGCCACACTCCTGGGGTGGAAGGGTGACTGGGGCAGGATGGGAGAGCCACTGATATTTCTCTCTGCCACAGCCATTTGTGAGCGCTCCTCCAGGCTACAACCCGGTGGCAAAGGCCAGTTACTGCAGGTAACTGAGCATTTAGTATTCGGTCAGCACTGTACTGAAATGTCTGTTTTAACCATGTGCTTTCCTCTGCTACTTAGGTGTACTTCATTAATCGCAGGGGGCACTATCTGACAATCTCCTTGCAGAGGTTTCCTTTATACTCCTCCACTGTGTGCAGGGGATGTGTGTAATATGTATGTGTGTGCCTGAAGTACGTGTGTGCCTGTGCAGCCCACGTACCATGGAAGAAATCAGCAGGGGCTTTTCACAGAACAGGGCTGGGAATGAGATGCAGAGGATAACACAGCATTTGGGAGACTAACTCTCTTGAAATGGAGATATTAGATGGGGAAGGATGTGGTACACTGGGCCAAGATCATCCTTTGGACTATCAGAGACAGGGGAGTGTGAGATTTCCCCATACCCTCCAATCAACTTAACAACATGTGTTTCCAAGTCCAGGATCGCTTTCCCAGTTCCTCTTTCCTTCTTGCCATCCCCTTTTCTAGGAGCTTGAAACGGCGCTGCAGTATCCTCTATGGCCCTTGTACAGGGAAGGGGGAGTGAGGATTTAATATACACAAGCTGCTCTAGCCACCAACCAACTTGTGATTCCTGATGGCAGTCATCCCCTGCTCCTCATCAACCTGATCCTGTTCATCATCAGTTGGTTTGGTGAGGAGTCGTTTAAGTAGCTGCAAAGGAATCAGATGCCTCTTACTGAGACCTATTACTGGGTCAGGATTTTGGCCCATAGGAAAGAACTCAGGGCACTCATAAATACATTCCAACTGCTTGGCACAATTCAGGTGAAATTCTATAATCAGAGATGCAAACAACAGAAACCAGGGTGTATGTATATAGGTAACCACAGAGTAAGTTGGATAATAAAATATGTTCCACAGACAAGGTAGTGAGGTTCTGAAAGTCAGAGAAAGGAACAGAGGACAGGGAAAGTAGGATTAAGAACATTCAAGCAACACCATTTTTAATACAAAATATACAATGAGCTTAATGAGAAACTAGTGGTAAATGCATCTGTTATTTAGTCTTAAGGATTGGTGAAAACTAAGGTGACCATGGATTGGATTACAGTGTTCTCTGTGAAAAATAGTACCAAGGCCCTAACCCATCTAGAGTTTTTGCAGAACTGCTTTCCTTTCTGCTCTCTACATAGAAAGACATAACTATGGCCATTTAAAGTACACTCAGGAAAGATGTCTTTAGATATAATCCAAATTTACGTACAGATCCAGGTTCTGCTGTATTAATTGATTTTTTTATTAGTTAATATGCTGCAACACATATTTCCCATGTGTTAATTTCTGCATCAGGTAACAGAAAAGCACTATACTGGTTTCGAATTAACAGTTTGTACCGTGAGGCTTTATTTTATTTTCTTCAGTTTAATTACAGCTATGAAGGTAATGCAATGAAACAGGAGAGAGCATCTCTACATGATAAATACAAGCCCTTGTTTCACTCTGTGATCATTTGAACTATGAGGGCTCATGTTAGTTAACAATTATAGTATTATATCAGCAGTGGGAGTTAGGTCTTACGCAGAATGCCTCACACTAGAATAAAGGTTGACCACCATGTGCCACAAAGCTGAAGGCTAGATTCCATGATACATCAAAGAATTAATCCCATGGCCCTTCACAAAAAGTTGAGAATGAGCATAACAAGATTTAGCTAGCTAAGTAAAATATACAAGACAAGAAATACTTCAACAATTTATAGCAAAGGAAAGCATCGAAAATTTGCAGGTCAAAACTTACCAGAGTAGCAAAAAGATGATAAAGTATGAAGTAAATAGCAACTACAGGTGCCCACATATGTCCTACAGCATTAAGAGTCTGATCCATGACATCTACCCATCCTTCCTGTGTAAGGATCTGGAACATTGACATGAATGCCTGCAGGAGAAAAGAATCACATATCTATTATAGCTGTAGGCACTGTATTAAAATATCCCTATGGACAATCATCTCAAAGTTGTATGGAGTAAATTTAACAAAGCAGAAAAGCCAGTTGTTGTTATCTCGATAAATAGAGAAGTCAATTTCAATTCTGTGAATGCGGATTACACACAATTCTCAATGCAGAGGCAGAAACAAATAGTCCAATATTTGACTGAACTAACAGTTTACAAATGTAAATACAGTCTCAACTTTGCTAATCAACATGAAGCTATCCCTCTGATATCCTTCACAATTGATGAAACATAAAGACTATGCTGGGTTTGAGGATCAGTCAAGGTATGGTTTCAAGGCACTCATTGCCCTGTCAGTTCATGAGTAGGTCAGTATTTTAATGACTATTTTCTTTCTCGAAATACAAAGTAGAACACTGGATCTTCATGTCTGTAATAAAGTTGTATGATTAAATGAGTTCAGAAAGTGATAAAAATTACATTTTACAGTGCCTGGCAAAGCATTGTAGGCACTTCAAAAACACAATAAAAACTATGGCCCCTCTCCTTCAAGCAGTTATATGCAAACTGATCTCCAAAATCATGCAGAGCCCTATTGACTTTTTACTTAGTACTTTTGGTACAGACTTTTCAGTGGCACTTCTGAAGTTAAGAGGCACTTAGCACCAGATGTCAAAAGCCTCATTAACTAAGGATGAAATGGTACATCTCATGTAAGAAGTACAGCTGATCAGAAAATGGAAGAGATTTCCATTGAAAATGTTTGAACTGTTTCAGCCTGCTGTCATTAGAAGCTTGGTAATATAAGAGGAACCCAGTTTATTTACAGATTTGTATGTTAAAACTCAAAACTTAAGCTTGATCTGTGACCAAAAGACAACTTTAAATAGAGCAAAGCAGCAGGTTAGACAGATCCCATCTGCTGTCACTTTCTTCCTAACAAGGATCTGCTTGATAGGCATACCAATGTACAGTACAGTGAATTGCATTTGTCTGTCCGCAGTGTTGGAGATGTGTATTATGACTTTTCAGGACAGAGTCAAGCAATAACCTCCAAAAGATCAAGATTGCCTAGGCCCTAGATACCACCTCACAACCTAAAGTTAGTCCATGGTCATGGACCCAGGCCTCCATAACTACCCAGCTGATGAAATTTCCCAATATAGGTAGGAAGGCTAGACAAATACTTCCAGGTAGCTTGATTTTAAATCAGGGCTGCTAATGACCAGGGTTCCTGATTTTCCATGGTAAAAAAACTCATTCTCTGATTAAAAAACCCTAAAAATCCATATTTTCCCGCAATTAAAATGAAACACTGAATGTTAGTTTCCCTAGCCACAATATATCTAAGTATCAGTGGAACGCAATGCTTTATTGATAGAGTGGAACCGGTTATCCAATTTCATTGGCACCAAGGCCAGATCAAATAATCAAAAATTCAGAAAATCTGGAGAGCTTCAGCTCCGGGTGGTGGGACTCCTGCTCTCAGCCCCGGTCTCAGGCTTCCCATTGTCAGCCCTGGTTTGTTTAATCTGGAGAGGTGCATTATGGAGACTTGGGTAAATGGAGTTCTAGAGTATATGCTTTTATTTTTTCATAAAATGTAAAAACTAAAGATTCTTTGGAAAAATGAAAATTCTATGTTTTTCCATGGCAAACAGATTTTTAAGATCCCTGATAATGACCTATTTTGGATGTGGGGATCACCAGGAAGGAGGGAGAGCCTAAGCCATGTCCTCTTTTCTATGCCACCAGCAGCTCCCAGAATCTTGCCCAATATGTGAGACAAATTCTTTAGATGGTAGATCCTTCTGGTGTCTGACTATTTTGTCCATCACAGGAAAAAAGGAATGATCACAGATAACATTTAAGAGTCGAATGCTTGGGTTAGGATTGCAGCCAGCACTGTATGTTTTTCAACCAATTCCACTGGCGCACTACAGATCGAAGCAAAGACTGGTCAAGGTACTATGCTTTTGTAAATGAAATTTAATTAATGTACCTAAAAAATCTGCAGATCTTGTGAGTTTGAATCTTTGGCTGTAACTAAACTGTTTCTTTTCCTTTGCCATTTTTGTCTAATATCAAGACTGCATTGCTTTTCAAATCAGCAGCAATGGTCTGAGGTGTGATTTTACTGAAGTACAGAACACTGAAATAAAGTACGTGAGAAACTGAAGTGAGAAGCTAATGATGTAGCTTGAGGTTATGGTAGCTCGATTCAACAACTTGTTGTGATGTAGAGACATTCAATCTATGCTCATTGCGCCTCGACAGCACAGGCAACAGTATGTTCAAGCAGCAAAACACCTTTTTGTTGCATCCCTTGAGAAACACCACAGAAAAGCCCTCCATGCCACAGTAATCATCCCATGTTCCTGAAGAATGGTGTTTCATAATTAAATATAAGTTGAAATATTGTGGAATTTTATGCCCTTGAAGAAGCGGCAAGTTAAAACAAAATTCTACCCTCAGAACCAATGGCAAAAATGGTATAGTGGGGTTCCATGTTTGTTGACACTCAGTGACTTCCACATCAAATTTGCTGAGTTTTTGCTGTAAAATATTTTCTCTAACTGACAATCCTGCCAACACAACATGGGTTCTGAGAGTTAAGCTGAGATTTTCTTCTCTGTTCCTCATGACCACTAATAAAAGTTTTACAGGCCAAATGTCTTCAAACTATGTTCTCAGAGACTATGTTCTCAGGCCTACTGCCTTCAATGAGCTTTCACAGATTCAGCTGACAAACTTAGTAAACAGTTTGCTTGATGGTGCTCAAGAAGGAATAGAATCCAGCTAAATTGGTCGTGACTGTTATAGCGCTGCACTGCTAATTGGAGTAAGAAGTAGTAAACGCATATTTGTGTCACTAGAGTAAGCACATGCAATAAATAAAATAGAATAAAACTATTAAACCTATATGTTCAGTAAAAGGGTGCCATTTTTACACAGTAATTTTTCGGAGTTGAATCGCACACAAAGCAAGCCTTCAGGGCTAATTCAGACAAAGTCCAAACTTCCTCTGAGAAGCAAAGCAGGAGAGCACATGGCATAGATCAGAGCATTCAGGTGAGTAAGACACCACTCACCGTGGATGAGTTTAAGTGGCAGATTGCAACTTTATCAAGAAACATAACCAACAGGGGTTAATTAACTCTGTAGCGCTGGCAGGCAACGTACGGATCTAGTTTGGGAGGAAAGCTAGCTTATAGCCAGGAAACAGGGAGTAAAGCTGTCCACAGCCACGCATCCCTAAACCAAGTAAAGGATCCAGCCCAGCTGTTGGAATCTTAGCCACCAGAGAGAGGGTGCAAACAGGAATGCTTGTTATATTAATTTAAATAGAATATATGGGCCCAAAGAGTCAAAGGTGTTAACATAACCCAGTTACTGTCCAACATTTAACAATTTAAACAAGGCTCAGGGTGGTATACAGAGATCTCAGCCGGCTTAGTAGCATGGCAAACATCATTTAAACTCCTTTTTACTTTTTTCTTAAAGGCACAGAATAGAAGGAAAATAGATAAAATAAGGCTGCAATTTTAATTTTATTCCTTGTTCCCTTTAGCTAGAGAGAATTGAGATGGGCTGAAGCTGTTGTTGCTGTAGTTGAAGTCCGATCCCATTTCCTAGAAGACAAAACAAGACAAACATACACCAGAGAGGAGAGAACAAAATAGTAAAGATGGGAAATGCAGCTTCTGTCTCTGGCTTTAACTCTCACCACTCACCTTGCCCTTGAAAAAACACAGGCATAGGAAGACAATGGCCCAACCTCTGTCCAGTGTCACCTATCTCTTGCCCACCACTATCTGGAACTGGGAGGGACACCTCTACCACTGCTCCCAGAGCATCTCAGGACACAGCAAGGCCAGCCTTATTGGTGGGTGATGGTCCAGGGCGCCATGGCCAGGGGACATCATGGTCAAGAGGGTGCCAGTGCCCGGCCAGGGTAAGAGACTAGCACCTACCAGTCAGGCTTTGCTCTCCACTTGTGGGTGGCTTCATTGGCCTGTGTGGTGTCCCAGATTGGCAGAGGTGGCGGGCTTGCTCCCAGCTGGTGGAGAGGCTGAAGTTGTTGTGGGGAGGGTAGGGGTTTGCAACTTGCTGCTGGGGAAGATCTGCCTCAGAGGCAAGCTGTGGGAGCCCTGGTAGGTCCAGGGTAGCTGGCTGGGGCCAGGGCTGGCTTTGCCCTCGGGTCAGTGCCATGCTCTGGTCTGTGCTGGGGATGGAGTGAGGAGAGCACCAGGGGAAGATTGCTTCCGCTCATGTCTCCTGCAGTGACTGTGAGCTGCCTGGGCAGGGTAGCTGCTCACCTGCCCTCAAATGCCCAGGGAGCACCAAGCTAGTGGTAAGCGCTCTCGGGGGTGCACAGCGGTGTCCGAAGTTGGGCGATGCTGAGGAGTGGAGGCAGTAGGGCTCCCTAGGCAGGTTCTTGGCAGCTTGAGAAAACAGAGCTCATGCTGGTTGCACACTGTGCTGGGCTTCGCTTTGTGCCTCACAGCATTGCCATCCCTCCAGCAGTTCACACGGTTGCCAGCCCGGCGTTCTTGCCACTGGTTCCAGAGGCTTAGGTGCTACAGCAAGCCAGCGCTGAGTGTACAGGCTGATCCTGTTATTTGCAGCAGTCTCTGCTGCAGGTGCACACAGTCCTTACTGTAAATTAAAAGCTTCTCCAGTAAGCTCAAGGTACGTGACTGTATTGTATATCTGTACTTAAACTCAAAGAAGGGGCACCAAAATACAAGTTCACTCAGGGTGCCATTTTGCCTACGGCCAGCCTAGGATCCAGAGGTGGCTGTATCCTGCTGGTCTGATATAATAATCCCACCACTGAAACAAGAAGTAGCGGATACTACATGGAAGTTATTCTCACTACTTTTGGCTCACAACCTGTGTGTGTGTGACTAATGATTGTTGAACCAGTTTAGCCTTTCTCTGTTAATTATATCTGAATTATATACTCGATATTATTTCATCTCTTCTTTAAAGGAAAACTTGCACTTTAATTAATTGCTTCAAGGTGTATAGATATCTCCAATATACTACTTCACACTCTTTTGTCCTGCAAAATCTACATTAATTAATTGTTTTTAAGTTGAAAAGTACCCTTTCAATATGATGAAAACTTAGCCTTTCATTTAAAATTGTAGTACATAATGTGGTTAGTTCTAATGGTATCCTTTAAATACATTTAAATCTTTTCTCATATTATTAAAGTTCTCTATATTGGAAAAACATTAGGTTAAAGAAAATAATATGGCAGCAGACAATGATTTTCAGTTTTGTACCCAGCAATCTTTCTTTCAGAAAAAGGTATTTTTAGTTGAAAGGTACATTTTCCACCATTTATGTTAAAATGAAATGCAACTATCTAGCTGACAGAACTAACAGCTGTGAAAATGAGACTTAGAGATTTATGCAAATAGAGGACTTCTGAATTAATTCATGTTATGGAAAAGACTGTCAGTTTCTTTGAGTCTCTATACCCCATTACTTAATTAGCTGTTTTGATGATGGTAGTCAAACTGCATTTGTATAAAGTGGAAGATGAGCAAATAGGACATAGTCTATGAAATGTGCATGTCAAAGTGACAATTCAGATTTTTTGTCTATCTATTAAATGGATAATGACCCACAAATGACTACAGATAAATGGTGAAAATCTGTAGTTTTACAAAAATCTAGTGGTCACTTACAAAGCACTGGTTCAGTAAATAGTGCTTGTATTCAAAGTATCACGGGCCAAATCCCATTGGACTTATAAGCAGTCCCACTAAAATTGAAATGAGGAGAATTTAGGACCAACTTTGTGTAAATGTGTGCTCTCTCTCCCCATCTCCTTGCTACACACCAAGAAGAATTCAGTAGCATACCATGATAAGAAAGGTCATCCTGTAAAAACACCTACATAGGTTTTAGATAGTAATGGCACTAAAGAGGAAACAATCATCATTTAAGAACTAACAACATTTATTTTGTTATGATTGTGTGGCACTCATGTGTCTCTGTCTCAGCCTCTTTCTGACTTAGCCCCAGGATTAGGAAATACTGATTGTACTAAAGTCAGTGGGGTTTCCCATTGACTTCAAGGGGGCCAGGATTTGCCCATGGGTTTCTATGTTATTTTGGATTCATTTTTAAATTGTGATCCTCTTTTCTTTCATGCTGGAGCAGCTAATGTTTGTGCCTAAGATGCAGAGAAATACAATTTGCTTTCTGAGGTATAGGTAACTATGCAACTGCAATGTTCCCTTTTGTTTTCTGTGTAGTGCACCTTGAAATTTCTAAGCAGTCTTAGCAGAGATATTCAAAGGCACAAATGGTAGTTAGGCACCTAACTTATTTATACTTTTCAACATCTCCCTGTCTCTCTGTACCTAGAGTTTAGCTGCCCTTTTTTTTCCTCCTCAGGGCTCAATACAGGCTGAGAAAACAGACATGATGGGTTTTTTAAAATTTGTGTCTTAGTTTGTTGTTCTCTTAAAGCAAACCAAGGTAATTGTGACAGAGTATCTATTTGGATACAATAACGCCACTTTCCTGCAGTGGTGTGCTTTTCAGTGTAGTGTCTGGACTTTCATTTAATTCAGACTATTAAAAATATTACTCAAATGGAATATTTTGATCACTGGGGGAGGAATTCTCTCACCACAGCCTTTGCATCTTAATGTACTAGTAAAAACCTCTTAGCAGGCCAGAGGAGTTTCTGTATGGCAAGCGCTGAGTGTCAAGAGCTGGGTCTTTGCATATGTGGCTCCTGCCATTCTGAGCTGCTCTAGGTTGTAGAGCTCTAGGTTGTAGAAACAGTAGGCTCATGATCTAGTGCGCCAAATTCTGACTGTCTTATGCTCCAGGTAACCCCAATGATGTAATTGTTACACATCAGGCCTTCCTCTGGTATCCCCTCGTGCCAGGCACGTGCCCCACAGGCACCCAGATTCAGCCCTCCTCCTCCCTCCAGGCTCACTCCAAACACTCCTGGATGGCTGAAGACTTACTGATTATTACACATCTCAACGGTATCAACTAAAGCCCCATGCAGTAATTTAACACCTCATGCTCTGCCAGCTTTGGTCACTCTCAACTCTTCTGCAGTCCCCAGCCTTCCTTCAAATAAAGCAATAATACAAACAATGCCCACTCACTCTGGGCTTCATTAAAGTCTCACTTGTCCCTCCCGGTTTGCTCATCTCCCTGCCTATTGTATGGGACAGTGGCCACGTGGTCCTCTCCTAGGCCTTCCTTCACCCCAGCACTCACAGAGATTGGCAGAACACATTCCCTCTGCCACTCTGCAGGCCCTTGCCTTTCTTCCATCTCCATTTGGTCCCAGTTCCCTGACCCTTATACAGGGCAGTGACATGGGCCACTCTCTTGAACCTTACTTCCTGGAGCCTTCACCCTGTTCCAGGGGCTACTGCAGGAGATTATTCCTTCATGTAGCTTCCCTCTACAGATTCTCCCTTTCCTGCGGCTCTTTATAAGGAACACCTGTCCTCTTCTCAGCTGGATCTGTTTAGTGGACTGGACTGGCTGGCCACAGGCCTTTGGTCCTTAAAGGACCATGCCACTCTGTTACAGTAACCAGTGGGATTGTATAGAGTGTAAACCAAGGCAGAATATGACCCAATAACACTATACAAGAACCTGTAGAATACTTCGCTATTTTATTCATTTGGGGAGATGGTTCCTAAAAATACAAAGGAGATGGGTCTGTTAAAAGCAGTATAGCAAACATCTGTATTTTTGTACTTAGTATTGACTTAAAGATGAAGTCAGTCCAACTGAGAAGCTGCACTGGTCAAAAGAACACTGAAATTTGTAACCATAGCAACACTGAGCTTGTGCTTCTTGACTGTTCAGATAACCATGTGAAAACATGCAATTTATAGGCATTAGTGGACGAAGGAGGCCTACTGTTTCCAAAACCCATACTGTGCCCCATTGTGGGATATTTATGGTTAAGGGCGGATTTTATTTTTAGTCTACTGTTTCAGTGTTAAACGGACTTTAGTGTTCAAGCTCAAAATTTATCTTGGATTGACATTCTTTATGTAAGTGTAACAGTCCTCAGCATTTCGGGAACTGCAAAAATCAACCATGTCAATTGTGCCTGCCATTTCAGATCCATTTTTGCTTCAGGGCAAGACCCTATACATCTATAATATACTCTGCATATGTGGGCCACATGTCACTCTTGTCCTCTCTCCTAATGAAGCCATTTTTAACAAGCATGATTTAAAAATAATACATTTCAGAAGCATTAAACAGAATACTTTATAATTTCATGCACACATGAATGTATGTTTGCTGCGAGCCTGATTCTGTAGTCATTCAGTTGAATAATCTTACTGAAATCAATGAGATTACCTATATTACTGATAGTCCACCAATTTTGGCAGAGGGAGACAATTTAAAGAGACATTGACAGGTCAAATTTCATCCCCAATTCAATTTTCTTAACAGTAATTTTGCATTTGTTATGTCAGAAGTCCCAAAGCTGTAGAACTACAAAAAAAACCCATATATTGGCAATTATATTTCACAAACCCCTAAGCTTTAGTGATTTTGTATATAGTACAAGAATAATATTCAGAAAAAGAATAATTGGAGAATACTAAGTTCAACTAACATATGAGATGTATTTTAAAATATTTTAATTTGATTTCTACTGATACTCTACTATTAGTAATCAATCTTATATTCAGTTGAGAATAAAATAGAAAAATATCAAATCCACATTTTTCTTTTAGAAACTGGATAATCTATTAATGGGAATATCTTCTTTTCCTCTGGGCAGTATACTTCAGAACCTACACAGCTCTGCCAAAAATGAACACGATAATAAAATACATATATATGTAAGTCTGATCTAGGTAAAACTGCCCACTTTAATGTCAAAGTTTACTAACAGCATTATAGAGCTTGACAATGTTTGTTTCAACTTAATCTTTCACAGATCATTATATCTGTTAAATTCTGCATGTTGCTGTAAGGTTATCTTTCTTTGATTATGTAACTATAATTGTTTTAGAGATTTTCCCTGTTGTTTCCATAGATCACATCTTAAGCACGTGCTAGAAATCAACTGCACAGGAGTTTCAAACTTTCAATTTATTATCAAATATTTTCTGAAAACTATACACTGGAGTTGCGAGCACAGTATAATTAATGGCATTATCATCGAAATTAGACAGAATTCTGATTTTTTAAAAATAAACTTGCCTTATAGCATTCTGTTTTCTCTCCCTTCTTCAGTGTTTGAAAAAGAAATCTAATTATATTTGCCATGATTCTACTAACTCTTTTTCTTACCAGGATTTCTTGAATTGAAACTGTAGAATAACATTTCTTCCCTTAGGATATCTATTTTTTTTCTCACTTTTTTTGATGGCTAATATCGCAGAAATGTAATAAAGAAGACGATTTGAAATTGTTGCTTAACTATTTTGTTTGCTAAATGCATGACTCTTGAGGCTGTCTTATTCATTCCTATTTAATTGTTCTAATCAATGCATTTTCATTAAAACAGACATATTGTGAAACCAATACAGGATGACTGAAAGCAATATAGTGTCATTGTGTACAATCCATGTACACTCAATCTAATATATTATTAAAGAAACGGTAGTATTTTCATTCAAAACAGTGTGTTTCACTAACTATATATTAGCTTCAATTTCCACTGAATTTCAAAGTCTCATTCAGATTTCATGTCATGACAATAATATCCATTTATTTATGCCCAAAAGGTGGATTCATACTTTGTCAATACAGACAGGTTTTATAACCCTATGCAAAATACACATTCTTGCATAAATCAGGAGCCACCATTTTTTATAATACCAAAAGGTACATATAGGCATGGAAATATTAGCTATTTATCGGTAAATATCAGTTAACTTCGATTTCACTGTACACATATAAACTGACCAAAAAATATTTCCATTGATAATCAAAATCTACAGATAGGCAAAGTAAGAGAAATTCTGCTTAAGAACTTATGAGAGTTTGAATTAAGGGTATTTACTTTGTATATTTTGACATGTGATGCCGACAATTTAGTTTTTAATGGTTATAAAGATTTAACTTTCTGAGACTCAACATCTACTACCATTAAATAATTATTGTGTGACCCTCCCCATAATTTCCCACAACTGAAAATTTTAAATAGATTAAAATTTTTAAAATGCTTAAAAATTAAAATTGATATTTGTTTCTACTATAAAAAATTTAAATTGATTTCTGCCAAGCCTAATTATATATCATGTCCAAGTGCAACATTCCACATAATATATACTATTCCACACATGCAAACTCTCTTCATTGTATCCTTGATCATTGTTAGACCCACATGTTTAGTTGTGCCATCATATGTACATCTGTATACCCTAGACTGGCCTCACCAATAGAAACAAACAAAAACAGCCTCACTCAAACTTCTACTTACTATTGTAGGACAGAAGGGAGACAGAACCACACAGCAAAGACCACACTGTTATTTTATTTTCTATAGGATAATAAGATTTCATGGTAATGAAAATTAGATTACATATAAACATAGATCTATAATAAAATAACTAGTGAAATCGTCAATCCTTTTTATACTTACTCTTGGAAAAGTTGTAAATCTGTCCAGTTCTTCCACAAAGCAGAACATCTGTAAACTAATTGCTGACATTACGATTAAAAGGCTGGCAGTGAATACGACCAAGCTCCCGAGTTTTTTTCCAGGTCCAAATATCTTATACACAAAATCCTCCAAAGCAGGAGAAATCTTTATAAGTCGAACTACCCTAAGTACCTGCGAAGAGAAAGGAAAAAGATAAAATACAATTACAAACATATTAATTTGTCTGATTATATTATCCATCAAATTTTCATAGATTCACAGATTTTAAGGCCAGAAGGGATCTTTATGATCATGTATCTAATCTGACCTTCATAACACAGGCCAAAGAACCTCACCCAACAATTTCTGCATCAAGCCCATAACTTCTGTTTGAGCCATAACATAGCTTTTAAAAAGATAAGCAGTCTTGATTTAACAATAACAAGTGAGGGAAAATCCACTACATCCCTAGTTAAATTTTTTGAATGGTTAACAGGTTAATTCCCTGTTAAAAATCTATATCTTATTCCTAGTTTGAATTCATTCTAGGATGATGCAGCATATTTATTCAAATTTGCTCCTACTACTCAGAACCATGCATTTTTATTAGAAAGTGATAATTTTCCTAGCTCATTGCTTCCCTTGGTATTTTTCCCTTTCTATATTAATAGCCTCAATCCATAATCTTTTATAATTCCAGTGGATCAATAAAATCATGTGGCTCTGAAGTGAATGTATTTGTAACACTGAACACTGGGTTATATATTCATGCAGAGAGCAGCCCCCTTGTACCCTCATAGATAGTTTGCCTACACAGTGACCTAAAAGGACGTTAACCCTAGATCAAAATGCAAAGAGCTAAATATAAAAAATATAAATAATTAAATGTTTCATTAGCTAATGTACATGATTGTTTATTACTACACTCAATGAGAGACCTTAGTTTCTCAACAAAGGGAGAATATCATCAGTGTGCAAATTATACACAGCTATCTCATTATTTATTATTAGTATATAGAATCCTAGTAATGGACTAGAGCTCCATTGTGCTAGGTGCAGTACAAACACACAACAACAAGTAAGTCCTTATCCCAAACACCTTACAATCTAAACAAATACATCTTTCATGCACCAAGGACCCCATAAATTCTTCACATCTCAGTCATGGAGTCAGCTGAACGTATTACCTCTACCTTGTCCCCAGTATGGAATAAATAGAAGTTTTGCTTCTGGACAGAGGGCTGATGTCATGAGGAAGTTCTCTCTTTCTTCAGTGAGCTAAGTTAAGAATCCTGGAGTGACTATATCATTTCCATGGTAAACCATGTGTTACTTTCATGAGGGTCTAATGCATTTTTTCTGTTGCATAATTTGCATAGGCTACCCACTTATTTATTTTGTAACAGGAACACATCCCCAATGACTGATGTTTCATTACTGCTGCTTAGGGGGGCTTCTCTATAGCTTGCAGTTTTTTCAGAATGCAGCATCACATTGCTCATTGATTTAAGATGCTGTAATCACATTAGGAACAACCTATCTATTTTATATTGACTGCCCAGAAAATTGTAGACTCACAGATTTTAAGGTCGGAAGTGATCATTATGGTTACCTAGTCTGATCTCCTGTGCAACGCATGCCATAGTCCCTCGCCCACCCACTCCTGTGATAGACCCCATACCTATAACTGAGTTACTAAAGTGTTCAAATCGTGGTTTAGAATCCACCGGAGAATCCACCAGCAAGTGACCCTTGCCCCATATTGCAGAGGAAGACAAACCCCTAGGCCTCTGCCAGTCTGCCCTGGGGGAAAATTTCTTCCCGAACCCAAATATGGTGATCAGCTAAATCCTGAGCATGTGGGCAAGACTCACCAGCCAGATACCCGGAAAAGAATTCTTTGATTCAGAACCCACCCCATATAACATCCCATCACAAGCTGTCGGGCATATTTACTGTTAGTAGTCAAAGATCAGTTAATTGCCAAATTAGGCTGTCCCATCATACCATCCCCTCCATAAACATATCAAGCTCAGTCTTGGAGCCAGCTAGGTTTTTGGCCCCCACTGAACCTCTTGTAAGGCTATTCCAAAACTTCACTCCTCTGATGGTTAGAAACCTTCATCTAGTTTCAAGTCTAAATTTCCTAATGGCCAGTTTATATCCAGTAGTTCTTGTGTCCACATTGGTGCTGAACTAAAATAATTCCTCTCCCTCCTTGGTATCTATTCCTCTGATGTATTTATAGAGAGCAATCGTATGTCCCCTCAGCCTTCTTTTGATTAGGCTAAACAAGCCAAGCTCTTTGAGCACCCTCTCATAAGGCAGGTTTTCCATTCCTCGGATCATCCTAGTAGCCCTTCTCTGCACCTGTTCCAGTTTGAATTCATTTTTCTTTAACATGGGAGACCAGAACTGCACACAATATTCCAGATGAGGTCTCACCATCACCTTGTATAACAGTACTACCACCTCCCTATCACTAATTCCTGGAAATTCCTTGCCTGATGCATCCCAGGATGCATTAGCTTTTTTCATGGCCACATCACAGTGGCGGCTTATAGTCATCCTGTGATCAACCAATACACCTTGGTCCTTCTCTTCCTTTGTCATTGGCAACTGATGCATCCCAAATGTATCCCACTGATGCATTCTTGTTATTAGTCCCTAAATGCATGACCTTACAGATTGCATTTGGCCTGGAACTGTTGATTTTTTTAATATATAATTCTTCCTTGAAGCGTGGTTGAGTTAAAATGATACCTTTACTCAACAGATCTACTCTGGGATGAAATCCTAGCCCACTGAAGTCAGTGTGAATGTCGACATTGATTTCAGTGGGGCTAGTATTAAACCTCTGGTATGTATTCTGAGTAATGTTCTATATTCAACTGTCTAACCTCGCTTTTTTTTTTCCTCTGCCTAAAGAGCTCTAACTGACCTTTAAGTAGCACATTAATCTTTATTGGTGCTATTTGCTATTTCATTTGTTTTCATTAGGAGACAAATTAAATCTAGCAATTTTTTTCTGTAATGACATTCTTGTTTTCCATGCTACAGGCTAATGCGTACAAATTTTCTTTTTAAGATTTTTACATGATGTGGTGTGCACTTTGGGGAGTAAAATATATAAAGATTTTGTACAGCAATTCAAAATGAAAATTAAAAAAGAACAAGTTTTGTTACATAAAATTTCTAAGACTGCCTCTCTCAAGAAGTAGTAATGTTTACCTAAGGTGATATTTTTCCCCCAATCAAAAAGACTATCTTCTGCCTTCAAAAAACAATACATTCCATGCCATTCCAAAAAACCCTTTATAGGACTTTGCTGTAATATGTAAAACACGGAGTCTTTTGATTGACTACGAAGGCCTTTTGGATCAGGGCTGCAGAAAAGTTGCTTTATTGTAAATTATGCTATTTTTTGTCACAGAGTGGTTTGCATGTAGCTGTGAACAAGAATTAATTTTGACGTGCAGTGGGAGATGGTTGGAAAGGTAAGTACTGGCTAGTGTGGTGAAGAATAACTGATGCGTCAGCAAGAGGTTATCTGTGAAGACAAATAAATAATGTAGACTATGATATATGTTAGGGAAGACTAGGAAGGTGAAAAAAAGTCCTGTTTGATAAACCAAAGGCTATCCAACAAGGAACTCTGTTTTTAGCTGTATTTTTGTTGGCTGACTGGGAACACAGCAAACCTGTCATCATTAATATTAAAATGCCTGAAGAAATGCCTAACCTCCAGAAATGTCCCTGTGAACATCACTTTTTGACCTTAATTGTACTGAAGATATGTTATATAGCTTGCTAGAAATAAAATTGCCTGGGAACATGGTGTAAACATGCCTGCAAACTGACAACGGTATTTTCCAACCTCTCTGTCATTTGCTTGCAAGGGGATTTGGATTGCAGAACGTGACCCAAATCTTTCAGTGTAGCAGGTGCTTCTTCTTATAAAACGTATGTCTTTTCAGATAGCTATTTCAATAAAAACCACATCTCAAAATTCTGTGATGAAACAGCAAGTGCCCTTTATTTCAAAATGGGAGCTGACGACAGGTTTGGGGGTGGGTTTTTTTTGAGAATGTAGGCAGGTATCCTGTCCAAGTGAGGTCAATGGGAGTTTTGCCATTGGCTTCTAGAGGGCCAGGATTTCACCTGTAGTGTTTTAAAACAACAACAACAACAACGAACCACCCACCCAAAATTATCTGTAATAAATAAAAAGAATATATTAAGTTTGGTTTCAATAATTTTTAACCTCTATAGTTTAGGAGTAGAAATTAATACCAATACCTGAATATACTTTGACTGCTACTCATTTCTGTTTCTCTAGAATGATGCTGATTATTACAGCCCAGTGCAATTCTTTTTATAATTTTTCATTTTATTTCTCAGAATTTGTCATTACTTCATTTTCTCGGGTAGGTTGCACAATGAACCCATCCTGCACTCACCCTGCAGCAGTGGCTCCGTCCCATGGGGCTCAGCCTGCCTCCCAGCCCCAGGCCTGGTGGCCTGGCTCATGAGGTCACAATGCTGCTCAGTTTTGGCCCCACCTCACTAGCCATTCTGGCAGAGGAGTAGCCAGTCCAGTCCTGAGCGGTGCTGAAATCCAGGGTGGCAGGTTGAATGCCTAGAGTGGGGAGTTTTTCATTTTATGTCATTTTAATAATTGTTTTTAATTTTATTTCATGTTATTTTGCATTTCCAAAAAATACGGGCAGTGCCGGTAGTCTATATATGACTCACGCTAACTATGTGTCACCATGAACTATTTTCTTTTAAATGTAGATCCGTGCATCATTACACATTTTAATCCTTTGTGAAAGATTGGTCACAAAGTCAAGGCGGGGGGAGAGGGAGTGATTTTTCAAAAATACTCAGCTCTGGCCCATCTCTGCTCCCACTGAAGTCTTGTATTAAAACTCCCACTGACTTCAGTGGGAATGGAGTTAGGCCAACAGTGAGGGCTTTTTGATAATCCACCCCAAATTTATGAATATATAAAAAAATGAATCTACAGAGATATTATCAGAGCAACAAAAAGAAGGAAGGCCCAGATATGGACAGTAATTTTTCTCATCTGTTCCACAGAGTTAGTGATATCCATTTTGTCTAATATGTTCAATTTATATTTTAATCATCACACTTCCTGGAAAGAGACCACAAGTTGTAAGCGGGTTCTGGTTAAATAAATATTCCACCAGTGAGTTAATATCGTTGCTACTTGGAATATTTGAGAGCTCCGAGCTATTGTTGTCTGATGGTTTATTTCACATTTGTGCAATAGAAATACAATTGCTTAGTTTAAGGTATTCTTTTTCAGATGTTTGAGAATTACATCATGCCACTTACATGGCATTGTTCTGAATATTCTGATACCATGTAATCTCGACAAGGTCTAAGGTGCCACCATCTAAAAACATTCAATTCCTATGGGGCCATGTGCCGGAGTCAGAGATTTTGTAGCCTTGCAGGTTTTCCTGATCAATTTTGTAAAATCATGTAAAGGGAATGTGAACAGGCTTTGTGCAATTTTTCACAATCTGTCAAAGTTCATCACTACACTTTAGTTGACTACACTGTGTGTCATCATAGTTTATAATGCTTTTCTGTAAGATTTAGCTACGTCATTTATTATTTACCCTTTTTATTATTAATTACTCATCACTCACTTCAACTAATTTCTAAATAATAGATGTATATGAATTTGCTCTAAAATTTTAAACTTATACATGCAACATATATGACTGAAACTACTGTGAAGGTATTTTGGTCTCTCCAAGAATCATTGTTTTACTTGCTGTTATCTGAACTACAATTCCCAGAATCCTCCTATACCTAAAATGTCCAACCAGTTTAAAAAAAAAAGCCGTGTCCCATAATTCTCATCGTGACATTGTGATTTTCTAATGTCAAATTTGCTTTTCTAATGTCTGTTTTTGCTTTTTTAAAGAATAAATTATTAGTAACTGAAACCTTACACTTGAGATTATACTAAAGTATAGTGAACTATGGGCCTTTTCCCACAACTAGATTGACCCTAAAGGACATATTCTTCCAAAAAGGAGGGACAGGGAATTAGTTCGTCTGGTCACTAGGCTAACAGAGGACAAACGTGAGTTTCCTTAGAACCTTAAAAAGGGTCAACTCCAAGGAATCTCTCTCTCTTTGTGTTCTACCAGGGACTTCCAGCAGGAATGGCAGGACAGCCTCAATAAACAGATTAGGAATAATTTGGTTATTGCAAAGTGCCATAACCCAGGATGGAGCTGGGGAAATGGCTTTAGGAGACTCACGAGGAACTGAGGGAGGGAATGTACTAGTTAAGGAAGTTACATGGGAAGGTGACAGATTGTAGAGTAGCATCAGTGGAACAAAAAGCAAGTTTATAGGAAACTGAAGACTCGAAACAAGCAAGTCACTTGTGCACATTAAGCAGGAGCTTTTAAGATGCAGTGGGAGGAGAGGCAGTATGCCGTTGTCGGTGTGTGCAAAGCTGAATGGAGAATGGTGGCCAAATGAGACCAAAGCCAGGCTGAAGCAGAGTAGCAGAAGTTGGATAAGAACTGAAAAAAAGGGGGATGGGGCCTCATGTGCTTACTTGGATAGAGGCCTACTCCTGTGTGGCCTCCCTAGATCCACAGATTTAAAAAGAGCCATTTGGTTGAATTATTATTATTTAACAGACTTATTCCAAGTGATTTAACAAAATGAGAATACTGGAAAAACAAAGGGAAGTGTGGAATACATTTTGGTGTCCATGGATAACATTTTTGTGTGCCTGAGTAAGGCATTTAAATTGAAATCTTAAAATTAGTTGACTGTACCTGAAAATATGTAAACTGAGAATGGTAGAGGTCTGGATAGATGTGAAGAGTAGTTCCAATTACAAGCAGCAGTTCAAATTTGTGAAGAGATGAGCTGATGTATCCAGTAAAGCCCAAGCACCAGATCTTCAGAAGAGCTTCTAGATCAAAGAGCACTGTAAAAGCAACCTAGGAGAATACATCAGAGGAAAAACAAGTGTTTCAATTACTGATTCAAAACATGGGTTTCTGTGTCAGAATTCACACCTTGCCAAGATTTGAAATGATGTCTACTTGAGGATCTGTATAGCGAAGGAAATAGCCAGAATAACATTTAGCAAAAAATTCTGATGATATGTATTGAATAGCCAGTCAAATGGATAATGGTTTAAATTCATCAAAAAAGATGACAGGTAGCCATTTTTCATTTTTCTGATTCTTATGAACAAATGGCGCTTATTTGTAAATTATCAAACTTTGAATATAAACCTGCATTCAAATGAAAATGAAATAATTCGTGTTTGTATAGAATACAGCGTACTTTTACAGAGATGAGAGCGCAGTTTGGTACTTCTAAAGTACTAGTTTTCTATAAATACAAATATTCACAAATTATCACAAACTTTTTATTACAATTAAAAAAAATCAGATTAATAATTAAAAAATCATTCAAATTTGAAAAACCATCTACCTGTAATTCCTTTAATTAATTTGGTCTAATGTTCTCTCAAGCTTGGCAAATTCTCAGCTGGCCTGAGATGGCTGCAATTGGATCCCACTCAGGGTAGTTACTGCACAACTTGATGGTTCTAAACTATTTGAGATTGTTTGTTGAACTTATAAACATATTAATATCAGCTGCCTTGGACGATCCTGTACCTGGCCAACATAGTTAAGTTTGAAATGCAGCTTATATCATAACCCTTTATTTTTACTTGCTCCTACTTCTCAAATATATTTGCAACATGAAATTCTCTATGCTTGGTCACAGCCCAGATAATCAGATTTTGGAGAGGACCAGACCTATCAATTTAACCAGTTCAAAGAGAGAGAATTGTCCAGTGCAATACAATTAGATATTCTGCACAATGCATAACAATGGCTGAACCAATTTTAAATATAACGTAGATTGGACAGATGTAAGTAGCAATCCAAGGTTAAAAGAGAATCTACTCAACAGTTGTTGGTTTATGAGCATTTAATTTTTCCCCCCACACATGCATAGAAACAACTAAATAAAAACGGGTTTGGAAAGAAGGGATGATGAAGGCTAAAACAAATAAAAATAAGGGAGTAATAAATCTGGTAAATTCTACCATTTTTAAATGAAGATGTAGCCAGGCAAGAAGTATTCATAGGGGCGAGAGGATAGGAAGTGACAGGGAAATAAATGTGTTTGTAGGCAGGGGCAGAACTGTGCCATTCTTAAAGGCCTTTCATGAAATATCTACACAGTAAACTACATAGAGTTCATATTAAAGAGAAGGACCAGCTCATTCTAGATTTACACTTTTAGCTCTGGGAAGATTGAGATTTAATCCTGGCACTTTCACAACTTAGTTATCTGCTCTAGCTGAGGCTACCTCTCTCCATCTTGCTGCTTCCCCTCCCATTACTACCATGCATATCTTTTCTTTAATTTTATTTGCAGACTTGCTTTTCTCACCACAGAAAATGCCTCTAAATACTCTCCTCCCCATTTCCTCCCATGCCTTCTTAATTTATCAGTGTATATATACCCTGAGATTCCTCCCCACAGGCAGTAGAGCTAGGATACAGAAAATGATATGTGTCCTCCCCTCAGCAGTTCTCTATCCATGGTCATGACAAGTGTTGTAGTGGTAAGAAAAGAAGTGGGATAAACTAATTTAAACTTTATATTCCCCAAATGACAAGTGGGTAAACTCCACTGACCCCTGACTACACTAGACATTAAAATAAAAGGTAATACTTATATAGAACTAGTATTTTCAAACAGTAACAAATTAATGCTCTGAGGGTTCTCTAAAGTCAAATATTGTTTGTCTTCTTTTTCCAGATGGGAAAATCAGGCACAGAGAGGTTAATTATCTGTGGGCTGTAAAGGGCAGTGAATTTGTCAAGACACAAGAAATCCAGAGACTTGCATTTTAATCGTGATTCTGACATTATCTGTGAGACTTTGCTAAAATAGCGAACTTCTCTAATATTCAGACTCTCCTTCCATAAAATAGATATATTTACCAACACAGAGGGTTTTGTCAGCTAACTAAATAACTTTTGTAATGTGTTATATATTTTATTTGCAGTGAACTGTAAAAATAAGTGGTAGAGGTGGACGTACAACTCAAATGGCTGGGTTACCAGCCCTATGCTCAGTCCTCTAGTCAACATATATGAGTTGTTGGTGAGCAGTACCACCAGCAATATCTCTTACAGTTTTCCTAAAGTGTTTGAAATGTTTATCAAACTTTAAAGTTCTTTGCATGCTTAAATCAAACTAAGATGTCTTGCAGCATCCTAGTGCTCTAAATATTTTGTTTAAGCTGAGCAATAAAATCTAACTGAAAACCCTACTATGCAAGCACGCTCACATTCACAGACACCTCCCCACCCCCCCCAGCCTTCATCTCTTCAAAGATACAGACCAATTTTCTTTGACTTGCTCCTTTGTAGATCTCATTAAGAACTACAAAATGATACATGTTTGAAAATATGGTTTCTAATACAGCATGAGCAAAACCTTTGTTTGAAACACACTGGGAAAGTATTTTAATCCAAGTTGAAGAAAAAAAAGACCTTTGAGCTAAGAAGTGTCATAAAAATTTTCAGCCCCAAAGTATTTGAGTGTGTGCACTCCAGTAATGAAATACAGAAAAGTACTGGAATTCAACTTTAAAGCAGAGGAGTAGCAACTCTAATATTGACACAATTCAGAATATATAGGTGTTGCATTAGGGACGGGATTAAGAAATACGATGTTAAATATATTTTAATTTATTCTAAAAATGTGTAGGCAGGATGATTTGCATTTTCCATTCTTGTCAAAGGAACTCAAACCCCTACCACTTAAAAATGTATCAGATGGTTTGCATAACATTTAGTTACATTTATACACCTGTCTTTCCACTGATAGAGCTGGGTATTTTTCCTTCACTGTAATTAATTACATGAGAAGATTCAGGAGACAAATACACAACATCTGACTTGAATTTTTTGTTAGGTTTGTATACAGTTTTATGCTCACATCCATCCCCTTCTGCTGATGCAGAGAGGGGAAGAAAGTGAATCCATGGAAAAAGCAATGGCATGTTCATGCAGAGGCCAGGCAGTGGTTTCACAAGTTGCTACCTTCCACTGTGCTGCCTCATCTCCTTCTGTCAGAACATTGATGCATCCCTATAGCCATAAGGAAAAGTGTGTGAGGCACAGTTAGGAAAGAAGCCAAAGAAGAGCAATGTGAAATGACATGCTTCCCTGTAGGCTGCAGCTGATCCATAGGAAAGATTGCAGGGTGTTACAGTTGCTTGAGGCAGAGCACAGCTAAAGCCAGCATCCAACACTACCACATAGGTTGGTTCTGCTCTGCTGTCCTGGCTTAGTTGAGGGGAGTATAGAGCTACAGGTGAATTTAGAGGGGAGTCCTTCTGAGATGGATCAATGGGGTTAGGGTTCCTAGATCTCTCTCATTCCTCCCTTTTCAGGTTCTATAGTCTGTTTAATCTTCACTTCAGCAAGAGCGAGGGGCTTTTTCAAAACAGTATTGATACAAAGACACAGAATACTTGCAAAGAACACTACCAGTTAAGGTGGTAGCAGAAAAAAAAAAGATTCAACTCTGATCACTCCTCTGAAGTGTAGACTACTGCCTTTCGGATTCTTCACTAAGACTCCAATCCTGCAACCCAACATAATGGAGACATAGGTGCTGGAACTAGTGGTGCTGGGGGTGCTGTTGCCTGACTTGAAGTGGTTTCCATCATATACAGGGTTTACAGTTTGGTTCAATGCTCTCAGTGCCCCTACCATAAAAATGGTTCCAGAACACGTGACTAGAGAAGACTTCTACAAAACCCCTTTTCTGTCTGTCTTGGGTTTTTCTATAGCACATATCACCATACTGTCTAACTAATGAATGTGTATAATTAGGTCTTTATGGTGGTGTCTGCAATCCATTTGCTCTTCACCCTTCCCAGGGGCTTGAAAGCTATAATTGGTTGGGTTTATTGTTTATTTTTTTCTTTTCTCCCTGACTAGATTGGTTTTCCTGATTCTATAAGGTCTATATATTCAAATTTAAATAACTTTCTGATTATCTCAATTTGACCATGAATGTTATTTATTTTCATACAATGGGCTGATAAATACATTCATAATGTCCCTTAAACTTTGTAAATAGTTGGGTGTATTAAAACATGTAATAAATGGAATCTGGGTTTAGAATTTACATCCCTTTTTTTCCTACTGCTTTAACTCTTTAGAGCCTCCTGCTTTCTGGAGCTGTCTGTCCTCTAGTTCCCATACAAGAAACACACTTCTTTCTTGTAGCTGGGCATCTGAAATGCTTCAGGCTAGGCTTCTCCACTGAACATAAATAATTGAACCTCTAAAATGATACTATCCTAAGGATTTTAAGAACATGAAGGATTCTCACTTATCTAAAACTTCCTGGTATTGTTGCTGGGCATTGATGAATCAGAAGTGCCAAGTCCTGTCAAAACCTGTGAGAGCTGCTGCCTCGTCAGACACACAAGAGTAAAGAAAGAGAGCTAGCTAGAGGACAAAGATGAAAAGGGCTTGACTGACAACCAGTGGTGCAGCTCATTTATCTTGTGTTTGTTTCTTTTGAGATTTTTGGGTGTGTTTATCTCATTGTCCCTGTGATGGGGTCTATCAGGCCTTCTCTGCCCGCTGCTGGAGGCATTGGTGCCTTGACATCCACACTCGAGGAAAATCCACTCAGATGGGGCTACCAACAAGACACCTTCAGAGGCCTGAAAGGGCTTGGACCACTGAGCCAGCAGGCCACTTGAGAAGGCTTACCTGCTTCTTCTCAGGGGCAGAGCTGAGGAAGAGTGGGATAGAGGAGGAGTGCCTCAGTGCTAGTCCAGAACCACAGGGATAGGTCAGGGTCTCGCCTTCAACTGCTACCAAGAAGTGCTGATCTAAGCAGGGTCTGAAGGAACTCTCCTCAGACAAATAGTGATGAACTGGGGGAAAAAGACGTCAGGAGCAAACGTTTTTTGCATGGACACACCAACTCTGCCTACGGGCTCAGCAGATGGAACTGCATTGCCAACTTGATCAATTTTGGCAGATCTGGGGTTACAATTCACTTCACAATTCACAATCTCTCCTAAAATTCTCAGTCGCTGAGGGACAATCTACACTCATTGCTGTGTTTGCTTTCCACAAGCTACTCATAGTATAATTTTTTTTAAATGAGCGATGTACCCAAATATTTGGAAGCTAGTATTTTAACTGTGTTGTTAAATGTATTAACTTTAATTTGGGATATTGTAGATTATGTACTCTATGTATTTTATTATTTTTAAACCAAACTTTGTACTTTTGGATAGTTTAAGCATTATACCTAGATGTATAGAAATGCTTTCCTTACCCTGTGTATCAGATAACTGTAACATTAGTTTAATAAAAAAAATTAAATTTGAATGCAAAATGTTATTATCCTTATTGTATGAATAAAGGGCAGCAGAACTGTACTTAACATGCCCTGATTGAGAGAGTCACCCTCAACTGAACCTCACTGCTAAGATGAGGTCGGGATGCCAAATCCCAGTGAAAAAGAGCAGACGTGGGGATAAGTGTTCCTACCTGGTGGTGTGGGCTTTACCGAAAGAGTCTTAGACACCATTTGACTCCCCAGAGTTTAAAAACAGAGCTGATTAGACTCAATTGAAAGTTAAAGTACCAGAGCTGAGTTATTGATAAGCAGGTCTAGAGGTTAAACCTTAGACCTGGTGTGTGGACAGTGTTGCAGTGAAAGACAATGCTGAGGCTGCACTGGTACTGTGGTTCCCTGCTACCCGGAGAAATCATTAAAAACTGAAATGACTAAGAGATGTACTAAGTTCAGAACCTCAGAACACGGCATTGCAAAAGTGGCAGTGAGCAGCCAGGGGTGGCAGAGAAAACAGCAGCTGCAAAGCGGTCAGCCATGGCAGAGCAAAAGGCAGCAGCAATAAGCCAGTTGCAGAGGCGCGTGGCCATAGCAGACATTGCTCAATGCCTCACCCTTCTGGGGAAGAAGTTGAATGCACCTCTGAACTCTGGGTATTTGCTGACATAGGACAACCAACTGTGCATGGTGTGCAGTGGAAGGCAAGGGGAGTGGTGTGTTAAAGAGACCTTCATCTGTCAGACTTTCACACTTCAAGGGAGGAAACTGAAGTAAAGGACACTGCCCAACAGACTGTGGGGTAGGTGTTTGCTTACAATTATATGTTTTTGAATCATGGTTGAGGTATTTTCACAAATTAATGCTTTCCCTTTTAATGCAAGTTTTATTTTGTTATGCACGGACCCAATGCTTGCAAGTGGGGAAGTATTGCATCTTCGAGGTGTCCAGAGGTGATGTTTATTTTTCTCAGATTACTGGGTGGGAGCTTGACCCAGTTCTGTTTTGAACTGTTAAGAGGAACCTCTAGATATTGAACCTGGCCCTTGCTGCTACTGAAACCACCTGGGAGAAGGGTTACACTTGCATTTGAGATTTTGTTTCTTTACTCAAAGAGTGCAGACAAGGCAAATCCTGAGTTTATTTAACTGTTGAGAGACTGATGCAAGCTTACGGCACAAGCCATCGGGCTCCAAGCAGGCAGCCAAAAATATGAACTAAAGTAAGGAAACCTGGAGTATCATACTCCTCCGCACAAGGGAGAATTACAGAGCAGCCCCACCTGTCACAGTCCCAAAATCTAAACTGTTGTAATGGATGTAAGTTGCTCAAAACTGCAAATCAGAAGTTTACATAGATATTTAAATCAATAAAGGAATACACCAGCTGCAGATCATCAGCAACAGTCTTCAATAGCTGTAGTTAGATAATGGCTGTGGATCATTTACTTTACAGAAAGCCACAAACACTAATACTGCCCCAGAGCCTAAGAATCTGGTCCTCAAGTGTGATTCAATTCTGCTAGCTATGCTTGAGAAGCATCGGTGGTTTTCTGTCATACTATGGTCCTACTGTTCTAACTTGTGCAAGCTGGAATGGATCCTAAGGGCTGTTCTGCCAGACCCTGTCCCTTCTTACCCTGGCACATCTCTGGAATGCCCTCTACACCAGGGCAGCAGAAGCAGGTGGCACAGTCAGCTGTGTTGGCTTTTACACAACCTAGAGATTCTATTAAACAATGGGAATCTTCATTTGGCTGTTTAAGGCAGACTTTCTGTCCCCACTGCAGTTTGGGGCTTACGGCAGCCTACTCCAAAGAAAATAAGGATAGAATGGGGTGGCCTGCTCCAGCTCCCTCACCATAAAACCCCCAAACAACCCACCCACAAAAGAGTCTATTGGACAGAGCCGCTGCACCTTCTGAGCTTTCAGCCCTATCTTCTAGGTTCTCAGCTTCCTTCTCCCTGCTCTGAGTCCCTGTGTTGAGCCTCCTGATAGTGGAGCTGTAAATGGAACTAGTTGGTTGACTTCTTATCTTTCCCAAAGCCTCCATTAACCCCTTCCTTGCTCTCTGGATGCATGGGATTTATATATCCCATCATAGCTGCACACTTGGTGAAATACTCATCTTGAACTGATAACTCTGACATTTCAAAACCATTCAGAAATCTTAGGCTTACTTAGTAGAGTCAGAATACTGAAAAGTGTGGGATGGACATTTATGAATTCCAGCACTGATATCCCAAAATTATGACAAAATGGTATTATTCAGTTCTTCACTCTCTTGAAATCTAAGTATAGAGCTGAAATCTAGGCACCCATTCATCCTAAGCCCCTGCTGGATCCTCAAACTGAGCATTTCCTGTGGATTCCAGTCCAGTAGGAGCTCTTAGAGAACACCCAAACCCATACAAGATGGCTGGAGGAGGCTTCCTTTATAACTTTGAGCCTAGTGGCTAGGCTACTGACCCAGGATGTGGGAGGCAAGGGTTCAGTTCCCTCCTTGGCCTGATGTGGAGCAGGGATTTGGATTTGGGTTTCCCACCACTCAGCCATGTGTCCTAACCCCGAGGCTATGGCACAATCTGTTGTGCATCTGTCCCGTTGGAAAATGGTCCAAAGTTTATAAATAATTAATGCATCAGGCCAGAGTGAGAATGAATAAATAATCATTCTCACTCTGGACCAATGCATTATTCTATAGTCCAGCGGTTATGGCACTCACCTGAGGGGTAGGAAACACAAGTGCAGATCTCCGCACCTCACCCGGAAAATTGGAATATTGAACCCAGTCTCCCACTTCCTAGGCTTAGACCACACCCTTCTTACTCAGCATTTATTACTGCTGACTTTTGTGGATCCCATTCTTAGGCATTTAACTCTCTCCATGCATAGTATAGAGACCATCAGCAGGTCTGTGGATTCCAGTGGATGAGAAGGTACCTAAAAAGTAGTCCTTGAAATGCATAAAACTCTTTTATTGATCTAGCTCTTAAACCACATTTAGAGTTCGATCCTACAGTTGTGAACTCTCCCGCTCTGCTCAAGCAAAGCATTGACAGCTGTTGGACTATTCACAGGCTTAAAGTTGGAGACAAGGTGTGTGAAGTAACCTCTTTTATTGGACCATTGGTGAGAGAGAGAAGCGCTTGAGCTACACAGAGCTCTTATTCACATCTGGGAAACGTACTCAGTGTCACAGCTAAATACAAGGCGGAACAGACTGTTTAGCATAAGTGGCATCCTGGGACCAACACGGCTACAACACTGCAGAGGCTTAAAGTTAGGCATGTGGTAAATCCAGGCAAGAGTGATGAAAACCTTGCAGCACCGAGTCCTTAAGCATTTAAATAAAAGAGGCCTGGTTGTCAGAAGCAGTGAGTATGCACAGCTCTCAGAGAAACAACAGGAACTGCAGACGCTCAGCACTTCTTAAAATCAAATCACTTTTATAAGGTACCGAAGGTTTTGATTTAGGCTGTAATTCAGGAAAACACTTAAGCATGTGCTTCAGTCCCCTTAACTTCCATTAGACTGTTTAAAAAAATGTAAATAATACAAAGATATCTAAACAAGGCTCTAGGCACCCCAACACGTATTTAGTACAACCACGGAATGTCAGCAGCATTAAAATAATTACCCAGCCACCTACAAAACTGCTCCTTTTCACCGCTTCGTCATTCCAGGAGCACAGCCACAGCCCTTTCCAAAACCCTGTCAAATCATTTTTGTCTGCATTCAGGCTATTTTGAGTACTGTTCAGGCCACACTTAGGAACAAGATCATAGGTAAGCACGTGCTTAAGAGCTTTCCTGAATAGGGATGCTTTCCAGCACGAGGCCTGAATTTTACAAGATAGAATGTTTGTTACTTGGTTTCAAATAAAAACAAGCTAAATTCTTCTGTCTGTTGCACTGTTGGTATAAAAGCAACTTATCAGCCATGCATTGCCTGCAGAGGTTGTACTCAAGCCTCAGCTCATTACCACTGACATTTTGTTTGAGGAAATTACCTTTCCGAAGGCTGTAAAAAAAAAGGGCCGTCAGCCCCTGTCAGACAGAGGAACTTGAACAACTTGCAAAAAATTCTCAGAATGCTTAAGGGAATAAAGAAATGACAAGTTGCTTGACTTTCACATAGTTTTCAAGATGAAAAAAGTAGACATTATCTGGATGGCAAGTCCAGTAAACTCACCTCAGCTAGGTAAAATTCATCATGCTGCCTTTTAAAATTCTCTCCTTTGTAATAATTACTAGCAGCAACAATGACATCTACTGCCACCATGCTCAGTATGAACATATGAAATATTGATGACCTCATCATTTTCTGTAGAGAAAACAAACACAAACAACAAACTCATAAGTAATATTTTCTATTAAAGAAGGAAAACTTTATAATTGAAATTATGCATACATGATTTATTACATTTTTATAATTTATATTCAATCATAATTGTATGTTGTGTAAAGCGTCACTATTATAAATTACTGTTTATCTTATAGTCTAGTGTTTCTCAACGACCGGTCCATGGACCGGCACCACTCCGAGATCCTCCTGACGCAATTTGGGAAGACAGCAAGACGGTCCCTGGTATCAAAAAAGCTTGAGAAATGTTGTTATAGTCAAATATATCATTTTACTTCAATTGATTTATACACAATGTCATTGTTCTTTCAATTATTTACTAGTCAGCTTTTACAAACAAGTTTGATTGTTCACTATTTCCATTGTTTCCAATATGGTTTTAAAATACTTAGCTATATTTATTTCTATTCATTTCTCCCTTTGTCAAAGATTCTGTATGATTTTAATATGGCTGTTACTGTTTTCTTATTTAAGTGCCAGCACTATCAACATATGTCAGCATAGCTCAAATGGTAATAGTTACTACAACATGCACAGCAGAGACAGAGCAGATATTCCCTAGTCCCTTTGGGCTAGAAAATGCCTTTGCTCTCTTCCATGAGTAAGGCTGACACATAGCTTATTCCCCCCTCTCTTCTTGGCCAGCTCCCTGCACTTCTGCCCACTACCAGAGTCACAATCTGGGGAAGCATAAACATGGGAGTAAGTGGGGGCGCTTACTTCCTCTTACTCACCAGTGCAGCTGAGTCAGGATTGTGGCAATCTAGGACTTTGTATTTCCAGAAGAATTAGACAATTTTTAAACCTAGATCTTTTCACTGATGAAGGAGTAGATTCTGAAGCTGGATTTAGAATGCATAGGGCCTTTCCCCACAACTTTTACAATACTGAAGGTTACAAATTGGATCCAGACTACTTCCCCTAAAAGTTTCAACATGTTTGAGCTAAAGTTTAGGGAATATAGATAAATGTACTTTAAAAGACCTGATGCTACACAGTGCTGAATTCCTGTTGATTTCAGTGAGAGCTGAAGATGCTTAGTACCTTCCATGATAAATTCCTTCAGTATCAAAATATGGAATCATGGCTGCCATTTATCAATACATTTATTGCAACTGAATAAAATTCAAATTAAATAGCCAAATATACTGATACATATTAAACCACTCACAGCCCATTCCTATATGAATTGTTCCAATAGAATCCAAGAGCCAAATTTTCAAGTATCCTTGCACGCACAATCACCTGAGCATGCAGTTGTTACACTATCACTTTCTCCCGCAAACGATGGAATTTATGCTTGTTGCACAAACCAACTAACAACTCATCAGTTGCTGACATGTACAGTTTGTTACTGCCCATTGTGTTCACACAAATAGAGGTTGATTCAATTTGTCCCCAAGTTCATTTCTAAAAATAACCTGTACGGAATTTCAGATAAAACCTCATGAGATACAGCAAAACCTCCTAGCCTTCCATAGCTTCTTTTAAAAATGTCACGTGGCTGGATTTAACTAGCTTCAAAAACAGGTGGGGTGAGGTCACACTACAGCTACACTTCTTAATTAACACACCCTTGCCTCAGTTTCCTTCTTCCTCAGCTCCTTAAATCAAACTTCCATACCCCTCTTTGGGGCTGGATTTATTGAAAAAGCAAAATAAAAAAATCAAATTTCTCAAATCTTCAGCAAGTCCTTACTGTCAAGTCTCAGCCTGTCCCACTGGGGGTCTCCCAGGCCTTCCCAGCCTGGTGCCTTTCCCCTAAGAACTCAGGGATTCCTGCTGACGCCCACATGCTCCCAACAGCCATTCCCTGCCTTAGGAGGCTTCTGCTGATGTCTCTCACACGACCTTCATTCTGTTATCCCTCTCTCTAAGTAGCCCTTTCTCTGCTAAGTCCTGCTGCTCTTTATGAGGGATTCAGCTCCTCCATAACCAGCTGGTTCTACTAATTAAACCCCTTTGGCCATCCCAGGTATGGCAGGGCAGGCTAAATGGATGGGACTAGCCATGTCCAGACCTCCAGCCCTTAAAGGGGTAGACTACCCCATCACAATGACATTAAAACATAGGTGTTATTGCGGAAAACAAAACTAAAACAATGTATAGATGTTACACTATTAAGTTTTTATTGGCTAGTTAAGAGTCTTCTGCTAGCCATATGAGCTGCTACCTATTGTCTCAGTGAACATGAACTTCAGTAAATTAGCTTTGCTATGTTGATAGCAAAGCTTCCACTGTAAAATCTGGGAATCCCATTGTTAGGACTCCCCTGCCCAGTTTCTCTCAGTTCCCAGACACTTTAGCAGACAGAAAGCAGCAGGCCAGAGTCCAAACTGCAGGCAATGCCATGTTTATTGGGGCTAAACAAGCAAGCATGAACCCTTGCTCTTCACACCAGTTGGGCTTCCTTTCTCATAACTGTTGTTCTATGCGCCAATAGAGCTTACTTCCCCTGTAACCACAACTCTAGATGCCTTTGGAGCTCCCTCTTCCCTTAGCCTGAGCTCCATCTCTCCCTCCTTATTCTTGGTGGCCCTAATTATACCTGTACTCTCCTCCTCCTTCTCCCCCCCCCCGGTACCACCACTTCCAATTTATGGTCATGTTCTGTTTTGGAGGGTCTTGAGTCTGGGGGCTTTGGTACCAACTCTTTTGTACCCTATGAGAGGGAGGTTATATTTTGGCCATGGTCACTTTATGGCCATTTAGTGTTTCTTTCTCACACCACCCTTTATCTCCCCCTCCCCACATCCCGCCCCGCTTCCTGCCAACCAGTTGCTCGACTTTGCTCTGGCATCTGTCTTAAAGTGGAATCAGAGCTCTCCTTCTTTTGCACATTCATATATCAAACCCCCACTACACCTCGAAACATTTTAACTACATCCCTTACCTCTTCTCACAGTAATAAAGAAAACCCATCTGGTTGTAGGTGGGCAAGAGTAACACACAATCACACAATGTCTTTGTTCTCTATTTACATGTGTATCTTGAAGATCTTAGCTTTCAGGGAGGCAAGCAGGCCCAAAATACCATCTCGGGCAGATACACAGGCCTAAATACTTAAAAAAACTTAAATTATATACTACTAATCCTAACACATGTTCTTTTCTGATGTTTATGTTTAATTCAGAAGAAAATATTATAAATATTAAAGACAAAATTTAGGACTAGAGTGAATGCTGACTTGTCAACTGACTTTGTAAATAAAAATATTTAAACCTCATATGCTTGAGTCATGAATATTTACAAGCTGTATGATTAACAACTGGTAGCACTAGATCTGCTAAATTTCTGTTTCAGACATGTTCTTTACAGACATTTAGTCTCTCTGCATATTTCACACTGTTTAAAAGTGTCAAAAACCTTCATAGTTACAAACAGTTCAGCTGAAATTCTAAGACATTTGATAAGAGAAACTAATGTGTTGAGTTGTAAAATGCATTTTTCTCTCTCTTTATGAGAATCCACAAGCATCAACAAAATGGCAATATATGAAACAGCACAGAGAGATATGTACACATGTGCTGTGTATGTTTATGAATTCATATATTGTAACATATGTCCTGTACTCTGGATTTGTTTTCATAACTTTTGAAAATATCAAAAAAGGCCCTTTCTCATGTTGTATTTTATTTTGGAGAATACAGGATAGCAGAAACAACATTCTCATGGTACTATACAAATAATGCAATGTAGCTTCTGGCTTATTACCAGGTGTCTTCTCCCCAGCTGAGCTAGAGGGAAAGGATTTAGTAACCACAGTAGACTGTGTTACCCAGTCCCACATCTAGCCAGTGAAGGGATATAAGCATCATAAAGAAGCTGAGGTTATGTGAAGGCACGAGCAGGAGGCTAAGGGCACCAGACCAGAAGCTGGCTGCAAAGGGAAAACCAGGTAACATCAGCCTGAGAGCTGGGACTGAAAGCTGAACAGGGATAGGGAAGCTGGCAGGGTGGCTGTGGTAGCCATAGCAGAGGATAGTACACAGCACAATGGCCAGCAAGCAGGAGGCCTGGGGGCAACAGCAAGTGCACACAGGAAGATGGTGCCAAGGAGACCCCTGTACAGGCCTCCTCCCTATATCCCTATACTGGACTGCCTCTTGGGGCTGGGTCGGGAACGGTTGGGTTGATCTTTTATTGTAACAAACATTTTGTGCCTAGGTACTTGTGTATTTTAGTTTCTGACAGTCCCACTAATACAATCCACTACTTACTCAGAATCTGTGATCGTTAATGAGATTGTTAACGGATGGTGCGCCATGGAGTTTAGCATCCATGTTAGCATCCAGGATGGGCGTGGAGATCAAAGGGCTAAACAGAGGGAACCTGAAGGGGACACCAAGCAGAGAATCCCAGACAGCGTTCACTGCGCCTCGAAAGTAGCCAAGGAATCAGCGTACATGGCCCAGAGGAGCTCTGCTCGAAAACATGATCAGATGGAGGAATGGAAGGAGTCCCCACAGTCACCGAGCACCTCCTCGGCCAACCTCCTCTCCATGGTGTTGTAGATAGCTGCCTTGGCCAAGGCGAGGAGGACACTGACAAAGAGGTCCCGTGACTTTGTGGGGCCACAGATGAGGTGCGTGGAGATGAGGTGTGAGGAGAAGTGCAGCGAGAACCTCAGGAGGAGGTTCTGGAGGAGCTGGAACAGCAGCTGCAAACTGGTGTACTACAGGTAGACATGTGCCATGGTCTCCCTCATGCCACAAAAGGGACAAGCTTCAGGATGGGGGGTGAACCGCACCAGATGCACGCCCATGCTCACGGCTCCATGAAGAAGCCACCAGCCGATATCCTCAGCAGGCCGTGGAACCAAGGTGGAGTACAGGCTGGCCCACCGGGGTCTGTTGCCCACTACAGATGGTAAGAGGTCCCACCACTTAGTGTCAGAGCAGGACACAAAGGTGAGGAAATGAAGAGCGTGGCGCACGAGTATGTGGAGCTGTGCCTGTGGCGTGGTTTGGAAGTGCATCGGCTTCAGATCCCACAGTTGGCTTGGGGTTTGCGGAGGAAGCAGTCGGGAGGGGAGAGAGAACAGGATAGGGGTCCGATGAAGAGGTCCAGAGGGCTTGGGGTGAGGGGCAGGCAGGGAGCATCCTCCCTCAGGACCCGCTCGAGATAGGCTCGAGCAGCAGGGGGCAAGGCTGCCCTCACCTCCTGGAGTATGTACCAGGGGGTTCAAAGGTTGGAGAGCCCCATGCACTGACTTAGTGCTTGGGGATCCACCTAGTCCCCCTGGTTGTAGTCCAGGAGGTCTCTGATCTTTGTGACGCCTGCCAGGACCAGCCTCTGGTGCACCGAGTAGGACTCCGCCACCCGCACACTGAGATGGGGATTGTGTATCAGGGGCTCTGTGAGGAGATCCGCCCCCTTGGTGGCCGCCACGGACCTGGTTGCAGAGACCAGCCTCCAGGTCCGGAGGAGGTCCTGGTAGAAGACTGGCAGTTTGGAGAGCCTTCATGGAAGACCCCTCAGGTGGAAAAAAAGAGCTGCTGGTTGTATCGGAGCCCTTGGAGGTGGCAGAGGAAGGTGTGTGCCAGTGCGCTCCGTGCCAGACTACCTTCACTATAAAGGAGCCTCTGCAGGGCCTGGAGGTGGAAGGTATGGACCTGGCTGTGGATGCAGCATAGGCGCTGACCCCCTTCCTTCAGGGGGAGACTCAGGACTCCTGCAGAGACCTGTGCAGTCCTGGCCAAAAGAACTCCAGAATCATATTCTGGAGGTTGCCAGGGAAACTCGGGGGAGGGACCAGGGCATTAAGTCAGTGCCAGAGAATGGACAGGACCAGCTGGCTAAGCATCAGTGCCCTCCCCTGCAGTGAGAGGCACCTCAGCAATCCTGTCCACCTCCAGAGCCATTCAGCCATCCTGCCCTCCAAATCCTCCAAGTTCTCCAGTGGAAAAGGATGGGTGGTAGAAAGGTACAGGCCCAGATAGAGCAGCAGACCCGATTTCCACCAGATGGCCTGAAGCATGGGTGGGAGGGAGTTCACCCACCACCCAGCCCCAACCACCAGAGCTCTTGATCCAGGTGAACTGGCCAGAGGAGGCCGCCAACTGGACAACTTGGCAGGCCTCCACCTGCGCCAGTTCGCCCAGGTCCAGGACCATGAGGAGCATGTTATCGGCATACACTGACAACACCACCCGCAACTCTGGCTAATGGAGCTCCAACACCACCAGCCTCTTGCGGAGGAGACAGAGGAAGGGCTCAATGGTCAGAGTGTACAGCTGGCTTGACAGTGGACAGCTCTGACACACTTCACGCCTGAAGCTGACCGGTGCGGTCAGGGTCCATTTGAGCCTAACCAAACACTCTGTGGAGGTGTACAACACTTGGAGAAAACACACAAAGAAGGGCCCGAAGCCAAACACTTGCAGAGTGCCCAGGAAATACTGGTGGTCCACCCTATTGAACGCCCTTTCCTGATTCAGGGACAGGCGGGCGAACGACATACCATCCCTGAACCTGAGCACAAGGAGGTCCTGGACAAAATAAAGATTGTTGACGATGGTATGGCCCGGGATGTTGTACGTCTGGTTGGGATGGACCACGTCTGCCAGCATGGACCCTAGCCGCAGTGAGATAGCCTTTCCTATGATTTTCTAGTCCATGCTGAGGAGCAAGATGGGATGCCAGTTCCTGAGGTTGTGGAGGTCCCCCTTCTTGGGCAGCAGGGTGAGCACAGCTCACCTGCATGACAGGGGGAGCTCCCCACTCCGCAAGGACTCGGCAGACAATAGCAAAGTCTAGACTGAGGATGTCCCGGAACACATGGTAAAACTCCACAGTCAGCCCGTCTATGCCAGAGGATTTACTGGTGTGCATGAGATGGAGGACTCCTGACAGCTCAGCCAGAGTGAGAGGAAGCTCCAGTAAGTCCTGGTCACACACGTCAATCAATGGCAATTCGTCCCAGAGCACCTTGTGGGCATCAGCATCAGTTGGATCTGCGAAGAAAAGGTGGCTTAGAAGGCCCTGGCACTCCTGCGCATCTCTGCTGGATCCATAAGGGGGATGCTGTCCTCTGCCAAAAGGCAGGTGACATGCTTCTTGGACCCCCCCCCCTTTTTCTCCGGGCATAGAAGAAGCAGGAGCTGTAGTCCATCTCCCGTAGGAGACAGATGTGAGATCGAATGAAGGTGCGCTGAGCCCGATGGTCTTTGAGGGCCTGGAGTTCTTCCCACTTCTCCCAGCACGCTCCACACTGGGAGGGATCCTCAGGGCTGGTGGACAGATGCCACTCCAGCTCTAAGACCTACTGTTCCAGCTGCTCTATCGCTGCACCCCGCTGCCGGTTGATCCCCCGAGTGTAGTCATGGTAGAAGAGACGGGTGTGAACCTTCCCCACTTCCCACCACCATTGCACAGAGGGAAGGGCATGACTCTGTCCTCTCCAGGCCAGCCAGAACTCCTGAAAGGACGCCATGAAGACCACATCCTCCAGCAAGCTGTTGTTGAAATGCCAAAAGGCTGGCTCCGGCCTCTCTGACGTGAGGGAGGCCATCATGTTCATGAGGTGGTGATCCAAGAATGGGGCTGTCCAGATGCTGGAGGACTGGGCTTGAGCAAGATGGTAACAAAACAGGTAAATGCGGTCCAACCTGGAGTGGTGCGACTGATCTTCCCTCACCTGGGCATAGGTGACGGTGAACACATTGTCCGGGTGGTGGTCGTGCCAGACATCCATCAGGGAGTGATGGCTGAAGATCTCCTGAGGACGTCCATGGCGGCCTGGCACTGTTCGGTCCACATGTGCTCCTGTTCCTTGAGGGTGGTGTTAAAATCCCTGCCCAGGACCTGGTATTCACGAGGATCCAGGGTGCCGAGGAAGGCAGAGGCCTGCTTGAAGAAATGCATCCGCTCCAGGCCTGATGCCAGGGTGTAGACATTGACCAGATTCAACACCAGCCCCTCCACACGGACCCGGAGGTGCAGCAGGCAGCCTGGCATGACCTCGGCATCTCAGGCTGTAGGTCAGGAGAGAACAGGATGGCCACGCTAGCCACATGGGTGGAGAGATGGCTAAAGAACACCCTGTCCCCCCATCGCCTGGCAGAGGTAGCATTGGGCCTCCCCTGCAGAGTAGTGGACCCGGTACTGGGCCCCTTGATGGGAAACCAGAAACGATCCGTCCAGCACCTCCTTGCCATGCGCTGCCAGCGGGAGCTGGAGCTGCACTTGTTGGTGGAATGAGAGGACGTGGCGGACAGCGGGGTCCTTACTGCTGAGGGGAAGCTGGCTGATCATGGAGAGGGGCTTCCCCAGGATGGAGAAGTGAGGCAGAAGGGCGGCATTTTGGAGGAAGTGAAGGACAGAGGTGAGCAGCACCCGCACATCTGGGTACTCCAGAGGCTCCAGAGGGACATGGACGTCCCCCCACTGCCAGGCTCTTCTCCATTGCCTCCTGTAGCCTGATTTTGGGTGTTTTAGTTATTTGAATGGGTTATAGACTCGCCAATTGATCTAATCAGAAGATTATGAGGTTCTTGTCCTGAACCAGGCACAAGAAGTGTTTTATAGGGACCCCGGGGTGCACAACAGGAAGGTTCTTAGTGATAGTCAAATTTGTATACTTTTATAAGTTTGTATTAAGATAACATAAAATGGTAGACAAATGACTGATATAGAGAAAATGAACAATCAAATGGATAATGAATAATACAATCTTAATTTCAGAGACTAATATGGTATATATATTTCTATTATATGCTTTGGATTAATATACTCACGCCCTTCCTTGCTGACCTGGCTGACAGAGATGTCTGGTTTCTCAACTCTTAAGTAGGGGGGTGGAGTATGCAGTGCTCGAGAGCTAAGAACTATAAGACTAAGACTAACACTACAAATAATACTAAGTGTAAACGAAGAACTAAATCTTAATACTAACTAAAAGAAACTTCAAGCAGGAGTAGCTGACGATCAATCGCCCCGAGTAGCATGATCTGCCCCTTCTTATCCCCTGAAAGTATGGGTCCTCCTTCTAAGTCCAAACTTGGATTCACCAGCCCCAAATTATTGGAGGTACACTTATTCTATAGGCTGGCAAGTTCGTGCATATTACTGACATATCCACATCCTTTCCAGATGGTTTCAGATGGTATTTTACTTCACCTTTTTTTATTTCTGGCCCTTTTGTGGGTTTTGTGGTGTACTTTTAAGGTTTCTTTGGGTTATAACCTGTGACAACACCCTCTGTTTTGATGTCTCCAGACTTATCAAGGGTCAAGGTTATAACTATTTATGTCTTATTCAATAACACTTATCTCGGCCAAAGGTCCCGAGTATATGTATACTAACTGCATAGCTGTCATAGAGGATGTGGCCTGTAAGGTACCTTGTATTACAGCTAAAATGCTTTAACATAAATCTATAACTTTATTATAATCAAACAATCATACTTAAATTTATAAGAAAAGATATACATATATAATGCAAGCAAGCAGGCTAGTCCTATGGGATACACTCTGGGGCAGCGGCCTCTGATGCCAGGAAAAAGACGACCTTCCAGTATATCTTCGAGGCCGCTACCACGGACGTGGGCCCCACCACCTGTCCCAACGCCCACATGTACGTTTCCATGTGGGGCGAGGCGGGCACAGGAGGCAACGGACCCCATGCTTCCTGGTGAGGGTAAGGGGCCCTGGCTCACAGGAATGGTGCTGGAGGCAGCGGTCGGGGCAGGTGACAAGGCTGTGAGCAGGGGGGCCGCAGCCACCTGCGGGAACACCCTGGGAGCAGCGCCGCCCCCAGAGCTGGAGGGGACAGCAGGAGAGGGGAGAGGAAGGGGAGAGGCCCCCACCACGGGAGGCACTGCCTTCTGGTCAGGTCTCTTGCCCTTCTTCCCCCCATCAGCTGAGGGCACACCCCCCGGAGCAGGGAGGATGGGAGCCATGGTAACAGCTGAGCCCCCGGAGTCCCTACTCGAGTTTGCCACCACCGGCATCCCAATGGGGGCGATGCTGGGTAGCCCAGCAGTGACAGCTGCCACGGGTGAGAACGAATGATCAGATCGGGGGGGAGCACCCAAAGAGGGGGTCCCAGCCCCAGGCACACCTGCCATCCCATGGGGGGGAACAGGCTTGGTGGGGGAAGGAAGAACAAAGGGGAGGAGAGAAAGGGGTAGAGGAGGGAAGGGGGGTGTGGGACCAACTGCTCCTCCCTGCTAGGCTGGAAGCAGGGGAAGAGGGCGCCGACACAAGGGAATACAGGGATGCCAAACTAGGCAGGGGTGACACACTCACCAGCCCAAGGTAGAACACCAGCTCCTCCAGCTGCACGGAGAGGGCAGGGCCTAAACCAGTGTGGGAGAGTGCAGCATGCAGGGCTAAAAGGGAGTCCCAAGCGCTGGGGGGGAGGGGCAGGGGCACGTTGGTTAGAAGGGACCGGGCGATGGGGAAGCAGTAGCGGGCAGGGGAAGAGGGGAGGTAGATGTGGGTCTGGAGTGGAGCTGGGAAAGCTCAGAGGCAAACTGCAAAGTCCGGAGCGGGGCAGGGAACAAACAAACACCAGGGGATAGGACAGGACCAACAAACTGATCGGAAAGTCCTCCAGGGAGCCAAAGCAAGAAGATGCGGCAAAGAAACCAACCAATCATCAAACAAATAAACCATGAGGAGAGGGGGAGCACGGGGGAAGAGGGGTCGGTGGGCAGGGCAGAGGGAGGTGCCACCGGTCAGGGGCAGCTACAGGGAAGGGCTGCAAGGCCAGAGAAGGGGAAGGAGCTTGGGCCGAAGGGGAGAGGCAGTAGCAGGGAAGGGGAGTTCAGCAGCCACAGTGGGAGCCACCAGCAGCCAAGCCAGGAGAGACCCCAGGAAGGATGACTGAGGTGGCAGGGGCCTCTCCTTGTTGGAGCAAGCGGAGTAGCAGGGGGAGGGTGGGCTTGCTTGGCATGGGGAAGAGAGGATCTGGCAACAGAAACCGCTGCAGCAGGAGCAGGAGGGGCAGGGGCAGTGAGACCTGCACGCCGCCTGCCTAGCAGCCCCAGGGCAGGGGCCTCACTGCTCCAGTCAAGAGCGCAGGGAAGCACGCCCTCCTGCAGCAGCTTCTCCCTTCTCTGGCTGGTTGCCTCTCCCTTAGGGCTTCAGTAGCAGGGGGTGGACTCAGACTACTTTCTCATGTACTAGAAGGGACCATTATGATCATCGAGTCTTACCTTCTGTACAACGCAGGCCACAGCACCCTTTCACAAGGCAGGATAATATAAACTACTGGAAGCACTGGACTGATAAAGAAAGACGCATTCAAAAGTGACTTTTAAAAGTTACAGGGCCAAATTAAAAACTGGCATAAGCGGGAGCAATATCTAATCTATCTGTCTATAAACTCAGTTGCTCAACTCAGCATTCACACAATCCTATAGTTTACATTTAATGGAGGTGGTTTTCTCTGACTTAAAATAGCTGCCAGCAGAGAATGCTTCACCACTCGATTTTAAAATGCGAGTTTTTATATTCAAGTAACAAGCCTAACTATCTTAATCCATAAACACAACTCCCATAGTCCCACTGACATCAGTAGTAGGCTTAAATTCTAAGTGAGGACACTGTCCGGTCCTTAAGGTCCAGTCAGATGGCATCCTACATAAAAAGAGGCATAGCTGGCACCTACTATAAATACACTCTGTGAAACAGATTCCAGATACTCTCAACGTTATCAAACATTCTCCTGGCTTTGAAGTCAGTGGGAGTCTGTTGGGGCACAGGGGTCCAATCACATATATCACAATTTAGGCTCAGGGCCTTACATTGAATTTGTTTGGAGCATTTGAGGAAGTTCATTTCAGACTATTTTAAAATAGGAAGGGATGACAGAACCGTTTTCAACTGTTAACATTTTAGCCTCTTTGTTTGTTTGTTTTTTATTAGGGCTATAATAAAAACAGGTGAGATGAAATCCCGGCTCCTTTGATGCCAATAACATTGACTTCAATAGGCCAGAGTTTCACTCCTGAAGTTTAAAGTTGAAATTTAGCAAAGATATAGTCCTCGCTGAGGAGTTGCAATCTTGCCAGAAAGGATGAGATTGCAAGAGTCAATGCAGGAAATGAAGGATTGTAAGTTTTAACAATATGGATGGAATGAAAAAGTTGCATGTTTAGGATATCACGCAGATGTGTGGGTCTACAGAGACTGGAGCTGACGATGATGCCCAGGTTAAGAGCCTGAGGGTGGTGTTGCTGTCTGTGATGACAAAGAATGGGGTAAAGAGAGGAGAACTTGTGAGGAAAGATTAAGAATTTTTGGCCATTTTAAGTTTAAGTTAGCACAAGAAATCCTTAGGAAGATGTTAGAGAGACATGGCCAGGTGGGGGAATGGAGGAAGAGAGAGGTAGATTTGTGAGTAACTGATGTAAAGATACTAGTCAAAACCATCTGAGTTCACCTAAGGAAAGGGAGTAGATATGAGCCAAAAACATGGAAAGTGGAAGAGGCAAGAGTCTGGCAGATGAGATCCTGAGTCAATGAGGAGTGGATGAGTAGTAGAAGAAATAGGAGAGGGTGGAGTCACAAAAGTCAAGGGCGAACAGGATGCTAAAACAGTGGGTGTGATCAGACTTGCTCACCTGCTCTTTCCTATGAGACTCTTGTTCAGTTTTTCTTTTCTTCATTCTCTTCCCTCTGCACGAACACCATCCAGTGAGCCTGTAAGAGCAGCTGGGAAGGAGCAGGTGAGCTAGGCCTGCGATTAGAGAGCTGCCAGCACAACGAGAAGACGATGACATCTGGTATTCTGCAGCAAACTCCAATTCACTCACTCTGCTATTCTGATAGACCATATTTAGGTCTAAGATTTAATAGCTAAGACAAGCTGATAGACCATATTTAGGTCTAAGATTTAATAGCTCCTTTAAGAATAATGTTAAAATGTTTACATACTGAAGATACAATTATAAATGCACAAGTAATCACTGGACAGCTAAAGGAATCATGAAATCCTGTCATTGGATATTACTCAGGAAATAGTGGGGAACCAATTTAAGTTTTGTTTACTCACCATAAGGGAAGAATAGCTGCACATGAAATGTTACATGACTTTGACGTGCTGAAATCTTTTGTCTTGGGAATGCTGCCAGGCAACAAGCTGGTCCCCTGAACATGTCATTAATATACATAATATTATAATAATATGGATATGTGCCTGTAAATGCATAAAAGCTCCTGACCTATTTGTAGGATTGAAACAGCATGCAGGTCAGTGTGTTTCCATGTCTGAATGTGGGTCTGTTTCACCAAATGACGGCCAGTTCAGCTATGTACTGAACATGCCTCAGACAGAAGTACACAATCCCAACTGACATCATTGGTATACATTATAAACTAAGAGATTCAATCCAGCATTTTTTGCATGCTCCGAACCACCTGAGGTCAGACAAAACAAAGCACTATGACCTGCTACCATGTTAATGTACAGACACTCTAAAGGAGACCTCCCCAACACGCCCAGTAGTACACACTATGCCAACAGCAGGGCAGCTTGCAAACAACGTGGCGGACCCCCAGCTGGTATAAATCAGCTGAAATTAAATCAATGGAACTATGCCAATCTACACCAGCTGAGGACAGAAGTGATGCATGGAGGGGGAAACATGGGGGTCAGATGCCCTCCCCTATTTCTGCCAAGGTTGGAGTCAGACTGAGCATGCCTGAGCGGGGACGTGTCTGAGAAAGGCACTTGTGCCTAGAGCTCCCGCTGAGTCCCACTAGGAGGTGCCTGGCTCAAGTAAAAGAAACCAGGCTGGCAGTGCAACTCCATCAGAGGGGACACAGGAAAGTCTGCTGAGTACAGTCCCTTCCTCACCCGCAGCCATGGTTACCATTGCTTGCCAATAGATGTCTAGAACCTGCTCCAGCCTGTTCTACGCTTGCAACAGGGAGGCGATAGGAGATATAAATGCGGAAGGAACAGTGAGGGGAGTGGGGGCAAGGTAGTGCTAGCTTGGAGCAGGTGTGGGAGACACAGGGGGGAGTGGGAAAGGGGCCAGTGGTGACGTGTGGGATGATCCATGGGCAGAACCTTTAAATTGTGCCCTCCCCACCCTCGGGTAAATAAATTTTTAAAAGATACAATTTGCAATAATACCAGGGAAAAGAGCACCCATTATTTGGTGAGAAGCATGTCAAGCCCATAGGCTCATCGTTGGAAGGGCAGGAGCCCAAAACAATTGAGGACGAATTTGAGGGTGTCTTCAATGGAAGTGGAGAGCTCTCAACAGAGTACAGAATAGAGCTGAAAGAACCCACCAGACCCACAATGCACATCCCTACGAAAGTTCCCCTCACCCTAAGGCAGCTTGACAGGCTGCTTGTTCTCAGACTCCTAGAGCAAACAGAAGGGCGAAGTGAGTGGGTAAACATGTTGGTCATTGTAAAGAACGACGACAGAACCCTCACTTATGTATAGACCCAAAAGGATTTTTAAAAAAATATGAAAATGTGAATGCTTTCCACTACCTACAAGGGGAATAACTGGGGGGGAGATGGTTGATACCAAGTATTTTTCTCTGCTTGATGTGTCAGAAGAAGGTTCTGACAGGTGCCCATTGTGACTGAATGCATCCCTGTATTCGTACCCTGCACTCTATTGTAATAATATTTGTTCAAAATATGCCTTGTACCAACTGAAAACTAGTAATTTGCTGGTCAGTAATATCATGGTAAAATGTGTGTAGCAACATTATATATAAAGTTAGGATTTCCCTCTGAATGTTGGTGGCACATGTTCAAACCCATGTAGCCCTGATTAGAAGGAACCCGTCACACAGGTCTTAAAAATAGGAATGTGTGTTTACCTCAATTTACATATGAGTTTCAAGCTCCCCTGAGAGGGAAAGGGAGAAGACAGAAGATACGGAAAAACTGCATTTCAGCAAACAGATGTAAGAAGAAACAGAATGGAACCTCTTTCACTACTAGACACCATGTTGCCTCCTTTATTGTTTGCCTCCTCCAAGTGGGACAGGACTATACAAATGAGCAAAATGGGGCAAAAGCACCCCAAGTTTTGTCTCCCTATCCATCTGTCTCTTGTCACCTAAGAAGACTAAAGAAATAGCTGTTGGAGTTTGGGAGCAGATCCTGGCCTGAAAGGTTGGTCAGCAATCTACTAAAAACTTTTGGTAAGAGACTTCACCTCGAACCAAGTGTAGTTTGTTAAGTTTAGAAAGTGGTGTATCTTTATTTTTCTTTTAACCATTTCTGACTTTAATGCCTCATTACTTTTACTCACTTAAAATCTACTTCTTTGTAAGTAAAGAAACACGTTTTATTCTTTAATTAAACCAGTGTTGTGAATTGTTTGGCTAACTCCATTCAAGGTAGCAGACTGTTTGTATGTTGATCCCCTTAGAGGGGCAATGAACCTAATATAGTTGAACTGTCCAGGAGAGGGCTAGACAATGAAGGACACACATTTTGGGGGAGAAATCCTGGACTGAGAGTGTGTTGGAGTCACCCTGGGAGTAGTAAGCAAGGCTGCAGGAAGCCAGAGTGTGGCTGGTGTTTGCTGACAGACTGCTAGGGTCGTAATTGCTGCACCAAGGCTGTGGCTATACACAGACACTCAGATGTGACCTGCATGTTGTTTGAGAGGAGCCCAGGTTGGGGGCTACAGCAGACAAGCATTGGGAGGCACCCCAGGTTGCAGGGGTGACATAGTCCCTCACTGCTCTGGATTGCACCCCGGAGTGTCCTACCTGTAAAAAAACAGAGCACACATTTGTGCACACTTAGCACCTCCTTTGTGAGTACTATTTCCTCAGGCTGCCGTTTGGGCTGTGTTTGTTACATGAGGTGTTTCACAGGAAAACACAACAATTTTTGGTGGTATAGAGAGTACCAAGGTTTATGAGATGACGTTTTGATCTGGGAAAAAACAACAGAAGAGCATGACTAGAGCCCTGAGCCGCTTTGGATAGAACAAGAGGCGTGGGGCTAAAGAAACAAATATATAAGTTCCATGTAATGGAAATAACATACCTTGGTGAGAAGTTAACATAGCAAGGTGAACAGGCAGATCACAGTAGGATTGAGGCCATCACCAACATGCCTGACACAACAGGCAAGGAAAGGGTACAAAGATTCCTTGGAGTGGTGAGCCAGGTAGGGACATTTCTGCCTAATTTATCTACCTGAACCAACCTGAGAGTACTACTGTGCCAAGACAGGCAATGAACATGGGATACTAAACTTATAAAGAGCTTGAGAAACTGAAAGAATTAATTAAAATGTCCTGAGATAATATGGCAGTAACTGCAAATCTAAGTTGTCCATGGACACATCCAAGGAGGGCACTGGCAAAGCCCTCTCACAACAGTATAATCAAAAGTGGAGACCAGTTGTTTATGCAAGGCTCCCACATGTGGGGGGAAAGGTACACTTTACCAGGGCCCGGAGGCACCGGGGGGGCCTGGCCCAGGCTGCAACCCCCATTACCACGAGGAAAAATATGTTCATGGCTCATGAGATTGTATGTATAGTATGAGGGACTGTGGTATGTGTGCGGGAGGGGCCCATGTTACCAATTTGTTCTGGGCCCAAAAAAATTATGCTTGAGCCCTGTGTTTGTGTGTCATGGGCATGAAATCTCTGGGTCAATATACTCAAATAGAGAAGGAGGCTTTGGCCTTAGTCCATGGTTATAGAATGTTTAATGAGAAGCCTGTGTTAGATTTAACTGACCTAGAACTGCTGCCATTGCTGAAGGGCCTGGTAAAAAAGCCCACTCCAAGAGCACAGAAATTATTTTTTCAGCTATAAATGTATTCTTTCCAAACTGAATACAAACCTGGGCAAGATTTCCTGGATAGAGACACACTCTCTAGAGTGTGACAAAAGTGCAGTGAAGTAAAGTCCAGAGCTAGATTTTGCACACAATAATCAGATTTTTAAAAACCCATAACTGTCTGATCTCAGACAAAATGTGGACTGTGACTGCCAGAGCTAGTTCTCAGGAAGAGATCCTTCAGAAAGCAATTAAGGCTATTAGCACAGGATGGCTGGGACATCATATTCCTAGGCCCCATTATCAATTTAAGGAGGAGATCTGAGTTCTAGTTGGGATTTTATTTGGGAAGCACCAACCTGGTGCCTTTAAGGTGTTCTAGAAAAAACTGTTAAAAAAGAAACATGAAGGTCATTTGGGGATTGAAATATCTAAGAGCAGCGCTAGAACTGTTGAATAGTGGCTTCAAATGAGCAGAGATATTGAAGAAGCTGTTAAAGCTTATATGCCACATATACAGGCCAAGTCAATTGAAAGTGTGCATGTTGGAGGCACAGGAAAAACTGTCCCCCTCCAGCAAAGTAGGCACAGATTTGATTATATTGACTGGAAAAAACTATGTACTTGTCCTAGTCAATTATTCTCACTTTCCTGAGATAGCTTTACTATAAGATATTTCTGCAAAACAGGTGATGGTGCGTGAAAAATCTTTTTTCGCTAAACATGATGTACCTGACCAGTGATTTCTAACAATGGGCCACAGTTTACTGGCCACGAGTTTATGCACTTTGCAATAAAGTACAGATTTAGACATGTAACAACTAACCCCCATTATTCCCCGTCCAACAAGTTGGTGGAAAACAGTGTCAAGATAATAAAGCACCTACTTTAAAAAAGCCACAGACTCAGACTCTGGTCTGTATTGAGCACTATTACATTACAGTGTAATGACCCAATAGCACCGATGAAGCATGGGTTGTCACTTGTTGATATTTTGTTGAACAGAAAACTGTGGAAACTGATGTAAGTCTCAGTGGTGACTTGCAGATATATAAAGCGACAGATAAGGCAAAACAAAAAGCTCAGGGTGATTTGGGGTCCTGGGAGCTGTTACCACTTCATGCAAATGATGCGGGGCATCTTTAAAATGGGAAATTGGTTGCAAACACAGTGGTTCTTCAAGGGATAGCCCCATGGTCATATGAGGTTGTCATCTTAGACAGACACATACTGAGGAGGAACAGGTGACACCTTTTCTAACTCTCAGAACAGATGGCGATAAGAGGGACTGAGTCGGCCGTTTTGTCCAAGAACGTCTCACGTAGTCAACAACCTCAGCGGGCTGAGACAGCAGAGCCCAGGCCATGGAGCAACCAGAACAAGTTGATTTGCTGTCTCCTGACAGCAGCAGTGCTGATGTTCCTGGGGAGCTTTGCAGGTCCAAGCAATGGCACAGGGCACCTCAAAGATTAACTGACCGTTGTTTGCAAGTTTAGTTATTAGGCTGGTTATAAGCGTTTGTAATGGTGTGATAAATTATGTTGGGTTTTTTCAGTTATCATAATTATTAAATTTTGGCTTGGAAAGGAAGAGGTAGAAATGAGGACTGTGCCTTTACGGGCTTCCCAGACAGAAAGTCCGAGAAGGGCACTGTGAAACTCTGGTTATACACAGCCAATTGACATTCTACACAGAATAAACCATCTCTCTTACAAACACGGTAAGTACTGGGTGTTCACTGAACACCACACGGGCTGGTAGGAGCTGAGCTAATTAGGGGATGGGGGAAGTAATCTGGCCTGGTAGAGTTTGTCAGATTACTTACCCTGGAGCAAGAGGGCAAACAGGGAGAAAGTGTGTTTCCAAACCTACACAACTTGCCTTACATTGGCCACTGAGCAGAGACTCAATTTGGCCTATGGAAAAATGCAAGTTTTTGATAGCATACAGGTTATGCTTATGGTGTATATTTTATCATTTTGTTCTGAAAATGTGCTGAGATACCTTGAGTTTGAAAGGAGCTTTAGAAAATCACATTCTATACACTACTAATCATATAGAATTCATAGCATGAATAGGATGAATTTCATTTTCATCTTCTTCGTTAATGGCCATCTGAGCTGGTAGAAAATTGAGAAAATAACTAGTGTAAATTGCAGGAAATTTTTCCTTTTGTTTGCAGAATATTGCAGGGCATTTTACAAGTTGTGTAACTTATTTTCTATTTGCTTTTAACCTACTTTATGACAAAGATAACTTTATAGAACATTTTAGCAAATTTTGCTCATGCTGAAAAATATTTGGACTTTGGATTATTAACTATTGACCTTAAACTGTAAGGAACGGTTTTTTTTACTATCTTGCATTGGTGCACTTATAAATGAGTGTATGAAATGTTGCCATTTTATGGATTAAAGGCAGTAGGTATGGTACTTAAGATAAACATTCAGACACTACAATAGTTCTAAATCTGGGATATGTTTTGAAATATGACCAGTAGCACACGCAAAGCCAGAGGGAATTAGAATCAAAGCCCCAGCTCAGATAATGGAGTGGAGAGAGGTGGCTGTGGTTCCTGGCCCAGAGCTGCCTGACTCTAGTATAAGCAATAACAAGAAGGATCCTGCCATAATTTACTGTACTGGAACCCCAGCAGAGGCTCAGGCACCACGGAGTAGAGCACTGTTATGTCCCATATCATGTCCACAACGTTTTCAGCAAGCCCCGTTCTCTGATGTCTGGTGATGTGTCTGACATAGGAGGTGGCTATGGTGCAACCAACAGATCTACATCAGTGGCGATTCCCCTGGGAATATCTGGCTAGTTTAAAGCAGCACAAAATGGCTTTAGCAAACCACAGACTCTGTGTAAAATGTGCTGATGAAAGGATGTTACAAAAAGAACTGGGTTAGTCATCAGGAACTGGAAGCCTTTTAAGAGAAAAGTCTATATGAAGGTATGGTCTTCACCTTATGCAAAAGGTAACCAGATAGTTGGCAATGAAATTTAAGACATTTTGAGGATTACTGAAACCTGCGGCTGGGAAAAAGGCCAGGAGATACTGAGTACCAGTGAAGCTGGATAATATAAATTGCAACAATTGCAACAACTTGTTGTATCCACAAGTGACAAATTTGAGGAACTATCACAGATTGAGGTGTCAACAGAGGAGGTTTTGGTACAAACTGGCAAATTAAACAGTAATAAGTCACCGGGACCAGATGGTATTCACCCAAGAGTTCTAAATGAACTCAGATATGAAATTGCAGAACTACTAAGTGTGGAATGTAACCTATCACTTAAATTGGCTCTGTACCAGATGACTGGAGGGTAGCGAATGTAACATTGAGTTTTTAAAATGTCTCCACAGGCAATCATGGCTATTACAGGCTGGTAAGCCCAACTTTAGTACCAGGCAAACTGGGTGAAATCATCATAAAGAACAGAATTATCAGACACACAGATAAACATGATATGTTGGGGAAGAGTCAATACAGCTTTTGTAAGGAAAATCATGGCTCACCAATCTATTAGAATTCTTTGAGGGTGTCAACAAGCATGTGGACAAGGGTGACGCAGTTGGTATAGTGTACCTGGACTTTCAGAAAGCCTTTGGCAAGGTCCCTCACCAATGGCTCTTAAACCAACTAAGCAGTCATGGGATAAGAAGGAAGGTTCTCTCATGGACCAGTAACTGAATAAAAGATAGGAAACAAAGCATAGGAATAAATGGTCAGTTTTCACAATGGAGAGAGGTAAATAGGGGGGTCCCCCAAAGATCTGTACTGGGACTAGTGCTGTTCAACATATTCATAAATGCTCTGTAAAAGGGGGTGAAACAATGCGGTGTCAAAATTTGCAGACAATACAAAATTACTCAAGATAGGTAAGTTCAAAGTAGACAGCGAATAGTTACAAAGGGATCTCAAAATGGCAAATGAAATTCAGTGTTGATAAGTGCAAAGTAATGCACACTGGAAAAGATAGTCCTAACTATATTTGCTAATTTAGACTCTCATTTTGTGTTACCACTTAAAAAGGAGATCTTGGAATCATCACAGATAGTTGCCTGAAAACATCTGCTCAGGCTGTAGCAGCAGTCAAAAAGCTTACAGAATGTTAGAAACCATTAGGAAAGGGATAGATAATAAAACAGAAAATATCTCAATGCCACTACATATATCCATGGTACGCCCACACCATGAATACTGCATGTAGTTCTGGTAGCTCCATCTCAAAAAAGATATATTAAAAAAAGGCAACAAAAATTATTAGGGGTATGGAGCAGCTTCCATATGAGGAGAGATTAAAAAGACACAGGCTGATCACCTTAGAAAAGAGATGACTAAGGGGGAGTATGATAGAGATCTATAAAATCATGAATGATGTGGAGAAAGTGACTAGGGAAGTGTTATTTACCGCTTCATATAACACAAGAACCAGGGGTCACCCAATTAAATTAATAAGCAGCAGATTTAAAACAAATATAAGGAAATACTACTTCACATAATGCACAGTCAATCTGTGGAACTTATTGCTAGGGGATGCTGTGAAAGACAAATACACACCTGGGTTCAACAAAGAATTAGAGAAGTTCATGGAGGAAAGGTCCATTAATTCCTATTTGCCAAGAGGTCAGGGATGCAATCCCATACTTTGAGTGTCCTTAAACCTCCATTGTCAGAACATGGGACTGGATGACCATGAGAAAGGAACTCATGAAAGTCTTTGCAAGGTTGTAGATCCTCGAGAAACTAATAAAAGACCAGTGGGTGAACATCATGTCACAACTAACGAAGAACTTCTGTGAGCTGCTGGAAAATCAAATCTCTGAGAACATCTGTTTACAACCCCCAAATGGATGGGCTAATCAAATGTTTCAACAGGATCCTGAAAGGGATGCTGAGAAACAGCCTGGCTGACGACCTGCAACTCTGGGATCACTTGTTACTGCTTCTCCAATGTGCAATGCACAAGGTTCCCTAGACCTTGACAGGGTTCTCATCCTTCGAGTTGTTATACAGGAGACAACCCCAGAGGATCCAAACCTAGTTCAGGAAACCTGGGAGGAGCAAGAGCCCAGGGGCACCAGGATAGTACAGTACAGTCTCCAGCAGCGAGAGAAGCTGATAACACTAGGAACTTTCACAAAGGAAAACCTTGTAAAGGCCCAAGAGTGTCAACAGCAAGCCTATAATAGCCATCCACCCACCTGAATTTCAGTCCGGCAACAGGGTTCTGCATCCATTAGCCCAGGACTCAGACATGATTCTCTTGGGGGAAGGGGCTCAGATTATTGCAAGTGGCCTGATCTTTCCCTTCCACATTTTCATTATGACCTGGACAAAGCTCACTGATTTTCCATCATATCATGACGGAGTCCAGCTGGAAGGTACATGAGAGCCATCATCCCCAGCCCACAAAGATGTGGGATGTCATACATTGGGAACTACAGGCGATGTCTGACCTTGGGGTGGTAGGATAATCTCACAGCAGATGGCAAAGCCCCACTGTCTTTGTGCCCAAGATAGATAGGGAGAGAGGGGGTGCAGGAACAACTCTGGGCCTGGGAAGCCTCACCTCAGCAGACGTGCTGGGCATGCTCCAATTGCAGGAGGCATTTACAAAGGCGTCTCTCCAGCACAGCAGGATGGCAGGCAGAGAGAGACAGACCTACACTCACTGCTACAGAAGGTTTAAGCCAGGAGAGCATCCGCAAGAGGAGGACCACTGCATGAAGCTGGGACTCCGTAGCCTGCCGGGGTCTGTAGGTCATGCTGCAAGGGGCAACCACAAGCCATTACATGAGCCAAGGAGGGGCAGAGTGGTAGGAAGAAGTTGTTGCCTTCCTTACGGTGCCCAAGAGGGCTGCTAGTTGAAGCCCAGTGGAATGGGAGATCCCAGGTTGCCCTACCCCCGACTGCTAGGCAGGGTTGCTGCCACAGATGCTAATCATTAGGCTGGGGCCTGCTCCTGCTCACAGAAGGGTTGTGCACGAATGGAAATCCTGGTGTGGATAAAAAAAACATGCCTGCATCTAGTTCAGTTTAGCTACAGCCTGTTAATTTAACATGTTGTAATGACCAACTGTACAGAATAAAGCAGTAGCGTGTGTGTATATATTCTTCCCCCATCCCCCAACACCACTTTTCTCCTGCTTCAAACTCACAAGAACAGAAACAAAAAGAAAAATGGTGACTCTGCTGCCTGAAAAGCCACAAAATAACGGCCTATTTCAGATTCATTTGAATCCTTCTCACCAGTTTATAAATCTGTAAATGCAGAGATGTCATTTTCTCTGAAAAAAGATGCAGAGGAAGCAAGCAGCCTTTCAAGCGACTGCAATCTGGTTCTTAGCAACTGAGAGTGGCAGCTGCAACATAAAAGAACGCTAAAAATACAACATAAATTGTTCATAACAACAATAATGCCTTAAGATTAATACCTTCCCTTCAGCCTTTAAGACTGCTAGTGTATCATCACCTCACTAGTAATTTCCTTAAAACTATGGTTTTATATTGATCAAATAATGCTAAGTAAAACTTGAATAACAGGAATTTGTGATTAATTCTTTTCCTTAACAAAGCAAGACAATTCAATGCCACAAAAGGAAATCACATAAAATTATTCTTTTAGAAAAAGTAAAATAAAATAAATTTAAAAAATAAAATTAATTCTTGCTATAAATTCCACTGACTTCATTGAAGTTATATGAAGGATGAATTTGGTCAAATACATTGTATATTGTAACGAATTACACTTCCTCTGATATCTATCCACCTACGTACTTATCTGGTCCTTAGCAGTGTTGTATCTAAATGCCTACAGTCATAAGTGTATGTATTCTCACAACATCCCTGTGAGATTATCCCCATTTTATGGAGCACTCAGGCACAAAGAGAGCAAGTGACTCACACAGGAAGTCTGGAGCAGGAAAACCAAGTTTCCTGGATTCAAGGCCAGTTCTTTAACCACAAGGCTATTTAATCATTCTCCCTTTCTGCTAACTATCTCATGTAATGAAGCTGGCACTCCCAGATCAAAATATGTTTAGCTTTCAAAGCCTCACAAGTCCATAAATTGCACAATATATGCACTTATTGAGGAGAAAGGTAAATCTACTGTACATGGCTACAGATCCCAGACTCCCATCAGAGAGCTGCAGAACTGCTTGAGCTAGGATTGGCTGGTAGAATATGGGAAGAATAAACCTCATACAAATGAGCTGTCTACCCCTCACACACCACAGTTCCCAGTCAGTCATTGTTTCAACTTAGGAGTGGAAATTTCCTGCATTTCATCCAAAAGAGGGCAGAAATATGAGTACAGACTTCATTTTAAAGAAGGTTTCCTTTCTTGTTAATAGTTCTTCAAGGGGGGTTCCCCCTCTGATTCACTGAAAATGTTTGATAGCTCTTATGTCCTCCCATTGGAGGGATCTGACAGCTATTGTATGAAGGAATAGTTTTCTTTTCTTCTCCATTAGTATTTGGATGAGGAGGGACCAGTAACATCTTTAGACTAATAAAATCCCTCTTTTCCAGCTTAACTCTTTAAAAAATCCCTTTATTTTTTTCTCTATCTGAATGTCAGCCAGCTTGTGAAAAGCCATGCCCTATGTTAGGATGCTATTAACAAGCCAGAAGTCATACGCACAGGCTCAGTGGCCTTATATAAGGGAGGAGGCAGTCTTGGGAAATCTAACCAGTATCAGTGAGCTGCTAATGAAGAAGTAGCCCCTCAAAATGGCAGTAGCCACTATTAAGGATTTTTTCTAGACTTGCCCTTAAGTATATTCAATTCTCTACCGTAGCAGTTATAAAGCTACAGTAAGTAGTTTCATATTGTTCAAATGACAATTTAATGCCTCCATATATTTTAATCTCACAGTAAAATTCCCATGTTAAAAAATCAGAATTAAGACTCTACAGAAGCCCAATATATCAACCAATAAAAGAATGATAATGGAACAAATAATTAAGCAATCAATTTGCAAACCCCTAGAAGATAATAAGACGATAAGTAAGAGCATGGATTGTGTCAAGCCAACCTAATAGCTCTCTTTGACAGGGTAATAAGCCTTGTGGATGGGGGGGAAGTGGTATATATGGTACATCTTGACTTCAGTAGGCTTTGATACTGTCTCACATAACCTTCTCATAAACAAACTGGGGAAATATAAACTAGATGCAATTTATGGAGTTTAAGGTGGGTGCAAACTGGTTGGAAAACCGTTCCCAGAGAGTACTTATCAGTGGTTCGCAGCCAAGCTGGAAGGGCATATCGAGTGGGTCCTGCAGAGATCAGTTCTGGGTCCAGTTCTGTTCAATATCTTCACCAGTGATATACATAATGGCATAGAGAGTACACTTATAAAGTTTGCCCTTCTTCATAAGCTCAATTTCAGCACTAAGCTGCGCCTGTGTAGAAATGCATAGTCTCCTCTTCAGGGTAACTTCTGTCAACAATTCCAAATGACATACAGACTCCAAGAATGGGCATCTTTGGAGGCAATTGCATGAAGGGAGAAGTATTTTTATTTAGTTTTCTCCTATTATTGAACTATGCTATTATTTGGCTTTGGCAATTTGTAAAATAAAGAGAGAAAAAACAGCCCTATGTGGAAGATGCAGCTATATCTATCTATTTATAGATGGATGTATATGAAGATGTCTTGAAATCTTTGGGAAGAATGGGGTAAATTGCATTGCACATAACCTTCTCTGTGACTGAGCTGTTTATAAACTACAGTAGTATTTGATGAATGTTACACCTGGTTGAATACTCCAATTATTTGACAACTTCCCACCTTCAAACAAAAATCCCACAAAATGATGCATTAGATAAGTAGTATATGATCTGTTCTATTCAGAAGTATCATGTGCCATTTTCTATGTGAGACTGGCACTGTGTATTTGTTTATTGACCTGTATTGAGTCACCCTACTAATAGTGTCCAAAATCCCCTTGATTACAGCGTGTACCATTTTGTTTTTGTTCAGCCAGTGTAATGTATATCACATAGGCGGTAATTATTTCCCCCAGTGTTTTTGGTTCCAGAGGTGGAAACATTTGGGGAAGACTTATTGTGGAGGGAGGGTTGACCAAGCTGAGTGTTAAAGAAAAAGACTAGCCTTTACAGAAAACGCAACAGCAAATGTTAAATTTTTGTCATCGGAACCATACCGTAAGGCACAACAATGATGGAGAGCTCCTCTTCTCTCTATAGCAATCTGGGAGGAATTGTTATCACAGATTGCCTAAATGGGCTTTTCTTCCTCTGAGCACACCCCAGACCTAAGAAATAGAAACCTTAGCCTCAGATGGCCTACGCATTTGTTCAACCTGGCTACTGCCCTAGCATATGGGGCACTGGAAGGAAAGACCAGCCATGACGCATAGCATATCACTCACTCACCCATGCCTCCACGCATGTTTTAATTTGGAGCTAGCAGAGCTGCAGTTTGACAATACACTGGTCAAGACCCTGCCATGGCACTAACAAGACTCCAGCCCTTTACTATGTGTTCTGGTACAGAGAGCTACCTTGCAACTCTGCTCTATGGTGTGCAGTGGCACAGAGTACTATTGTTTGTACTTGCCTGTCCAAACAACATTTTTACTGCATAAAGACATGTCTGTGACTGCATACGGGAGCAAAAAAATTCAGCCTTCCTGAGACAACATTTTACATTAGGGAACTGGAATTTCAATGTACAACAGCACAAAATGGTATCACTAAAAGCATGTT
>ML675618.1:15727698-15738056 GCA_007922155.1 Mesoclemmys tuberculata | reverse complement strand
ACGGGATCTTACACTTTGCCTTCAGGGTGCCGGTATTTATTTCACCTGTGGTCCAGTCTCTTCTAACTCCATTACTCCTCTCTCTCTCCTCTGTGAGGGCTCCCTGGTGAGCCTCTTCATGTTGCCTCAGTCTTTTTTCTTTTTCCCATTAGGTGCTGCTGGGGGAGAAGGGACATCATCTCACTCTTCTGACTTTCTCCCCCATGCCAGCTGCTTGCAGCTGAGCTGCCTTCTCCTCTGCTCTATGTCCCTTATACCGCAACAGCAACTCAGCTGCAAGCAGAGCTAGAACTGGGAGCAAAAGAGATTTAAAAAAACGAACTAAGAACTAAGAACGAAGTAGGGCACAGAAAGATGACAGAAAATACAATAAACGAGATGGGAATGAGAAAGCTGAAGGAGGCACTGAGGGGTAAATACTGTTTGCTCTCTCTGCCTTTTGCTATAATGTCACTTTGACAGATGGCAATTACCCGCAATATCTTTGGGACATCTTACTGTATTATGCTTCTGTATCATTGTGGGTCAGTCATTAGATGTAATTCCAGAAGGAAGGGTAAAACATGGTTACTTACCAGTAACTGTTGTTCTTCGAGATGTGTTGCTCATGTCCATTCCACTTACGTGTGTGCGCGCCCTCGTGCACAGCCTCCGGAAAACTTTTTCTCTAGCAGCCCCCTGTAGGGGCCGGCCTCGGCGGCCCCTGAAATGTCGCCCTCATGCGGCGGTACATAGGGCACTGCCGGCCCCTCCCCTCCTCAGTCCCTTCTTTCTGCCGACTCCGACAGCGGGGACGGAAGGTGGGTGTGGAATGGATATGAGCAACACATCTCGAAGAACAACAGTTACTGGTAAGTAACCATGTTTTCTCCTTCGAGTGATTGCTCATATGCATTCCACTTAGGTGATTAATGAGCCATACCTGGAGGTGGGTAGGAGTCAACTGTGAGCTGCTCGCAGCACGGCTCTGCCAACTCGCGCATCCTCCCTCGACTGTTGGACGACAGTGTAGTGCGCCGCAAAGGTGTGCACCGAAGACCAGGTGGCAGCCCTGCAGATGTCATCCAGGGGGACCCTTTCCAGGAAGGCCGCTGACGCGGCCTGGGCCCTCGTCGAGTGCGCCGTCACCACTCCGGGAAGTTGGACGCCTGCACACTCATAGCAGAACCTGATGCAGGCGGTGATCCATCTGGTGATGCACTGGGTGGAAACCGGGGATCCCTTCATCCTGTCTGCCACCACGACAAAGAGCTGCATGGTCTTCCGAAACGGCTTCATCCTCTCGAGGTGGAATGCCAGTGCCCTCCTTACATCCAGGGTCTGTAGTCTCCTTTCCTCCTCAGACCCGTGCAGTTTAGGGAAAAACACGGGGAGGAAAATGTCTTGGTTATAGTGGAATTGGGAGACTACCTTAGGCAGGAAAGCTGGATGGGGCCTCAGCTGCACCTTATCCCAGAAGAACATGATATAGGGGGGCTCCGAGATCAAAGCTCTTAGCTCAGAGACCCTCCTAGCCAAGGTAATGGCCACGAGAAAGGCCACCTTCCAGGACAGGATCAGCAGGGGACAAGTGGCCAAAGGCTCGAAGGGGGGCCCCGTCAGTCTAGCGAGGACCAGGTTCAAATCCCAAGGAGGCACCGGGTCACGGATCTGCGGGTACAGCCTCTCAACCCCCTTGAGGAACCTCACCGACATGGGGTGGGAGAACAGGGACCGCCTCTCCATCGGCTGATGGAAAGCCGAAATGGCCGCTAGGTGCACCCTGAGGGAGGCTAATGCTAGACCCTGGAGTCTCAGCTGCAGCAGGTACTCAAGAATAGCCTGCACGGGGGACGTACCGGGGGTTATGCCCCGCGACTCCGCCCAGCAGGTGAACATCCTCCACTTGGCTCTGTAGGCGACCTGCGTGGATGGTTTCCTGCTTCCGAGCAGCATGCGTTGGACCTGCTCCGAGCTTGTAAGGAGCAAGAGTTGTTCCCGACGACTGCCACGGGCGGAGAGAAGGACTGCCACGGGTGGAGAGAAGGAACTGAGGAGGGGAGGGGCCAGCAGCATCCTATATGCCGCCGCATGAGGGCGGCACTCCAGGGGGCGCCAAGGCCAGCCCCTACAGGGAGCTGCTAGGGAAAAGTTCTCCGGAGGCTGTGCACAAGGGCGCGCACACACCTAAGTGGAATGCATATGAGCAATCACTCGAAGGAGATTCTTCCAGGAATTAAGAATTCTTCCAGGAATTAAGAACAGTGGGGGTGACTATGCAAATTCATTCAGGTTGTAACACCTCCAGAGAGAATTCTCCAGAGACCAACAGACAAAGAAAAGCCCTTTGGATAAATAGCCTGAGTTTAAACTGTGGGCTTTTCTTCTGATCCAGCAAATGGACAGAACCTTAAGACCACAAGAACAGCCACAGTGAGTAAGACCCATTTAGCCCCATTGTCTCTGGAGATCCCTCGGAGTCGGGGATGATCTCTTTCACAGGTTTTAATTTATATGGCTCCTTTAGTGACTGAGGAGTCTGATCCTTGAGCCGCAGACTCACTGGCAGATATTGCAGGTGGTGTTAGAAGTCAGGTTTGGGCCACAACTGCTTCATGACAGTTCTCTGTCCTTTCTTTTCAGTCGTTTTTTCCATGTCTAGGGCAAGGTGATTTTCCTCAAAAGTAATCATTCCTTCTCTGACAAGTCTTTGCCAGGTAGCCATGTCTTGGGCCACTGTCTTCCAGTATGTGGTGTCAATGCTACATTTCTTGATCTTGGTCTTCAGGGTGTCTTTGAAATGTTTCTTTTGGCTACCCTGTTTCTTTTCTCCTTTGGTGAGTTGGGCATACAGCAATTATTTTGGTAGACATGCATCAGGCATTCGCACACAGTGCCTGCTCCATCTCAGTAATGGTGCTGGATAATCAGGACCTCAATACTGAAGATGTTGGCCTCCTTGAGAACACTGATGTTAGTAAGGATATTCTCCCACTTTATAATGAGGCTCTTCTGAAGAAAGAGCTGGTGCTGGCATTCCAGATTTTTCAGGTGTTTTCTGTAGGTCACCCATGTCTCACAGCCGTACAGGAGAGGTGGGATTACCACCACTTTGTAAACTAAGAGTCTAGTGTTTGTTCTACCCATACTTAGTGAGACAGTACGCCAAAGGCAGGGCTGGCACAGTGAATTCTGTGCTGAATCTCGATATCTATTTTTGCTCTCTGTGACAGATGGCTACCAAGGCAGGCAAAGTGTTCTACATTTTCCAGTTCCTCTCTGTCAATGTAGAACTTCCTTGCTGGGTCGGATGGCTGACCAGGAGCAGGCTGGTGGTATACAGTCTCTAACAGTAGCCAGTGGCAGAAGTTCAGCGTTAATTAATAGAGCTATTTTGAGTGATCCAGTCCCAACTCGTAGCAGTTGGAGATGTAGAGACACCTGGACCATAGGATTGTGTCCCTGACCATCTTGGATAATAGTCAGTGAGGGGCCTTTCCTTCATGAATTTACCTAATTATTTGCTGAACAGTTACACTTTTTGCCTTCACAACATCCCATGGTAATGAGTTCCACTGGTTACTGCGCACTGTGTGAAGAAGAACTTTTATACATTTTAAACCTCCTGCCCACTAATTCCATGGGCTGACTCCTTTCTCTTGCATTATGAAAAGGGGAAAATATAATTTCCTGATTCAATTTATTCATACCATTCAGGTTTTTATACACCTCTATCATATCCCCCTAGTCATCTCTTTTCTAAGATGAACAGTCCCAGTCTTTTTAATCTCTACTCGTATGGATGCTATTCCATACCCCAAATCATTTTGGTTGCCCTTCTCTGTACCTTTCCCAATTCTAATATAGCTTTTTTGAGATAGGATGACCAGAACTACGTGTAGTATTGAAGGTATAGGTGTACCAAGGATTTATGTAGTGGCATTATGATATTTTCTGTTTTATTAGCTATCCCTTTCCTCATGATTCCTAGCATTGCTTAGCTTTTTTGACTGCCACTGCACAATGAGGGGATGTTTTCAGAGACCTATCCACGATGACTCCAAGATCTCTTTCTTGAGTGTTAACATCCAAGTTAGATTTCTCCATTTTTGTATGTAAAGTTGGGATTATTTTTTCCAGCATGCATTAGTTTGCATTTATCAGTATAGAATTTCATCATCCATTTTGTCACCCATTTTAGTCAGATCCTTTAGGACCTCTTCACAAACCTTTGGACCAATCTTGAGTAATTTAATATTTTCTGCAAATTTTGCCACCTCACTGTTCACTCCCTTTTCAAGGACATATATGAATATGCTGAACAGCTCAGATCCCAATATACAGCCTTGGGCACCCCCACTATTTACCTCTATTTTGAAAACTGACCAACTATTCCTACTCGTTGTTTCCTATCTTTTAGCCAGTTACTCATCCACGGGGGGACCTTCCTCCTTATTCCATGACTGCTTAGTTTTCTTAACAGCCTTTGGTGAGGGACTTTGTGAAAGGCTTTCTGAAAGTCCAATCCACTATATCACTTGGATCACCCTTGTCCACATGCCTGTTGACTACCTCAAAGAATTCTAATAGACTGGTGAGATATAATTTCCCTTTACAGAAGCCGTATTGACTCTTCCCCAAGATATTGTATTTATCTATGTGTCTGATAATTTTATTCTTTACTATTGTTTTGGACAAATTGCCTGATACTGAAGTTAGGTTTAGCAGACTGTAACTGTCAGGACTGCCTCTGGAGTCTTTTTGAAAAATCAGTGGACATTACTCCAATTATCTGGTATAGAAGCTGATTTAAACAATAGATTACATAGCACAGTTAGTAGTTCTGCAATTTCATAACGGAGTTCCCGCAGAACACTTGGGTGAATACCATCTGTCCTTGGTGACTTATTATGTTTACATCATCAATTTATTCCAAAACCTTCTCTGTTGACACCTCAATCTGAGAGTTTCTCAGATCTGTCACCTAAAAAAAAGAGGCTTGGATCTGAGAATCTCCCCCATACCCTTTGCACTGAAGACCGATGCAAAGAATTCATTTAGCCTCTCTGCTCAGTCTTGACTGCCATGAGTGCTCCTTTAGCAACCTTATAATCCAGTAGCCCCACTGACTTTGGCAGGCTTCCTGTGTCTGATGTACTTTAAAAAATTGTTCGTTTCTGTGTTCTTAGCTAGTTGCTCTTCAAATTCCTCCTTGGCTTGCCTTATTATAGTTTTACACTTGACTTGCCAGAATTTTGTCCTGGGAAAGGTTGGAAGGACTTTGGCCTACTGAGGTCACGTAAGACTGATGGGTGACCTCTGGTAAACTTTTAGCATGTGTGTAGGAATTTCATTGTTTTTTTTATGTTTTCTTTGTCATGCTTTCACCTTAAGAATAAATGTGCTGACTTATAAAGAGCTGTGGGGTATCTAGTGACAGCTAGCAATTATGCTGTTTACAGCTGCAAAGAGAAAGCAAAGCACAGATGCTGGCCTGTTTAGGCAGTCTGGCTTGCTGGGAATAACACAGTGTAAGCAGGGAACTATACAATCTGGAAAAACTCCCGTCAGGAGTGAGACGGAAACGGATCTCCGACCAAGAGAGGTGACGGCTGAAGAGCCAGGAGCCTAGAGTACTTGGCTGGACCATGGAGGAGGAAATACAGGTGCAGTTGCCCTCTATTGTGACAATCACAGTCTGAGTTTCTTGGGTGCTGGCGAGGTTGCAAAAGGAATATGGACCCCTTTTTCTCACTCACTTCCAATTACACCTTTATGTGCTGCTCTCTGCATGTCCGACCTACTTCAAAAAGTATTCCTGTGTGTCCACTCGCTGCATGCTGGGAGTCCTGATTTTAACTTCAAGTATCCAGTCACATGATACAAGAACTTAAGCAGTGAGATGCAGCAAAGTCCCTGATGATGGCAGATACAGGGCAGAAGAACAGGGCAGAAACAAAAAAGAACAAAATGCTCGTATACCATGGTGATATATAAGGATATTAGATAGTGCCGTTGAGTGGTGATAACACAAACGGTGACATGGGAAGTTGCCACAGGGTCATATGACATGGCCTCATTCGAACCTTGCTTCTGTATCTTTTCCTAAGCCGGGTAAAACCTGGCTGGACCCTATATGCCTGAGAGGCAAAAACCAACCAAAGCCGGGTAATTAAATGTAAGTGATATAAATAATGTAAAAGATATGTTAAAAGTTTGCCATCAGCACACATTAATTGTTTTTAAAAGTTTGATTAATAGAAAAAATATTAGATCTCAAAAAAAAAAATCTATAATTATGAATTGATTTTATATGTACTAAATCATAATGAATTAACGTAGCTAATTAATAACCTAAATCTCTTTTGGTCTTTATGGTAAGTGTTTCTATTGAAGTTAACTTCAAAGGATTTATTTTAAAAAAATATTATCATCAAACATTTTTCAAACAACAAAGGATTACCCTTTGATAGGAAAATCCTGTTGTCCTATATTTATATAATATAAAAATTCTTAATTTATAATTCTCACTGGAATTATGAAGGTATCTTGAGATTTTAGGTAGTAATAAGTTTGTTATAGTTGTGATAAAAATAATAACATGGGTCTGAAGATTTTAAGCAAGTTACTTGGCACATTAAGAATGCTTTTCATCTGAAACTCATTCAACTGATTTTTTGGAGGAGTTGGAGGGACCTGGGAAGAGGAGGTGTCTATAACAGTTTACAAAATGGCTGCAGTAATCCACACCAGGAGGTCATATTTCTATTTATATAATGACACCTAAGGGCAGAATCCAGAAATTCCAATTGGTTTGTAAGTTACACCATGACACATATCATTTAAAAAAATATCAAGCCGTATGGATCAACCTTTAGGAAAGTCATTCATTTTCTCTGAAGAAAGATTTCGTAATTGTGGGGAAAAAATGAATGGCTAATATAGCAGATTTACTGGAAAATACAATAAATGCACAACACATACACTCCCAGGTAATTTCACACTTTACAATTTCTTTACTTCAGTAAATTGTGGGAAATGCTATGAAAATATTTTGTTGTATACTGCATAAATGTGCTAACCTAAATACTGATAATGTTATTACCTGTAATATATGCTTCTATGTGCCGAGTTTTCAGCCCGATATTAACTGGAGACCTGATCTAACTCCTAGTGAAGTTAGTGGGGATCTTTCCACTGATTTAATGAGCTTTGCCACAGGCTCTGAGAGAGTACTTTAGGACAGTTAGACTTTTAAGTACTGGATTTGTGTATGTCATCAGGAATTTGGACGTCATAATGAGCTAAGTAACTTGTATATGCTATTGATAGTTGAAAATGGGAAAAAAGGCTTTAAAGATCTTCATGACACTCTATAATATATACCGGGGTGGCCAAACTCACCAATCCTCCGATCCGCATACAACAATCTGCAGACGTTCAAGAGCCGTGGTGTGCCGGCTGGGCATCAGGGCTTCTGCCTTGCAGGGCACACTTGCCATAGCTCTGAGCCCCCACAAAGCTTCCCATGGGGCAGAAGCCCTGAGGCTCCCCCTCTCTGCAGGGCTGAAGCCCTGGCAGGCGCGCCCCAGAAGGCAGAAGCCCTGAGCCCTGGCAGGCATGCCCCATGGGGCTGAAGCCGTAAGACTCTCCTCCTTGATGGGCATAAGTCTCCAGCCCTAGCACCTCACCACAGAAGAGAAGCCCTGAACTCCCCACTGCAGTCTGGTAGATGTACGGAGCGGGGGAACGTAAAGGGCTCCGCGAGCCGCACTTTGACTGTAAAGGAACCAACCACATGCGGCTTCTGAGCCACAGTGTGGCTGCCACCCCTGACATATATGCACACATCCTGCAAACATAATATAAATATAATATAAGTGAGTTTCATCGTGAACCTTAGAGTTAAGGTTTCTAAATAGCATAATCCACCAATGCAAATGGTAGAGAACAATAAAATAAGCAGCTAAAGTCATAATTCACCTGCTCTTCATTCATCTGTTGTTCTTCACAAGCACAACTACATTCCAATCCCACTGCTCACATGCCATAACTCCGACTGTCGCCTGAACAACCAACATGCAGCCTTCATGGTTACCGGTTAATGTTCGTGATCAATACAGAGATGGCATGGCTCTAATAAATTACACTGCACGTAGTTTTGTATGTGTGAGTGAGACAGAGAGAGAAACTGAGGCGCAGTACAAGATTGCACAAGATGATGGTGAGATTTTTTTTGAGGTATGTAGGAAATGTGATAAGCATGGTAGTAATCATTTTTATGTGGAAATTGTACAATTGAAATGTGCACTTATTTATTTGTGTTTTAGCCCTATTTATGGTAGAATTTAAAGCTTCCCTTTAGTTATTCAGAATGAGGGTGTTGTCTCTAATGGGCAGAGACAAAGTAGTCCTTTGGGGACTTTGAGAAGTACAACCTCAACTGCATTATTTGGATTTCCAATGCTGGGATTTTTTTTTTTAAACTTAACGTTCTTGAAAGTTAATATATGCCTTCATTTCCACCTTTACAAAGCTATTTGGGAATTACTGTCACCGCCTTATCTTCCATTCCTATGCCTCTGTCCTTTTAATGTCCCTGACATGTTGTGTCACATGTAGTTCAGTTGGTAAGCTCTTCATGGCAGAAACCATATTTTCACTTTTTTTGCACTGTTTTTAGACGCTCAAAAAATTAATAAAATAAGAAAAATTATGATCAAGAGAACTAGTATAATGCTACAGTACATTGCATTTAAATAATTAAATTATTTAAATTGAAGTTCCATCTACATTTTAGCTTAATACACTTAATTAAATGCACATTCAAGAAGTCATCATAAAAATGAGCAGAGCAAGTCAGCATATGTAGTATAGTCCATGTATTTATTTATTTGTCTTCTATACAAAATCCTTATTATCATATGCAAATACAATAGGACCACAACTGGAAGGCTCTACCTACAGGCTAATAATTTCAAAGCAGTGGGGAGATTTAGCAACACACCTTCCACCGAAAGAATTAAAATAATAGGTACAAAAGTATTCTTGGAATTGCTGAAGTACACTGTCATTAATTCTAAGAACCAGCCAGTGTCACTGTATAAACAGTGTTCAATAATAAACATGAAACAGTGAAAATGAATTTTATACAGCTACAATAAATTGACAAAATTCCCTCTCTTAATTGTACTTGTTGCCAAGAAAAATAAAGCACTGTTTTCCAATTGCATAATTTCAAGGCTCAGAAAATGTAAATGTTTTAAGTGAAAAACATTTTGGAAAACACACATACTACTAGATCATTTGAACTATATACATTTTATATACTTGGTTTATCATGTGTTGACAATCATTTGTTTTAAGACAGCATAACCCCTCCCCCCCCCCTTTTTTTTTTGTATTTGGAACATTGGGGGTGAAATATCGCCCATTAAAGTCAATGGCAAAACTCTCATTGAGTTCAGCAGGGAAATGATTTCACCATAGTCTCCCCTATGCTTCTGTGAGAAGACAGGGAGCAGACATGGTGAAACTAAAGGTGGGAAAAGAGACAAAACACTGTCTCTTTCACATGCTCTCCCCATCCCATGTGGATGCCTTTCCGCTGGAGGTCTATGAAGCTAGGCCACTCTAACACTTTAAAGGCTGGGCTGAGGGCAGTAATTCTCCAAGGCACAATTCCCTGTGGATTTCCTATCAGAAATCTGATCTGGAGCTAGTTCTGCAAGGAGTAGCCAACTGGGATGCTGTGTGGGTTCAGCAGATTGCCTAAAAGTAGCAAATTGCAGGACTGAGGCCTAACCTGGTATGCCAGTGTCTGTTTTGTTCCTTTTCTTTTTTCCCTTCCATTACTTCCCAAAACGAGGATTGTTGGGGAAAGAGGTTTAAACGTAAATAAAAGAGAGAAGCAAGTGGGCGCTTGTATGAGCAAAATATATTTTGAACTAATTTAATTTGATTTTGCTAGTGTGTGAGGTTAATGGGAAGCTAAATTGTAAAGTTTCCCTTCTTCAGAATAAGACGACTATTTGAGAGCTCTTTACATTGTATTGTTGTTGCAGTTCTTCTCTTCAAACTATTCACTATGGGCTGGATTCTGCCACCCTCGAGTAGTACCTTATTCCTCAAAGCCTCATTGCCTTCAGTGGCAGTACTTGAGACCCCAAATCAGCAAAACACATGCTTTAATGGGATTTAAGTCTATGCTTAAGTACTTTATTGAACTGGAGCCTCACCAAGTAACATACTAGATAACAGTCTGAGGAAGTGTGACAAAATTTGGCCCCATACCTTAAACAGTATTTTCTCTCTCTCTCTCTCTCTCTCTCTCACACACACACACACACACACACACACACACACACACACACACACAC